>OX638065.1:34917093-35517093 GCA_951804385.1 Trifolium dubium
CATTAACAAGGGTTTGGGAATCACTTTCAAAAATAACAAAATTTAATCCTTGCAATTGCACTAATTTGACCGCATCAAGAAAAGGATTGTGCACAAATCAAATCAAAACACCGTTGCTGTTGCGTAAACATGCTGCCATTGTAGTAACTCCATTCGCGCTTGAAAATCCAGCATCAATGTTGCATTTGGTCCACCCCTCGTGCGGTTTTTCCCAGCTGGTACAGTGCGTTTGCTGCTGTTTGCGTTGCAGACGTTGCTGTAGATGTTGTTGCGCCGTATTCCATGATTGCCAAGCTGCAAGGGATTGCTGACCCACTGTAGTTGCAGGAACCAAGTGAGAGTTCCACACCACCTCATTTCGGTGTTGCCAAATATGCCAAAGAAGTACCGCAACCCGACCGGCAACATCTGGATGCTCCTGGCTGCAGATATTGAAGAGTAAATCCGGCATGGAATTAAATAGATGAATCCTGTGTAAAATAATATTTGACAAGCCAGCTGCTGCCCAACAATCAAGAGCATAAACACAAGTAATAAAAACATGGAAATCATTTTCAATATCATTACTACAAACTGGACAATGAGTAGGACAAAATTCACATGACGTTGTGATAACCGGGTTCGGGTCGGTATACACTCTCTACCAAGTCTCCAAAGCAAATGTCGACTTTTAGGCGGGGCGTTAACATGCCAAAGTTTATCTCAAGCACTGCCCCTCCCGTCACAAACTCTCCCCGTCTTCTCCATCATAATGAGACGGTAGCCTTGTCTCACCGTGTACTCACCATCCTTGTCTTCGTCCCACACTAGTTTGTCTTCTACCGAGGACTCATGGAGGGGTATAGAAAGGATCTTCTCAGCCTCATTGCTCGTGAACAGACCCTCAATTTTATGTCTATCCCATCCTTTGACTCCTTCAAGCATAAGATTATTAACCGTTAAATTATAAGCTTCCTCTCTTTGTGGGGAACAAACCCATCTCCCCTCTTCGCTTCGAAGCCAAGGGTCCCTCATGACTTTCACTTTACTTCCATCCCCAATGACCCACCAACAACCCTTCAACAACACATCTCTAGAATCCCACAAACTTCTCCAAGAAAAGCTTGGATTATGACCAAGTTTAGCCTCGATCAAGAAAATTTGTGTGCGGAAAATATTTAGCTTTAAATACCTTTGAGACCAAGGACTCCGGATTTTGAATAATTCTCCACCCTTGTTTTGCAAGCATGGCTTTGTTAAAAGCTAAAAAATCCCGGAACCCCACGCCAACCATCTGATACTCTTATTGTTTGCTCCGCCCCCCCACCAAAACCATTAATCAACCTCTCTATTTCAACAATAACCGTAGAAGGTAACATATAAACACTCATAATATAGGAAGGAATAGCCTGTAAAACGGATTTAATCATCACTTCTTTACCTGCTTTGGATAAAGATCGTCCTCGCCAAGCATTCAACCTCTTCCAAATTCGGTCCTTTATGAACCAGAAAATTGCTTTTTTGCGCCTCCCCACCATAGAGGGTAACCCCAAGTAGGTACCTGTACCAAGATCATGTTTTACACCAAGAACCGATGCGAGATCCGCCTGGGCCGCAGTACTAAGGTTGCGGCTAATAAAAACTTCTGACTTGGATAAGTTGATTTGTTGACCATATGCTTCTTCATATACACGTAAAATGTGAAGAAGTGTGTTAGCTTCAGCTATAGATGCCCTGCAGAAAAGGAAACAATCGTCAGCAAAAAGGAGGTGAGACACCATAGGTGCCCCACGACAAATTCTCACTCCATGGATGTCACCTGTTCCAACTGCTTGTTTTATGAGAGCTGTTAAACCTTCCGCTACTAGGATAAAGAGATACGGAGAGAGAGAGAGGGTCCCCCTTTCTTAATCCTCTTCCCGGGCTGATAGGTCCAACTCGATTCAAATTCATAATCACCGAGTAATTGACCGTACTGACACACATCATCATCCATTTGATCCACACATCATTGAAACCCATTCTCTCCATCATGCCTCTCAAGAATCCCCAATCAACTCGATCATAAGCCTTACTAATATCAATCTTTAGCGCTAAATCCCCTCGGCTGCCTCTAATCTTTCTCTTCATGGCATGTAAAATTTCAATGGCAACAAGAGCAATGTCAACGATGGATCTACCTTCCACAAAAGCTGATTGTTCCGGTGAGATTAATTTATCTAGAAGCACTTTGAACCTGTTAGCTAACGCCTTGGACACCATCTTATAAAGTACATTACTTAAAGCTACAGGCCTTAAATCTTTCAAAGACTTCGGATTTTCACATTTTGGGATAAGGCATATATTTGTCTCATTGAGGTTAGTCGGGAAAAAACGTCGCTCAAGACAATGTCCTGCAACCTTCCAAATATCATCCCCACACATCTCCCAATAATTTTTGAAGAAGGCTGGGTTGAAACCGTCGGGACCTGGAGCTTTATCGGAATGCATCTGAAAAAGGGCCTGTCGGATTTCTTCCTTCTCTAGTGGCCGTGTAAGAAACTCATTATCATCAGATGTAACTTTATTCTGAATCAAGTTGAGGACTGAGTCGTAATTACCTACATTCCTCCTAAAAACATCTTCAAAGTATCTCTGCGTCATCTCACAAAGACCTGCCTGATCAGTTGCCTCGTTACCATGTTTATCAACTAGCTTTCGGATCCTTTTTCTACCATTGCGAGCGGAGGCCGACAGATGGAAGAATCAAGTGTTCATATCGCCCTCTTGGAGCCAATGCATTTTGGTCCGCTGCTTCCAAAAAGTTTCTTCTTGGATAAGGATTTTTGTATGATGATCAGCTGCCTCTTTGTACCGTAGATGGTCTGCCGGATTAGTGCTTCCCCTAACTTTCTCCATAATCTTGTGACATAATCTTTTCAACCATCTCCAACAACATCATCCACGTCGCTTTCATAAAGCCAACTGTTTTTGAATTTGAACTGGTGATCATGCTGTCTACAAGGTGGTGGTTCAGTTTGCAAAAGAATCGGATAATGGTCGGAATGCGAAGCAAGTAAGCTAGTGAGTTTTACGTGAGGAAACATAAGCAGCCAGTCTGGAGTAGCCATAGCTCTATCTAACCGTTCTTCAATCATGTGAGGAGTACCCCTGCTTTTAACCCACGTGTATTGATATCCATCAAGATTGATGACAGAAAGGTTGCAGTCATTAATGGCATGTCTGAAGCCATCGCATAACCAATTGGGATGGGGGTGTACTCCGCGCTTATCCTCCTGGGAAAGTAAGTCGTTAAAATCACCAATTATGCACCAAAGGGTGTTTGATTGTTCCCTGAGATCATGTAGAAGTTGCTAAGCTTCCCTTCTTCTATCACATTCCAGATAACCATAATAACAAGTAAGTCGCCAAGCACCATGTTCTTCATCCTCCACCGTTAAGTTAATAAAGTTTCTACTATAGTTAACCACTGTGCAGTGGCAAGAATTTTTCCATAACACCGCCAGTCCACCACTTCGACCAACAACATCAACCGCCAGGCAAGAATCATATCCCAAAAGAACTCTGATATTCTCCAAAGAATTTCCATACGACAAAGTCTCCGAAAGAAAAATAATATTCGGTTTGTGACTGCGAGCAAGACCCTTCAGATTGGGAATGGTAGGAGGTTTGCTCAGTCCCCTACAATTCCAACTGAGGATGATCATTGGTCCCGCCAGTCCTGACTGCCAGGACCTGCCGATAAAAAATGTTGTGCTTGCATCCTGTCATTATCCTTCTCTAACTCCTCTCTACGTCTCTTCTTTTCTGTCTGGGAATCGTTCTCAAGTTGGTCAGGTTGGGTCGGGTTATGCTGGTGCGGGTTGGGGGAATTGTCAATGAGTTGGGTCAGGTTCTGTTTTGGTCTGATGCGGGTTGCGGGTCCGGGTTATCTGTGGGTTACGGGTAGAATCATTTGTGGGTAAGTGTTGTAGTGAGTCAGATGCATGGACCCCATCTGTGGGAAAAAACAAAGGGATTTTGTATCTGTTGCGGGATTTTTGAGACATACCCCACTACAGTTTTATTTTTCATTTTCAAAGGAGGGGAAAAATTGAAAACCTTTTAAAAGAAAGAGATTCTAGGTACGGGGGTTAGTTGCACTTGAGGAAGGTATTAGCACCTCAAGCGCCCATGGTACTCCATGATAACCTCTTATATGTTTTTTTTTTGCTTTTATATACATGCTTTAAGAATGGAGGGAGAAATTGTATAGAAGAAAAGAGAGAAAGTGGGTAAAAATTGAGAAAAATTTCATAAAGTAAATAAAGTAAAAGAAAAGAAGTGTAAATATTTTTCTTTGTAAAAAAGATTTTTTGAGAGTAATGTTTTTATTGCATTGTAGAAGAAATGTTGTTGAGAAAAGATGTTGTAAGAAAGTATAAGTATTGTTATGTAAAAAAAAAAAAAGAAGTTAAATGTTTGGAAACGAAAGTGTATTGGTTTTTTTTTGTGTTTAAAAAAAAAAAAAGATGTTGTAAAGAAAATAAATTGTAGATGGTGTCATGTTAAAAATGATTGTAGTGACGTTGAGACTAAGGTGAAATCGCATTTGTCTTGTAAAAGATTTTGTGTTTGTTTTGAAAAGAATATTTTTCGTTTCAAGAAGTCTCGTAATCAATTTAAAATCAATTACGAGTCTTCTCCTTTGGAAATGAATTTTTGGCGTTTGTGTGTGATGTGTAAGCTAGGAAAACAGTAAAGAGCGATAAATAAAGTCCTACGCTATTACAACTCAATTGAATAATTAATATTTACAACCATATCGAATTGAATGAATTAATAATAATAAGCAAATAAATAAATAAATGACAATGCCTAAAAGTAAAATGCAAGTACGGGAAAATAAACATGATAATGAAATGCACACACAAGAGGAAAAGGAAACATCGCAAAATAACATCCTAATTATAAGTGGAGTATGTGAAAGAAATGTGTCGGAGGCAAAGACATGATAATACATTTTTGGAGGCCACTCACAACAACAAATAATTCTAACCTAAGCACACAAGCAACATACAATTTTATTTATCAAAAGAAAAGTTTTTTTTTTTATTTTTTATGAAGAGAATGAATTTAGACCGAAAATGGTCCTTCACTATTAATGCTAATGCTAGAGCTCAATAATTTTATAAAGTAAAATATTGTCTCTAACATACATTTTTTAATGATGCAATGTCCTAGTCTAAATGCAATGCATGTATGCATGTGGAAAAATGTAAAGTAAAATTGTAATGTGAAGTTGTAGTGTGAAATTGTAGTGTGATGCAAAAACTTGTAAAAAATGTTATGTGATATGCAAAAATGTATAATGTGACGTAGTAAAAAAATGTAATGTTGTAAATGCATGTATGCATGTAAAAATGTGTAGTGAACATGTGATATAAAATGTAATGTGATGTAAATTTTTTGTAAAAGGTTATGTGACTAAAAAATGCATAATGTGATGTAGTGCAAAAATGTAAGATTTTTAAATGCATGCATGCATGAAAATTTTAATAAAAAACATGTTATATATTCCATAAAATGAAATTAACGAAAACATAATCAATCATCACAAAAAAAAGAATTCAAACATAGCATATTTAAATTTCTCTAATATTTTTGTTATTTTTTTATATTTTTGCATACTAAATAACTAAAAAAAGATCATGGCAACAAACTAACATTTTTGTTCTCTTTTTCTATATATTTTTATATTTTTTTGCATTTCTCTAAGTAAATAATAAAAGAAATAAAATCACACCAAATAAACAAATATTTTTATTTTTCTTCATAATAGTAAAAAAAAACTAAAAAAAGATGGTGCAAATAGCAAGATGGGGAGTGCATACAACAAAAATATAGACTCAAGGGGGGAATCCTAAGTCTAAGCCAAAACCCAAACAAAAGGGGTCAATCTAAGCCATCTGATGGTAAATCAGAGGCTGATAAGAGCGAGGGAGCACAGTAAGCCTCGCGCGTGCGTGCACACTGGAACGTAGGAAGTATAAGTCAACTGATGAGAGATCAGCGATCACCTGATGAGAGCACAGTAAGCCTATGGTGCGCGCGCAGGCATGGGATTAGGAGGGAGTATAAGTGGATTTTCTTTTCCTCTTTAGTCATTTTTTTTTTCTCTCCTCTCTCTTCTCCCAGAATCTTTCTATTCTCTCTATTGCTCTGCTAGGGTTCTTCATTAATGAAGAACACACGGTGGTGTTCTTAGTTCCGGCGCGGCGGCCGGCCAACAAGGTGGCGGCGCCGCCGCCGGAAATAACTCAAAACCAAATCTTTTCTACACTAACCCACCCTAAAATTCTCTTCTAAACACAAATCTAAGGTCAAAATCACCAAAAAACCAACCAAACGGCCGGATCGAAAAGGGGCCGAACCCTAAATCCCCAAAATCAAACCCTAACTCTCAAATCTCAAACAAAATCGCACAAGCAAAATAGAAGATGCATGCGTATGAATAACGAAAGAAAACATACAGTGCTGAAGAGGGGTCCGGCGGAGGCGTTTGTGTTGGCCGGAAACGGTGGTTTCGCGCGGTGAGGGTGGCGGTCGGTGGTGGCTTTGCTACAGCCGCCTTTCTCCCTTTGATTCGTTCTCTTCTTCTCTTTTCTGATTCTTGTTCCTCTTTTTTTTGGTTTTGATTTGGTTTCTTTAGGGTTTTGTTTTTCGTTTCTGTTTTTTTTGCTTGTCTCTGAAACTAATAGGAGATTCAGAGACTCAAGAGAAATGGGTTTGTGATGGTGTTTGATGAGCGAAAATGAAAGAGGCTAGTGTTTGATTTTTTTAGGTTTTTTGATTCTGTTTGTTTTTTGTACTGTTAGTGTTTCTTGTTCTCCCCCAAATCCGCCTCTCTATTCCGTTCTGTGATGATGTTGTCTTTTTTTCTAGTTTTGTGAAGGAGGCTAGGGTTTATGAAGATTGAAAGAGATAGAGAGAATGATATTTCTGGGTTTTTTTTTTGTTTCGGATCCGCCCCTAGGTTTTTTCTCTCTCAAAAATCGCCTCCCCTTCTGTTCTGAAATGTGCTTCTGTTTTATAGATGAAATTAGGGTTTGATCTATGAAAGAAGAAAAAAGCAGAGATACTTTGTTGATTCAGTTTTTAGTTTGAAAATTAGTAATGAAACAAGGTAAAAAGACAAGAACATGTCGTTTTCATGTTCTGGAAAAAAAAGCATAGGATTCTCATTTTAATTTTGATGTTTTTTGTTCTATTCTTATTCTGTTAAAAAAAACAAAATTAAAAAAAAAGAAAGGGAGAAAAGGAATAAAAATGTTTTTGTTGTCTTTTTGTTTAGATAATAATAGTAGTAATAAATAATAATAATAATAATAATAATAATAATAATAATAATTAGTGATAATAGATAATAATAGATGATAATAATAGGTGACCGAAAATACAATGAAAAGCATAAAGAAAGAAAAAAAAGTGGAATTAAATTTGTTTTTCCATTATATCTTATTATATGATTATATTTTGTTTTATAAATAAATGAGTAAAATAGGATTTTTGAATAAGGATGGCAAATGAAACATAAGAAAGGAAATAATAAAAGGAAAGGAAATTCGATCTTTGTTTTTTTGAATTTTTTTGATAATAACGATAAATGTAATAATAATGACAAAAGGTAAAAATAAGATGAAAGATGATGATAAAAGTATTAATAATAATGATAAAAGATAAGAGAAAAAGATGATAAATAGGCGGACATAAAAGTACGACGACACAAAAAGTGATTAAAATGAACATAAACAACATGAGAGATGCGATGATATATTTTTTGACATTTTATAACGAAAAAAAAGGATAATGAATTTTAGGTCCAAAATTGGGGTACAACAGTATCTTATGATTGGGAAGTGACAGCTCAAAATTATGGAATAATGGGGGTGTCGTGATTGTTTTAATTGTGAAAGGGGACAAGTTTGTAATGATTGGTGAGGGAGTAATGACAGCGTCGGCGCTAGAAGTTAATGTGGGATTGGGAAGTTGATTGCAGGCTTGACGCTTTGGGTTGGTGTTAAAGATTGGCAATTATTGTGTGATGATTGGTTATAGGGAATAAACGGTTTTGGAAAAATTAAAGGTGGGTTATTATTGGTGGGGCCTAGGCCAATGGAAATTCCAGGTGAATGCAAGTTACCGTTTCCAGTTTCTACTTCCACGGTATGCGTACTGCCGCTGCCACTTCTGCTCTTATCACCACTGCTTGACAGCCCCCGGCTACCATGTCCACCGCCAGTTTCATCCTGCAACCACCGTGAACCTTGTTGGCCGGCCATTCTCCTTGTTTCAGCGCGAATTTCATTGCTCCATTCTCTACTCCCATCGTCACTAGTCCTCTCAAATCGCACGGGACATCTGTTCTCCGCATGACCCATGATGCCAAAAATGAAGCAAAAAATACCGAGCTTTTCGTACTTAAATTTCACAGTACACCAACTACCACTCCGATCCTTCACTTTGGTTTCCTGTTTCAGCGGTAAATGGACATCAATTTTGACTCGTAGCCTCATATACTTGCGCCAGATACGGGTATTGTTGTTCTTGTCGTACTCCACCAAGGAACCAATGTAGTTCCCTAGCGTATTTCCCACTGTCTCCTTCATGAGTCCCATCGGTAAGCCATGGATCTGCACCCAGAAATCAACATGATAAAGAGGAATGTTTTCAATCTGGGTACCTATCTGAACACGTTCCAGGACAAGGGTGTTATTGTCGAAAGACCACGGTCCATTCTTCAACACCTCCTCCATGTCGATTGGATGATTGAACCGAAAAAGAAATAGCCCGGGTGTAGTCTCCTTGATCGTGACTCCCTTAACTGGTTGCCATAAGTTTGCCATCCTCACCATCATGAAATTGACGTGGATGACACGATCGCATAAGAACCGTCCAATAAGACACCACCTGAGATCCTCCAACTCTCCCTCCCCTTCATCAAAGGCAAAATCAAAGCCCTCTACTCCTTCGCCATTCAAGGAAAGATTATCAAATTCTTCATTCTCCATAGTGTAAGCTGTAGAAGAAAGTATCTCAAGAAACTAGTAGTAAGGAAAGTAATAACACCTCTCAGAAGACAAGCTCTCTAGAAACAGAGAGAAGGAACAAGCTCTCCACACGAGAGAGAAAACTTTTTCATTTAGTTAATCTCCACAATAGATTTTTGATAATACTCATAGTAGAGAAAATATAAATTGTTTAGTCTTGATCTTTGGACCTACGTCTATCCAATTCATATATTCATTAGTTCTTACCGCTCGAGCTATGCAACGAGGACAAATTTTCCTTTACAAATCTTCCATATATAGCTCTACGGAGATATTAATTTGCTTTTACAAATTTTCCTCATTCTTTTTTTAATATTTTTTTTATATTTTGTGATTATACACAAATTTTCCTAGTCAATAGTATACTTATTGATAACAAACAAATCCGATAAGTAAGAGTGTGAATAAAACAGAATTGGGTCTCTCAATAGATATATATGAATGAACAAGGTAAGGGTTTCTCATAATCAGTCGTATACACCACTCAAGTTCATCAAACTTCGTAAATCTTGTATGTACGTGCAATCTTATGTATTTTTGTTGTTTCTCATTTATCAGTTAAGTGGTAGGTTCTGCAAAATCACGGTAGGTCACCGCAACACACTTAAAACAATGAATTGGGTCTGGACTTATATTAAGCGTATGAATGGACAAGGGTATGTATGTGCAATCTATCATTTATCAGTTTGTTGTATATTCACTGCTTATTTAATGCATGTTTGGTATGACTGTGGGTGTCTCATCATCACGGTAGTCCACCGTGTTTTTCATAAACTACAAGTTGTCGCTTCTGCAAAGTCACAGTGGGTAACCATAATTTGACACGTCTACGGTGTGATACCAAATATAAATTAAGTTGTAGTTGTGCCAAATCATATTGGATCAATGCAATTCTGGCCATAAGCTACAAGTTGTCGCTTTTGCAAAATTACGGTGGGTAACCATAATTTTACGCGTCTACCGTGATACCAAATATAAATTAAGTTGTATGTTGTGCAAAATTATAGTGGGTCACCGCAATTCTGGCAATTCTTTGAAGAAGATTCGATTTGGTCGGTAAAATTGATTTTGTCTCCATAATTTTTTATACTTTATAGCTTCTAACTACATAATTGATTTTTAAACTAAATTTTAATGTTCAACTCACTTAGTTGAATGTATTCAAATATAAATTATTTTACCTTCAACTTAATTTTAATTAGAATCAAATTTATAATTTTACAATAATGTGAGTGTTATGAGTTGTGTTTTTTTCGCTTAATTAGTAATTACTATGAATACTATTTATACTTAGTATGAGGGTTTTGTTGTGTTGAAGTAATTGGAATTCCTTTTCTACAGTCATGTCTCTCAACCTATGAAGCCCGAATATATAGTGCGTGTGTTTAGTAATTTCTCATCACGATTTATTTATGTGTACATCTCAACTAATTTCTCGCATGTATCCTATATATTATCCGCAATATCCTTGAAATATCTAAAATGTAGTAAACTATTTTGTAAAATGTAGAATAAGACATTTCACTATATACTTCTAGGGTGGGTATCAATGAGTATCCGTGAAGTTTCGGTATCCGATACGAATATATCCATTTTTGACATATCTAGGTTTCATAATAGGTCTTGAGACATTCAACTCGCCTTTTATATTACGATACTTATAGTTCCTTTTGCATTGATTCAGTAAAAAATACGAGATAGAAGAAAACAACATATTGACAAATCTACCCGTTGATGTGTTGGGATTGATCATGAAGCATATGTCCCTTAAAGATTGTCTTCGGTTGAGAGCAACATGTCATTCTTGCAGGAAAATGGTTTCTAATGCCATAAAAAACAAGCATTGTTGTCACTTACCTGAACTGCCATTAGTTTTCTTGCAATCCAAGACATCAAATTCAAACTTCTTTTTGAGCTTGAGTACAAACAGTGTACATCACCTTGGAATACCATCAGGGCGCACTAATAGATGTATTGGCTCATTTGAAGGTTGGTTGATTATGGATGACTATTCTGAAATAGGTTTTGCAAAAATTTTCTTTGTGAATCCAGTGACTGATGTTAGAATCATGATACCATTGAAGTTGTCCTTGCCCTCCAACGATAATGGAATAACATTTGTGAGAAAAGTAGTCGCATCTTCTAGTCCAAATTGTGATGGTTCTAATTGTTACTTAGTATGTCTTTTGACTGATTTTTGTCACATTGCAATTTGTAATCTTTTTGATAAGTCATGGACTATAGTTAAGTCAAATAACGATTCAGAAACTTATTTTACGGACATCCAAACGATTGGTACAAAATTGTATGCATGTGACTCATCCTCAGATTCTATATTGGTTTATGATCTCAAAGACTCCATTAATGGTCCTCCAAAGGCTCAAGTGTTGGCTAAGATTCCAGAAGCAAGACCGCCACAATCGAGTATAATTAGCAACAATTACATAAGTTGCCTAGCCAAAGATGAAGTGCTAAGAGAGTTATACTTCATTTATATATTCTGTAATGCTAAGCCTGTGTATGATACTCAACATGTTGCCGCTGAACATTTGAAAATTACCTTATCATATGCTGAGCCACCTGAGATTACCAGCTATAAAGTGTTCAAGTTGGATACAAACAAGGATCCTACTGAGTGGCAGAATGTCAAGCTTGAAGATAAAATGGCTTTTGTTAGTCATTGGAACAGCATGATAATATCAAGGGATACACTAAATTGCAATAATGAGTCAATTACATGGAATAGCATATGTTTTGCTCTTTATTTTCCATGTCCTACAAGTCCATGGCAAGGTTTAAAGTTTGGGAAGTTTTGTTTGACTGATAGCAGCATCAAATACTTTCCTGTGGAGACATCAAACCATGGTGATGATGTTCCTTATCGATATCCTATATGGTTTGTACCAAGTTTATGCTAATTCCTCTGTCTTGCCACTTCTTAGGATGTGTTAATCTTGAAAGCATTGCTAATATGTTTCCTTCTTATGAATTTACTAGTTTCATATTCCTCTGTGGTTTTCCTTACCAACTATGAATGTTTTGAAGACAATATGTGTCTACATAAATTGCATTTGCTTGAGACATCGTTCCGTAGATGGTTAATCTATAACTGAATTATTAATGATTGTACAACAATAATATCTGAGAACAAATATTCTTTTTATTATATTATACCAACATTATTTTCCTAATTCTCCTAAATTACGTACTCGAAATTTCAAGTCAGTGTTGATTATCATTATTTCCTTCTTAATAGCTTAGTATATCTATTCATGGTGCAGTAGAGAAAATTGAACTGAATGTTCACCTAAATCTCAGTTGGACTTTTGGTTGTGTGCACTAGTGTTAAATTCTCATTCTCAAACCAAACAAGATTTTTAAAACTGTTTTATACATTTATGAAATGGTTTTCACCTTGGTTCTCGTCGGCTTGGTGGAGGTATATTTGCTCAATAGGGAAATTTAGCGTCAAATTGGTTTTCTCAAGAAGCGATTAAAAAACTTGGCAATGGAAGACAAACCAGATTTTGGGAAGATATTTGGGTGGGTGATATTCCTATATGTGATCGTTTCCCTAGGCTTTGTTCAATCTCTATACAGAAAGAAGTTTCAGTCGCTAATAATAAAAACAATGAAGTGGGAGAGTCTTGGGATTTGCACTGGCGCAGACATTTGTTTGAGTGGGAGAATAGTCAACAAAACGAATTTCACACGGTAATTCGATCGGTGTCACTGTCAGATGAGGATGATAAATGGGTCTGGAGACCAGAAAATGGCGGATCCTTTTCAGTTAAATCAACATACGCTTTGGTTTCAAATATGTCTTTGCAAGAAGGAACGATTTCAAAGGAGGAGGCTTCAGCTTTTAAATTGAATTGGAAGTGTCTTGCACCTTCAAAGGTGACAGCTTTTTCGTGGTTGGTTTTGCACGACAGAATTCCGACTAGAGTTAATCTATATCGGAGGAGAATTATCCAAGCGGAACGAGATCAGGTTTGTGTGCTATGTGGGAACTGTGCTGAGTCTTCGGTCCATTTATTTTTATATTGTAATTTCACCATTCAATTATGGAATGCGATTTTGAACTGGTTGGGAATTAATTGGATGCTGCCGCACAGTTTGGTGTCCTTGCAGAATTTTTTGGCTGGAATAATAGGAACAAAAAAGGTGAAATATGGTTTGATTATGATTTGGAATGGTGTCATTTGGTCCTTGTGGCGACATCAAAACCGGATCATTTTTTAAAACGGAAGAGGGGAGGTGGAAGAGTTGATTGAAGAGGTTAAAGGTATCACTTGGAGATGGTGGATTGACAGATCAAAATCTGGCCTGTGTCTTTTTTACGAGTGGAGACCTAACCCGATGCTTTGTCTGCGGCGGTGATGAGGCAGCCTTTTTGTTCTGGTTTCTCAAGAGTTGGCTTGCTTGCCTGCTATTGTTTTTCTGGTGCTAGTATTTGCTTCTCAGTTTTTGATCCTTTCCTTACCTTTTGCCTCTCGTTTCTCTGGTTTTTTGCCCTCTATTTTAGTTTTAGCTTAGCTTAGTGGCTTTTTGGGTGTTGTAATTTTTCTTCTGCTTTGTACTTTGATTATGACCACTATTTAAGTACTTTCCTAGTGTTTTCCTTTGCACTCCTTGTGTATGGAACACTATTTTTAATATAATTTTGCTGGTTTCAAAAAAAGCTCAAATTTCTCATATTTAACAAGTTAATAAACTCTTGTTACTGTTGATTAAAATAGACACACTATTTTCTTTGCATTGAATCCATGTTGATATGCTATGTGTATTCCCGATGAAGTTTGTTCTTGTAAGTGACATATTATAAAAATATATAAATTTACATTATTATATATTTATTATATTTCATTTTATAAAGTATAAATATACACCATAATTGTTCTCTATGAGAATTCATATTTTAAAAATATTGAATGATTTTCTCATTTCAATGCTAATAAAAGCATCTTTGATCAGTCCTCATGAGCTTAGCTCAATTGGTAAAGGACATCGCACATTTGTGTAGGGACCGGGGTTCGAACCCGGTATGCCCTCTTATTCACCTTTAAGAGGTGATTTTCAAGCCGCTAGACTATCTGACAAAAAAGAAAAGCATCTTTGACCAACATAGTGTGACACAAGTGGTAGATACTTGAGTCCCTTAATCATTTGGTCATGGGTTCAATCCATGACATGTGCGTATAGAAATACATTTGTTGAGAGAAGCCAACCACTTAAATGGATATCAGTTATTTCGAGAAGATTTGTCTCTGCAGTTGTGTACGACAAATACCTTTGGTTTACCAAAAAAATAAGAAAGTCTTTCTCCATTTAAGGAACTAGGCAATCATTCATACATCGATCTCCCATGCAATTTCACAATCGATTTTTGATAATACTCATAGTAGAGAAAGTGATTTCGACGGTTGCAGTTGCAACAATAACGACATATCTAGGTCACCTACTATTCAATAGTAATGATGATTTTTTACACTCAAACTTTGAGATTCGAGTAGGATATTAATTATAAAATTCAAGGAGTTGTGTGAGAAACAGTGGCGGAACCAGGAAAAAAAACATCAGTGGGCCACTCAAATAAATTATATATAATATTTAAATTAAATACGATAAATTATTTTTACATATAAAAAATTTAAGTCGTTAAAAGTATCAAATTTATTATTACAAAAGTAAACTACATACGACATGAACCGAGTATTTAAAAATGATCAATAACAGAAGAATCTGAACTTATAATTGCACTAATTTCCTTTTCAATGTAAACAAATAGCATGATTAGAGTACAAATAGCATAAATATTATCAACTATAGTACAAATAGTATGTATATTAAAAGATTTATATTTATCCTCGCCGAAAAATACATACGCACGAGAAGAAAATCTTAAAAGAAGAAAATTGTTTTAAAAATGGCCATCAAATTTACTATATTGTTTCAAAATTGAAATAGAGAGATCGAGGGACGTAATTAAGCCAATTTATACTTTTCCTTTCCCTCTAGCTACCTGATGACCAAACAAAAAAATAATTTCCTCTACAAATATTCCTGAATCTTTTTTTTATTACTTTTTTTTTGTGATTACAATTTTTTTTCTTGTTTATGTACTTATTGATAACGGGTGCGTTTGTTTGAGATTAAAATAAAATAGATTTAGATTTTTTTAAAAAAATCTAAATCTATTTTTAAAAAATAGATTTATTTTGTAGAGATTTTAAAAAAAATCTAAAGTTGTTTTGTATTTGTTTATAATTATAAAAATTATTTTTGAGAACAAACACATGGTTTTTGTTTTTTAAAAAATAGATTTTGAGAGAATCACTTGAAAATAACTTTTCATTTTGGACTCAAAAATGATTTTTTTAACAAAATGATTTTTTATGAAAATCTGAAACAAACACATAAAAAATGAAAAAAGTGATTTTTTTTAAAAAAAATATAGATTTTTTCTAAAAAAAATCACAAACAAACGCACCCAACAAATATATCCCATTAGCAAGGGTGTGAATAAAAAGAGTGGGGGTATGAGTCACAAAACACATTTACATAAAACAATTGGGTCTCTCAATAGAAAATATAACGTGAAGGGTTTAACCGTTTGAATGAACAAATAAGGGGAAAATTACTCTCCGCCCCCCCCCCCCCCCACACTTCTCAAGTACCCCCCTAAAATCTAAAATTGTCCATGAATTTCAAGTGAAAATGCAGTTCGAATTTTATAATCCGAATTTTGTGGGGGTTTTAACAGGTTCGGATTATGAAATCCGAATTTTGTGGGGGTTTTAGTAGGCTCGGATTAAAAAATTCGAACTTTATGGCTAATTGGTAGCTAATTCGTAGCTACTGTTATTTTGCATACCAGAAAACCAAACTGTTATTGGGGCTATATTTGTTAGCTATGTTCAACAATTCCCAATTGTTAGCTATGTTCTATACTTTCTATCATACAAATTCTTTGGATTGAAAACAACATCAACACCACCAGGAACATATACATAAGCTTTTGAATATCACCTTGAAAATCAAAAGGGTATGTGGAAAGATCTTCATTTGGTGAAAACTGACCTGGGTTTACATAGATTGAACCTGCAACAACATTGGCATGTTTGTGAAGAAGCAAGAGAGATTTTTGGGTATGAAAGTGGAGTTTTGGCGAAGAAATTTAAAGATTATGAAAATTTGGGTTTGAGTGAATCTTCTTTTATTAAGTTTGTTGTTTGTTGTCCATTGCTTTTGGTTGGTGATTTTGATTATGAGTTTGTTGTTGTTCTTGATTGGTTAAGAAAAATTGGGATTGAGAGTGAATGAATTGAGGTGTGTTGGACGGCGGCAACTTAAGGGACGGCGGCGGTACGGCAAGACGGCGTCGGTTTACAAGGTAGCGGGTCAAACTCATAGTGAATGAATGAGGAAGAGTTCTTAGGTGGGAAGGGAGCTTTATTTTCCATTGATATAATTTTTTTGTTTTGACAAATTTTCCATCGATATAATTGTTTCCTAAGAAAGGGGAGAATAAGTTGAAGTTGTTCAAGTTCCTAAAACTTGTTGTTGTTTTTTGCTACGACATATTTTGTAGCCAATTCGTAGCTAATCTATAGTGAAAACAGTTCGGATTCTGCGAGCCAAAATTTGTGAAGCTTTAACAGGATCGGATTATATAATCCGAACTTTATGAGAATTTAACAGGTTCGGATTATATAATCTGAACTTTTCCAAAAAAAACCCCTCAATTCGGATTATATAATCCGAAATTTGAGTTTTGTAGCAAATTCTAAGGAAATTGGTAGCTAATCTGTAGTTAATTCGGATTAAATAGAATTCGGGTTCTACGATCCGAACTTGTTCTAAACACCCCCCAATTCATATCTAAGGGTAAAATGGGTAGTTAGGGGGGAAAGAGAAACAAGGGGGTGCGTAGAGTAATTATCAAATAAGGGTTTCTCATAAATAAGGGTTCAATCGTGTAGCTAGTCAAATTCATCTAACCACATGAATCTTGTATGTTACTTTGCAGTTTCTGATTTATCAGTTTTTTTGTGTGTGCATATTTACTGCTTATTTAGAATTAATTTTGTCACCTAAGTAGTTTTCCAAAGATCAGCTTTGATATACAAAAAGGTTTAGTAGCGCAGTTTGTTGCCCGTCTCCATATTAGATTCTACTTTATAGCTTCTGACTATATAATTGATTTTTACACTAAATTTTAATGTTCATCTCACTTTTTAGTTGAATATATCTAAATATAAATTAGTTATGAGTTGTGTGTTTTTTGCTTAAATACTAATTACTATTTATACTTGGTATGAGGGTTTTGAAGTGTTGAAGTAATTGGAACTCTATGAATAATGAAAACACGATCAATTTAAGTGTACATCTCCGCAAATTTCTTGCATGTATATACTATCCGTGAGTATCCTTGAAATATCAGATATGTATATATAAAACTTATAGTTCCTTTTGCAGTGACTCAGTAAAGAAAACGAGATGGAAGAAAATAACATATTGACAAATCTACCCATTGATGTTTTGGGATTGATCATGAAGCATATGTCCCTTAAAGATTGTCTTCGGTTGAAAGCAACATGTCATTCTTGCAGGAAAATGGTTTCTAATGCCATTGAAAACAAACATTGTTGTCACTTACCTGAATTGCCACAAGTTTTCTTGCAATCCCAAACATCAAATTCAAACTTCTTTTCCAGTTTGAGTACAAATAGTGGACATCCCCTTGGAACACCATTGGGGTGCACTAGTAATAGATGTATTGGTTCATTTGAGGGTTGGTTGATTATGAGTAACTTTTCTAAAAAAAAAGGTTTTGCAAAATTTTTCTTCTTGAATCCAGTGACTGATGTTAGAATCATGATACCATCGAAGCTGTCCTTGCCATCCAAAGGTAATGGAATAACATTTGTGAAAAAAATGGTCGCATCTTCCGGTCCAAATGGTGATGGTTCTAATTGTTACTTAGTATGTCTTTTGACTGATTTTTGTCACATTGCAATTTGTAATCTTTTTGATAAGTCATGGACTATAGTTAAGTCAAATAATGATTCAGAAACTTATTTTACGGACATCGAAACGATTGGTACAAAATTGTATGCATGTGACTCATCCTCAGATTCTATATTGGTTTATGAGCTCAAAGACTCCATTAATGGTCCTCCAAAGGCTCAAGTGTTGGCTAAGATTCCAGAAGCAACACCGCCACAATCGAGTATAATTAGCAACAGTTACATAAGTTTCCTAGCCAAAGATGAAGTGTTAAGAGAGTTATACTTCATTTATATATTCTGTAATGCTAAGCCTGTGTATAATACTCAACATGTTGCCGCTGAACATTTGAAAATTACCTTATCATATGCTGAGCCACCTGCGATTACCGGCTATAAAGTGTTCAAGTTGGATACAAACAAGGATCCTACTGAGTGGCAGAATGTCAAGCTTGAAGATAAAATGGCTTTTGTTAGTTATTGGAACAACATGATAATATCAAGGGATATACTATAATGAGTTAATTACATGGAATAGCATATGTTTTGCTTTTCAGTTTCTATGTCCTACAAGTCCATGGCAAGGTTTAAAGTTGGGGATGTTTTGTTTGACTGATAGCAGCATCAAATACTTTCATGTGGAGACATCAAACCATGATGATGTTCCTTATCCTATGTGGTTTGTACCAAGTTTATGCTAATTCTCCTGTCTTGCCACTTCTTTGCATGTTTCAATCTTGAAAGCATTGCTAATATGTTTCATATTCCTCTGTGGTTTTCCTTACCAACTATGAATGTTTTGTCCGATCGGACTTTATTTTAATTTTTTTATAAATTGCATTTGCTTGAGACATTGTTCCATAAATGGTTAGAAGAAATATTAATACCAACTTTATTTTTCTGATTCTCCCAAATTACGTACTCGAAATTTCAAGTCAGTGCTGATTATCATTTTTTCCTTCTTAATAGCTTAGCATATCTATACATGGTTAGAGAAAATTGAACTGAATGTTCACCTAAATCAATTGGACATTATTTTTGTGTTTTGTTTTTGTTCTAAGTTATGCTCACGGGGTTATAATTAGACGTTGTCTTGGATTCTCAACTTCTTGTTATTTCCCTCTCGTAGTTTTTTTTTTTTTTTTTATTTCTTTTCTTGTTCATCTTGTATTCTTTGCATATCTTGCACTATAATTCTTTAATAAAATTTGGTTTTCAAAAAAATAATAATATTTACTTAGCTAGATTTCAAGCTCTAATGAAGCATCATCTTACAATTCAATTCCATAAATTCTGAGATCAAAGATAGCATGTAAATTGCATGGAAATTATAAAATGTATATAACCATATAAGAGCTCAAATTTCTCATATTTAATAAGTTAATAAACTCTTGTTACTATATGTTGATTAAACATAGACACACCATTTTCTTTGCATTGAATCCATGTCGATATTGCTATGTGTATTGACGATGAAAAAGAACGTTTTGTTCTCGCAAATGACGGATTCAAGAATTTTTAATAATGGGCACCACATTCCGTCAAAAAAAAATAATGGGCACCACATATATAAATTTACATTAGGAAAATGATAAACATTGCCCCAAGGGCAATGGTTAAGGAAACAAAAATAGCAAATAAACTCTTGAAACTTGTGTATTGTAGTTTTTAAAAATAATAACGCACAATTTCCAATGCAAGTGTTACCTTTTTTGGTAACCTTAACTAGTGCCCTAAGGGCACTAGTTAGTAAGACCCCATTATTATATATTTATTATATTTCATTTATATTTCATTTATATTTATTAATGCAAGTGTTACCTTTACATTATTATATATTTATTATATTTCATTTATAAAGCATAAATATACACCATCATCATTGTTCTTTATGAGAATACATATTTTAAAAATATTGCATGATTTTCTCATTTTCTATGCTAATAAAAGCGTCATTAACCAACGTATGAAAAAAAAGCGTCTTTGACTAGTAACACAAGTGGTAGATACTTGTGTCCCTTAATTATTTGGTCTTGGGTTCAATCCACGAACGCACTACAAGAAATTTAGAAATTTCCCAGGAATATATTCCTAGGAAAACAACTCAAATTCATAGGAAAACACGATTACCGAGGAAAAGAGTCGTAGGTAGTTTTAAGTGTTCCAAAGAATTTCCGATGAAATAAGAGTCAAATTATGTCAGATTATTTCTGAGGAAATATTTCTAGGAAACTTTGTTGCAGAGTGTTTCAGAACAGTGGGACAGAGTGGTTCAGAGCAGAACTTTTCCTAAGAATTTTTCTTAGGAAAGTATTGAATAAAATATTTAAAAAAATTCTGCATTTCTCAGCCTTCTCTCCATCTTCTCATCCAACAACAACAACACTAACAAAGAAATTAAAATTCAGATCTATCAGAAGATCAATAATAACAACACAAACAATCCAAATCTTTACTTCAATTTCATAGGTACAAAGAAAAATTACAACAACACCTAAAATTACAACAACAACAACAACAACAACAACTAGCAAAAAAAAATTAAAACTTAGATCTATCACAAGAACATGAATAACAACACAAACACCCAATTACAACAACAACAATAAGAAACTTATGTTCCGTGGCTCTCTCGCTGGCTATTTTTTGCTTTTGATTTTGCTTTGCTTTGTGTTTGTTTTTTCGGTTTGGGTGGTATGTGCCTTTTCCCCACCTTGTACGAGTTATGTTTCTTGGGGTTCTTTGTGTTCTAATTTTGCAATTTTAAAAACAAACAAAAAAAAGTGTGAATAAAAACATAAGAAAGAAAAAGATGAAGAAGAGTAAGAAGAAGATGATAAGTTGGGAAAAATACTTTGAGATTACTAATCTTATAGTATTTTATGGAGGTAAAAATATAGATATGTAAAAAGTAGAAAAAGTGTTGGTGTTTTGAAGTGTGAAAGATGAAATATGATATAGTGTCTAAGTCATCTATCACACGGTCATTTCTTTAATATAATATGTTTCTTAGGAAAAAAATTTGGTTCACGTGAGTACCTGCGAACTGCATTTCTTTATTAGTGTGTAAGTAGTTTCCTAGGCAATTTTCCTTGGTAACTACATAGAAAAACACACATAACTTTGACTTTTTGGTGAACTGTATTCCTAAAAAAAATTCGTCGGAAACATTTGTGTTTTGCGAGGAATAAAGTTTCCTCGATAATATTCGTAGGAAATTTACAATTTTCTTGTAGTGCCGGTGCGTAGGGGTGGAAATAGGCCAGGCCGGCCTACAGGAGCCTATGGCCTACCCTATATAGGCTCGAGCTAGGCCAGGCCGTTTTCTTAAATAGAGCATGCCAAGACTTTTTTATAAGCCTATTTAGCTAAATAGGTCAGGCTCAGTCTATTGAAAAAACCTTTTAAGCCTACTAGGCCGGCCTATTTAGATAAATATTTATAATATTTTTACTATTTTTATTATTTAATATTAAATATTTAATTTTGAACTAAATTTTAATTCCACGAATTTTACAATTGAACTAATTTTTTGCATATATAAATATATTACTATAAATTAGAATTAAAATATGATGTTTATATAGTTAAATTCTCTAAAGTATTATGTGAAATATCAAAAGAAATATTAATCTCATTGGTGAATTAGTTGATTAGTCTATTTAAATATAAATATCATTACTTATTTAAAAAAGTTCATACGAAATAGGCTTTTAAATAGGCTAACTGACCATACCAGACTTTCTAAAGGCCAGGCCGCAGGCCTAAAAAGCAAGCCTATAACAGGCTATAGACCAGGCTTAGGCTTTTAAGTTTTTGACAGGCCAGACTCAGGCTTGGCAAAGCCTAGATCGGCCTGGCCCATTTCCATCCTTACCGGTGCGTATGAAAAAACATTTGTTGGGAGATGCCAATTCCACTTAAATGTATCTCAGTTGGAAATTTATCTCTGTAGTTGCGTACAACAAATACATTTGGTTTATATAAAAAAAAGTCTTTCTCCATTTAAGTAACTAGGCAATCATTCATAAACTGATCACCCATGCAACTTCAAAATTGATTTTTGATAATACTCATAGTAGAGAAAATATAAATTATTTTGTCAATTGATCTTTAGACCTATCTTTGCCCAATTCATATATCTCTTATTTCTTAACGCTCGAGCTATCCTACAATAACAAATTTTCCTTTACAAATCTTCCATAGCTCTACGGAAATATTAATTTGCTTTTACAAATTTTCCTCATTCTTTTTTTAATATTTTTTTATTTTTTGTGATTACACAAATTTTCCTAGTCTATAGTATACTTATTGATAACAAACAAATCCGATAAGTAAGATTGTGAATAAAACAGAATTGGGTCTCTCAATAGATATATAGTGGGAAGGGTTTAAGCGTATCAATGAACAAGGTAAGGGTTTCTCATAATCAGTCGTTCAGTCGTGTAACTGTAAACTACTCAAGTTCATCTAACTTCGTAAATCTTGTATGTACGTGCAATCTTATGTACTTTTGTTGTTTCTCAGTTTATCAGTTAAGTGGTAGGTTATGCAAAATTATGGTGGGTCACCGCAACACACTTAAAACAATGAATTGGGTCTAGACTTATATTAAGCGTATGAATGGACAAGGGTATGTATGTGCAATCTCTGATTTTATGTAATTTTGCTGTTTCTCATTTATTAGTTTGTTGCATATTCACTGCTTATTTAGTGCATGTTTGGTATGATTGTGGGTGTCTCATAATCACGGTAGCCCACTGTGTTTTTCATAAGCTACAAGTTGTCGCTTCTGCAAAATAATGGTGGGTAATCATAATTTGACATGTCTATACCAATTATAAATTAAGTTGTACATTGTGCAAAATTATAGTGGGTCACCGCAATTCTGGCAATTCTTTGAAGAAGATTCGATTCTATCGGCAAAATTGATTTTGTCTCCATAATTTTTTATACTTTATAGCTTCTAACTATATAATTGATTTTTACACTAAATTTTAATGTTCAACTCACTTAGTTGAATGTATTCAAATATAAATTATTTTACCTTCAACCCAATTTTAATTAGAAACAAATTTATAATTTTACAATATGTGAGTGTTATGAGTTGTGTTTTTTCGCTTAATTAGTACTGACTATGAATATTATTTATACTTAGTATGAGGGTTTTGTTGTGTTGAAGACTTGAAGTAATTGGAATTCCTTTTCTACAGTCATGTCTCTCAACCTATGAAGCCCAAATATATAGTGCGCGTGTTTAGTAATTTCTCATCACGATTAATTTATGTGTGCATCTCGACTAATTTCTCGCATGTATCCTATATATTATCCGCAAGAATCCTTGAAATATCTAAAATGTAGTAAACTATTTTGTAAAATGTAGAATAAGACATTTCAATATATACTTTTAGGGTGGGTATCCATGAGTATCCGTGAAGTTTCGGTATCCCATACGAATATATATCCATTTTTGACATATCTAGATTTCGTAGGTCTTGACACATTCAACTCGCCTTTTATATTATGAAACTTATAGTTCCTTTTGCATTGATTCAGTAAAAAATATGAGATAGAAGAAAATAACATATTGACAAATCTACCCGTTGATGTGTTGGGATTGATCATGAAGCATCTGTCCTTTAAAGATTGTCTTCGGTTGAGAGCAACATGTCGTTCTTGCAGAAAAATGGTTTCTAATGCCATTGAAAACAAGCATTGTTGTCACTTACCTGAATTGCCACTAGTTTTCTTGCAATCCAAGACATCAAAATCAAGCTTCTTTTCGAGCTTGAGTACAAAAAGTGTACATCGCCTTGGAGAGTTGGTTGACTATGGTTGACTATTCTGAAAAAGGTTTTGCAAAATTTCTCTTCTTGAATCCGGTGACTGATGTTAGAATCATGATACCATCGAAGTTGTCCTTGCCATCCAACAGTAATAGAATAGTCAATGTGAGAAAAATGGTCGCATCTTCCAGTCCAAATTGTGATGGTTCTAACTGTAACTTAGTATGTCTTTTCAATGATTTTTGTCACATTGCAATTTGTAATCATTTTGATAAGTCATGGACTATAGTTAAGTCAAATAACGGATCAGAAACTTATTTTACGGACATCGAAACGATTGGTACAAAATTGTATGTATGTGACTCGTCTTCACGTTCTATATTGGTTTATGATCTCAAAGACTTCGTTAATGGTCCTCCAAAGGCTGAAGTGTTGTCAATACGTCCAAAAGCAAGACCGCCACAATCAAGTATAATTAGCAACCAATGTATACGTTTACTAGCCAAAGATGATGTGCTAAGAGAGTTATACTACATTTATTTACACTGTAATTCTAAGCCTGAGTATGACACTCAACATATGCTAAGCCACCTGAGATTACCGGCTTTGAAGTGTTCAAGTTGGACACAAACAAGGATCCTATTGAGTGGCATAATGTTAATCTTGAAGATAAAATGGCTTTTGTTAGTTATTGGAACAACATGATAATATCAAGGGATATACTATAATGAGTTAATTACATGGAATAGCATATGTTTTGCTTTTCATTTTCGATGTCCTACAAGTCCATGGCAAGGTTTAAAGTTGGGGATGTTTTGTTTGACTGATAGCAGCATCAAATACTTTCCTGTGGAGACATCAAACAATGGTGATGATGTTCCTTATCCTATATGGTTTGCACCAAGTTTATGCTAATTCCTGTGTCTTGTCACTTCTTAGGATATGTTAATCTTGAAAGCATTGCTAATATGTTTTTCTCTTATGCTAATTCCTCTGTACAGTATCTAAATAACCACTTTATTAGCAGGTCTTTCATCGACCAACTACGTTTTCTCTATCTATATGATTTAAACTAAATCTGAGACTCTGATTAAACGTACAGAATCTAAATAACCACTTTATTAGCAAGTCTTTCATCGACTAACTACATTTTCTTTATCTAAATTCAAACTAAATCTGAGACTCTGACTAAACGATATGAGTTCAATTTTACTCGGATTATAGTAATGTTGTTCAAACTTTAATTAAATTGTGATGTAATAAATTTATTTTCCTACATATTCTTATGAAGAATATTCTCGATTTGATTCATCTATAATGATAGTATTGTGGCGTGGAGCCCTTTTATAGCAGTTGGTTGGTTTTTTCTGTAAATGAAGCATACTAGCCTTAAACATTAGTTGAAGAGTGCTCTGTATTTTAAGGTATCACTATCATGGTTTAAATAGCCACGATGTTTGGTATGATCTGTGTCGGTGGTTAGAGGTTATTATTGTTTCTCCTCCGGAATTGATGATGTCTTACGGTATTTTAGTTGGATGTGGTCAGAATAAGAAGGTGAAACAAGGTTACTCTATTCGTGTGGCTTGTTTTTATTTGGGTAATATGGAATAGTCAAAATGATAGAATTTTTAATAATGTCGAAGTAGGCGAAGTGGTGGAATCAATTCAACGGGGCTCTCATGGAAATGGTTTATTCACAAGTCAGCAAAAAGACCGTGTCTTTTGTATGAATGGATTTGGAATCCAGGTGTTTGTATGCTCCGGTGATAGGCTGGTCCGAGGCTCTTTTGTTCAGCTGCGGTGGGTTAATGCCATTTGGTGTTGGTGACTGGTTCGTGTCATTTTAGAGGCTGGTGCTTTGCTGTTTTTTTGCCACTTTATGCTGTTTGGTGAGTGGACGCTTACGTTTCATCTGATTTTGGTTGTGTTTAAGAGCTATTCTTTTACTAGTTTTGTATGGTGGTAGAGCCTTTAATTTGTCCATGAGTTGGGTTGGTTTGTAAATTTGTATCTCTTTTGGTTTGTCTGGTAGGCCTTGTGCCTTACAACTCCTAATAAAATTTTGAAATTAAAAAAAAAAAAAAAAAGAGGTTTAAATAGCCACATTAAGCTTTTCTTATCTACTCAATGTGAGAGTTGTACACAGGCCATAATATCAAACTGCATTAGGGGGAGTATTCGTATTCAATCATGATTTTAAAGGATTTTAATAGATTTTTTTTTATGATAAAAAATCTTGGGATATTTAATTAAGAGTCTTTGTAACTTAAAAAAGTCTTGTGGATTAAAATAGAGTTACTAAATTTGCATCTTTAAAATCCAAGAGAAGTAAAATAATTTTAGAGGATTTGCATTTACAATTTTTTTTTTGACTCAGCATTTACAATTTATTGTTTACCTCTTTTTATTTAGGGATGGCAACGGGTAGGGTCGGGCACGAGTTTGACACTATCCAAATCCGTACCCGAAACGGGCAGCCGAACCCGAACCCAAAAGCCTATCCGGGTGTCAAACTCCCACCCGTGCCCGCACCCGGTGGATTCGGGTTTTTTCACCCGAACCCGAAACTAGAAAAGAGAAAAATGTAGTAAATTCAACGAAACTAAGAAATTACGGTGTTAAACATTAAAATTAACGTCTACAACATTGCAACATATATTTCACCTAAAATACGGTGTTAAACTTTATATATATTAATATTTAGTGGTAATTTTGTAATTACATATATAAACGGGTGGGGGTTCGGGTTTCGGGTGTGGATATTGATCTATCCAAACCCGAACCCGAAATATCGGGTGGTGCACGAACCCGAACCCGAAATCCAGTCAACTCGGTTTTTACCCGTTGACTCGGGTTTGAGTTCGGGCGGAGTCCGCGGGTACGGATGCATTTGCCATCCCTATTTTTATTGGGAAATAACAGGGTCTAAGAAGTAAAAATAAATTGGAGCGCAATCAACAACACAAGAATATAAGGTGCAAATTCCAAAACCGGAGAAAAATCACGGCCGTTGTCTAAACCGACAACTAGAGAAAAATACTATGTAAAAATTATTACAACACATAGATTTCACTCTCAACCACCCCACCCTAGTACACCTAGAGCCGTCAAATTGGGCTAGCCCGCATGGGCTGGCCCGCCAAACCCGATAAAACGTAGGCCTTGGACCTTAAAATATATACCCGAATTGTCATCCGGGTTTTTTAACCCAACCCATTTATAACCGCATAAAATATGGACTTATCTGTATAGGCCGCGGGCCGCCCGCATAAATGTTTGTTTTTTTTTGCCTAATCTAGTATGAATGATGGAGGAGAAAAAAATTCTTTTATTATTTCTTATTTATTTTAAGTTCATTCACTAAAAGTCTAATTCTCAAAAAATTGTTACTTTATTCATACTTGAACTTAATTTATTTTAGAAAATTATTAAACTTAGTTTATGTTATTTTGGTTGATTGGTAATTTTTTTTGGTTGATTGGTAATTTATTTTGGATAATTTGAGGGTCTTAAAAGATGTTTGTTATAGTATATGTCATTCATAAATTTTATAATAATCAATTTAGAATGTTGAATTTTTTTCTCAATAAAATTGATTTTTTTTATTTCAAAAAAATAGACGTACCGGGCCGGGCTTACCCACAAGCCCGTGTAGGTTCAGGCTCAGACATTATTTTTTTAGGTCATATTTCATCCGGGCTTTTTAGTCCGGCCCGATGAAGTCTGCCGCTTGTCTAGGCCGGTCCAAAACGGGCCGAGCTGCCCGTTTTTATAGCTCTAAGTACACTCAAAATACTCTAATACAAGAGCATAAGAAAAAAAAAGAAAAAACACAAATATAAACTTAAAGTGTTTCCAGGTGCTACTCCATAGTTTGTTGAAACAAAGAACTTGAGGTCTCTATATATACCATGGAGTTCTTCCACCCTTCACTTCTCTAAGTAAGCAATGTGAGACTTCTCCAATATAATTTGCTTGACCTTTTTTTCTTCTTCATTAGCAATGTGGGACTTACATTGCAATTAACCCCCAACACTTTTGTCCCTAATTAAAAGTATCTATTTTTTTTTTGAACGGCTATTAAGTATTAACAATAAACATGTCTCTGTACATGGTGAAAAGAGACCCCTAAAAGAGGAGTTACAAAATAAATGTGTCATATATAGGGCGTATTTAGAGGTCGACATGCCTGGGCTTCGGCAAAAATGTTGGTATTTTTAGAATTAGTTTAGGTAAAAATTGATACTGTTAGGAGTTAAATCGAGATTTTTTGTTCAAACATGAGATTTTTCAATGTAAAATTGAGATTTTTTTTTTAAAATTGATAGAACATAATGCATAATACGTTCTTAGAACAGTCTGACAGAATGTTATGTAGTGTGCAAACATTTGTTAAGAAGAGAATAGTTTCTCATCGTCGATCCTCATTCTTGGTATTCGACAAGTATTGGTTTAAAAGCTCTTAGCTTATAGTTTATAGCTGTTGATCACAGTTGAGTGTATATCCCAACACTCGACATAACGACCATGAGCTGAGATTTAACTTTTATGTTGGCAGTACATTTATGTATTTTTATTAGGAGTGCATAATCACCAATCAGTTAATCTAGCTTTTGTGCTAGCAGGAATTCCCGTATATTATTAGGAATTCAAAACCAGTTAATAATAATAGGAAGATATAATAGGATATATATTCTTGAAAAAAAGAGAGGATATAATAGGAAGATAAGATGCAAAAATACATATCCCTAATTTAATTTTTTTTTTTAAAAAACGACAAATAAAAAGAAATGGAGGGAGTATAACTTATAACCGCAGCCTGTCGAATTTGATAATTTGAAACCACGACATGTAGATCATCAGAAGTGAAGGTTTATATTTATTTATTTATTTATTGTTATTATTATTATTATATTATTTTGAGTGTACTAACTTTTGATATAACTAATACTCCCTTTGTTCCTTTTTACTTGTCGTTTTTTAAACAAAAGACCAAAATATATGAGAGTGTATTTTTGCACCTTATTTTCCTATTATGTCCTTTTTTTAAAATATATCATATTTTAAATACATCAATAAATTCCTACTTTTTTACAAACATTATCTATTTTCAAAAAAAATTATAACAAACTTTATTTAAAAATAAACAAAATTTGTATACAATAAAAAAATAATATTGTTTCAACAAAAAAATTATACAAAATTTAGTCAATAAAACAAAATACTCCCACCGTTCCTTTTTACTTGTCGTTTTAGAAAGAAAAAAAAAGACCGGGGAGTTATTCAATTGGGATTTCGATGGATTTTAAAAGACTTTAAAGACTTTTTTATGATAAAAAAGTCTTGTGTTATTCAATCAAGACTTTTTCAAAAAGTAAGTAAATTTTGTGTTATTCAATCAAGACTTTTATAAAAAATAAGCAAAAGTTTTTTAAACAAGTCTCTCAAAATCTCACAGAATCAATATAATCCCACAAAGTCTTTTAAAATCTTTAAGATTTTTTTATCATAAAAAAATCTTTTAAAATCCATTGAAATCCCAATTGAATAACCCCCTAAAATAGGAGAGTGTAATTTTGCATCATATTTTCCTATTGTGTCCTTTTTTTTAAAATATATATATATCATATTTTTAATCCACCAATAAATTCATACTTTTTCACAAACATTATCTATTTCAAAAAAAATTGTAACAAACTTTTTTTAAAACAAACAAAATTTGTTTACAATAAAAAGAATTTATTTTTTTTTGGTCGAGACCGGGGTATCCACCGCCGAACGCAGTGACTAATTCCTCGCTAAATTGGAGGCACCTCGATGGGGGGATAGCTGGCCCAAGGATTTAAAGTTGCTCCATACCCAAGGTGAGGATCGAGCCCTCGACCCTTGGTTAAGGGAGGATGAGCCTCAACCGCTCAACCACACCCCTTGGGTTAATAAAAAGAATGTATTGTTTCAACAAAAAAAAATTATACAAAATTTAGTCAATAAAATAAAATTGGAAGAAGGGTATAATAGGAAAAATATACATAAATTGCTAAAACGACAAGTTAAAAAGAACAAATATACAAAATTTTTATGACATGTTAAAATACGACAAGTTAAAATATACAAAATTTTTATGACATGTTATTTTTTGCACTTTTAGTTCACGCCCCATTTATCACTAAAAAACATTGATGTGTCATCAAAAATGTTGATATGATAATACCATTTCATCAAATTAGTTTTTTTTATAATATTTAATTAGTTTATTAAATTAAAAACAAAAATTAGAAAATCAAAATAGAATTACAGTAAAGTTAGGTCAAAAGCAACACAAGTTCTATGGTACATAAGACAATTTCTAATGTACCAGTACATGAGTATCACATTAATAAATAAAATGAATATTTTTTAAGAGAAATTATTTTTCTATCATTAAAAAAATTATAATAATCAAATATCATTAACCAAAATTGTCAAAAATATAAATTTTGTTATTTTTTGAATTTTTATTCTTCATAATAGTCAATATTCAATTTTTTTATTGAAAAAATATTAAAATATTAGTCTAATCATTATAAACAATAAAATTTTATTTTTCTTGTGCTATTATTATATCTAAAATACAATAATTAACTAATAGTATTTTTAATTCATAAAAATAATCGTTAATATATTAATTTACGACTTTATGTACCGATACACTTGAATTATTCAAGTGTACTGTAGAAGCTCCCCAAAAACAATTTCACAATTTTTTCTTCTTCTCATCGCTAATTCCATTATACTCAGTGCCACCATCATCTTCTCTTCTCAAACTCAAACCAGTTTAGCATCCCACCCTTTCCTAATCATAAACCCTCTCTTCTCCTTTTCTCCACAACAAATCATCACCATCTTTTTGTTGTGTTAAGTATGAGTAAATTCCACATTGCTTAGAAAAACAGAGGTTGAACACTTTATAAGTAGAAAGACTCATAAATTCATTGCCTTAAGATTTTGGGTAGGAGTGTGGTGTCCAACACTTATATCGTTGTTCTAGACTCAATGTGGATGATCCCCCGGCTGCCCCCTCGATGTCCCAACAGTGATATCAGAGCCGACAGACTCCTTGTGTCGAAAGTCTTCCTGACAAAGGTGGTCAAGCGGCGGGTCCCGTGTGCAAGTGGCAACGGCGGTGCAAGTATATATGGTTGGAAAAACTTCCGCTTGAGGGGGAGCTAGCATAATGATTTGAAGACTCACACTTGAAGGGAAGAATGTTGTGTCAAGTGTGAGTAAGTCTCACATTGCTTAGAAAAGTGGAGGTTGAACACTTTATAAGTAGAAAGACTCATAAACTCATTGCCTTAAGATTTTGGGTAAGAGTGTGGTGTCCAACACTTATATCGTTGTTCTAGACCCAATGTGGATGATCCCCTGACTACCCCTTCGATGTCCCAACACTTTTTACTTTTCAATTTCTTCCATTCCTTCTTCTTCATCATCATTCACATGCATGGCTCGCTGATATCATCACCACCATCATCTTATTCTTCCACTCATTCTCTTCTCTCCACCACCGACGACCCTTCTTTCATTCAAATCGCTTCCAATATTCTTCTCACCGTTGCTATATATTTAACCTCCTCTTCCGCTCCTTCCGTCGCAGGGCTAAACGTCTCAAATAAACAGTTCTTTCACCCTTTTTCATCAATGTTTAATGTTACCGTACTTAACAAAGTTATTATTTCATTAAACTCTTGATAATTTTTTTTGGAATCTTCAATAAACTTCAGCAAATCATTATCTGTTTTTGAAGAAAAAAGTATCTTTAAATTGCTTTTGACATTTAATAAACTAATTAATTATTTATATAAAATAATTAATTTGATGACATGGTATTATTACCACATCAATATTTTTAGTGACACATCCGCATTTTTTGGTGACAAAATGGGGCATGGACTAACAATGCAAAAAAATGAAAATATGATGGCAAAAATGTTGGATTTTAAAATAAAAGGATCAAAACTACAAGATAGTGAAAATATAGGGACCAAAACTGCAATTAAACCTAATTTTTATATATTTTTCATCTCTATAAAAAAATTAATAGAAATTTACGTTATTTTTTATGGTTGATAATTAAGTGAGATTACGAGAAATATGGTTAGAAAGTGTATACAATTAGGGGTCATATTAATTATGTGTTGGTTATCAAATTATATCAAACTAGAAATAAACCCGCGCGTTGCGCGGATTCGAAAAAATTATAAATTAAAATATTTATATAAATGAAAATTAATAATTATGATAAGCATAATCACATTGTTAAATGAAAAATATTTTTATTTATTTCTTTTAAATTGTGATTATTAAAAATATTTGATATTTTAATTTTACCGAAATAATGTTGGATACTTACTATCTTAAAAATGGAAGAAAATTTTAAAATATGTAAAATATGTAGTATTCAGTTTATTTATTTATTTTTTTGTTCTTGAATTAAAGAATATAATATATTGAATTTATTTAAATTTGATAGAAATATGGTTTAATATCTAAGGAATATAATTTGATATATTTTATAAATATTATTTTTTTACTTCATTTTTTTAAATACTTTTTTTTAGAAGCTTTTATAAATGTATGTTAATAAGTAGATATGCATAATTATAATTTTGTAGTTATAGTTGCATCATATGAATCCCTATGGTTTAATAAAAAAAAAAAGGAATCCCTAATGTCAAACATAATTATTTATATTCATTGTAATTAATTTCTTACATATTTAGTTTATATTTTTTGACAAATATTTAGTTTATATTTGTTACTGTATTATATAAACTTGAATATTTTTTGTTGTTGATATATTAGTTTTGACAATTATTTCATATATTTGAATTTAGGTTTAGTTATTTGGCTAAAATAAAGATATATATAGTTTATTATTTTAGAGAATTTAATATTTAACATGTCATCTTACTTTTACATCTATCTTACTATTTTATTTGAGTTGAACCTAAACATTACTTCAACACTTTAGAATATATATATTTATTTCAATAAAATAGTCACATAATTATTTAAATCAAATTAATAATTTTGGAATTTTTAGTGAATTTTAATTGAGTGTAAATATGTATAAATATAAGTTTGATTATATTTTATAAATATATGTAACTATGTTCTAATATCTACAGTTTCAACAATAATTTCTAAAATTTCTTTTAACGTATGAGTATTAACAAATTCTGCAATTGAGTGTAAATATGTATAAATATAAGTTTAATATCTACAGTTTCAACAATAATTTCTATAATTTCTTTTAACGTATGAGTATTAACAAATTTCACCAATATTTTATTAATTTCTTTTAAGGTTTATTCTCAAACAACTGCTTGGTAGAATTATATCCCATATTTTATTGGTTAAGAATATTCTTATCTTCCTTTTTCTATTCTTAATTATTCTTTACTCTCTCTTAATCTTTTTTTATTTTGAAAATTTTTTCCTCTCATATTTTGTCTCCTTTTATTATTTAATAATTTTTATTCTTGTTTTTAGTTTAGTTTAGTTTAGATTAGTTTAGTTTAGTAGCATTTATTAAAATACAATACTCTTATTGCATATTAAAAAAGAATGCAATACTCTTTTTTTTTTTAATAGTATATAGGAGTACTTTAAAATCATATTTTCCGTTTACTATAAACAATCATTAATGTAATTATATAAATATCTTTTAAAAAAATTAAAAATTGATATGATAATAAGCTTTTGTAACTTTAAAATTGTCCTAGGTTAATATCATTATCATAAGGGTGCGAAATTATAAGAGAGTATTAGATAATGCTCAAGAATGACTTAAAAAAAATTATTTTACATAAAGGATTCATATAGCATTTTGCTTCAAAGGCAAATACTTATTTTGAAATTATCTTAATTGCTATTTAAGATTTTATCTCAAAGATTTAGTTTGTAGAATTATATCTTATTTTTTATTTGTCATAACTTTTTAATTATATCTTATTTTAATTTGTCAGTACTTTTTAGCTAGAGATTAGTTTATCTTCTTTTCATCGTGCTTAATAATTTTCTTTTCTTTTTTGATTTAATCATTTGTATCAAACCATCAAAATACTATTCTTGTAACATATTATAATCATTCTTTTGTTATTTTTTTTAATCTTTTTATGTGCAATCAATAGGAATATTATTATAGGAATAGGAAAAGTCACATGAAGATTAATAGAAATAAACATGCCACATAGGCAAAATGGAAGCATAGGAGCTTAGGTAGCTTCCCTTTATATAAGATTCATTGATATTTTTTTTGTCGAAACTGGGGTATCCACCGCCGAACGCAGTGACTATTCCCTCGCTAGATTGGAGGCACCTCGATAGGTGGGATAATTGGCCCAAGGATTTAAAGCTGCTCCATATCCAAGGTGAGGATCGAACACTCGACCCTTGGTTAAGGGAGGATGAGCCCCAACCGCTCAACCACACCCCTTGGGTTTAAGATTCATTGATTTTTCTAAGTGACAAATGCATCAGATATTTCGTAGAATCTCGTTGAAATATTGTTTTGCATTTTATTTGAATTAAATTAGGGTTAGCTTGGAGAAATTGTAGGATTTATTATAATAAAGATAAAGATTGTAATAAACTTTATTAAAAAAAAACAAACAAACTTTGTTAAAAAAATATTAAGACGGATGCGTCAAAAAAAAATTATTAGGAAGGATGTTATAATAGACAAAATATAACTTAAATTCTCAAAACGATAAATAATTAGAAACAAATATTTTTTTCCTAAAATGATAAATAAAAATGAATGGAGGGAGTACTAATTAAGTGAGATTTTTTTTGGTACGGAAGCTATAAGAAAAGAAAAATTAAAAGGAAAAACTAAACACGAGGGAAGAAGATCCCCATTGTGTTATTCCTAAAAAGATCATGGACTAATTAAGTGAGATTAGAAGGAAATTAAATTTATATTGGTTATATTTTACTTCGCAAATTATATCAAATTGAATGGTGTAGTTTAGTAGCAAATGCATTATATATTACATAAAGGGCATGAGTTCTATTCTTGTAGAGGTAGATTGGGATATATAGTTTAGGGTTTGATGGAGACTTAATATAATTTGGAATCAAATTCATTGGTTTAATCTCGTACCAAAAATTCATTGGTTTAATCTAATGACAAATGCATCAAATTTAAACTAAAGGACATGTGTTCGAATCCTTCTAAAAAAATTTGGTTTTATAAATTTTAAAATTGTTATTTTAATTTTATGATTTATTTTGGTGTTTTATAGTATTAATTAAAAATTACTATATCTATACTATTATTATTTAGGACCCTTTTTTCAAAGAAAAGTGTACACATGTCATTCCCACATTGATTCTCCTCTCACATTGTTTTAGCATTAAATATTTTCAAAGAATCTTCACAATAATGCAATTAATGGTATAAGAATATATGAATTCAATTCTCTTATTCTCTCTCCTGTTTTTTTTATAATTTATGATTGGATCACTATTTTTGAGTTTTTCCATTTTTTTTATTACTACGAGAGTCTTTCATATCTACAACTATAAGTACTTTTTTTTTTGACAAATTAAATAAAACTATAAGTACTTAACACTTTATAAAATAAAAATAATTAAAACCATAAATTCATTATCATTTATCAAAATAATATTATATGTTTTATTGGTAAAAAATTAAAATTATATTTTTATGCAAATTACCACAATAATTTTAATGCAAATTGTTTTAAAAATTGACCGACTAATGGTTTTTGAAGTTGATTTTAAATTTTGATTTTTTTTGGTTACATGATAACTGAAATTTAAAAAAAAAATTGGCATGAATTTTTTTGAATGAAATATAGACAAAAACGTATGATATTTATACTATTATTATTCTTTTTTCTTTTTTTGGTTACTACTATTATTATTCTATTTGGCATAATAAAAAAAGAATATTCATTTCTAAAATATTTTTGTACGGTAAAATTTGAGTAATATTCTTTCAATTTAATATAAAATATTCCTTTTCTAATTTAAGAGAATAATTAATGTGATTATTGACTATCTTTAACTATAAATATTGTCATTGATCATGAGGATTTTCACACCATTTTAAAATTTAAAATGCAGTATTAAACTTCTTCTCAATTTTTTTTATAGATGCATGATTCATATTTTGATTATTTTCCATCTCTATTCTATTCGATGTATATGTTGTCAACATTTTTGTTAAGTTTTGGTTGAGTTCATTGTTTTTGAGTATAAAAGTAGCTTGCAATCTAATGATTATGTAATATAGAAATTTTGTAATATGCAATGTATATATTATTTGTTTATATTTATATAATTAGGATGCACTTTATTATGAATTTTACTATTTTTTTTGTCAATTTATTGTAATAAGAATGAATGATCTTTTACGGGTATTTTTACAGTTTTGTGTGGTTGCTGGGTCAGGTTTATATGTTCCCACAACTTTTTACACTTTTTATTTATTTAATATATTTTTCTTTGGTTAAAAAATATAATTAATACATGAAATACATAATTATATACCTAAGGGTCTGTTTGGATTGATGGTATAAAATGGAGCGGAGCGGAATGGAACGGAATGGAATGGAACGGAACGGAATGGAACATATATTTCATTCCATTGTTTGGATATTTTATGATGGAACGGAACAAATTTCCCACTCCATTGTTTGGAAAGTGAACGGAATGGAATGAGTTATAACTTTTTTATTCCAATTATACCATTTATTTATAAAATCTTAATATCATACATTTTCTACTCAACTCAACCAATTAAAAAGGATCGACAAGTAGCCAAAGCCACTATCTTATTCTAAAAAAAACACTATCCTATGGGCAAAAAAAATTTATTATCATTTATTAAAATAATACTATTGTAGTATATTTTTGGTCGAGACCGGAGTATCCACCTCCGAACGCAATGACTAATCCTTCGCTAGATTGGAGGCACCTCGATGGGTGAGATAGCTGACCCAAGGATTTAAAGCTGCCCCATACTCCAGGTGAGGATCGAACCCTCGACCCTTGGTTTTGTAGTATATATTGTCAGACTAAATAGTAATACTAATTTAATAAAAAAAACGAAGAGAAGAAGAGTATATATGATATGAATTTTTTTTCATACACTAATATAATATCAAGAATAATAAAATTTTAGTCAAAAAAAAAAACAAGAATAATAAAATTGGTTTGTACAAAAAAAAATTGGTTGCAAAAGAAGAGAAGATTATGGAGGGAAGATACACTAATATAAATTGGTTTGTACAAAAAAAAATGATTACAGAAGAAGATAAGACGAGGGAGAGGGAAGAAATAAAGTTTCATAATAATTTTATTTTATTTTATTTGCCTTTTCAAAAAAAAAAAGAGTAAAATAAATAGGGATAAAATTGTATTTATGTTATTAATTTATTCCGTTCCATTGCACACACCCCAAATTGGGCGGAATGGAAAATTGGAAGAATGAGTGGTATTGGATGGAATGAGTTCCATCACATACCATCCCATCCCATCCCATTCATTATTTACAAAACCAAACAATGGAACATAAACATATTTCATTGCATCTCATCCCACCACATTCCATCAATCCAAACAGACCCTAAAAGATAATAGTAGAAATTGTAAAAAGAAAAAGTTAATAGTAGAATGAACACTTTGGTGATCATTATATATTGGACGGGACAAATTCAATAGATCTTCATATCCTAAGTCGGTGTATTGATATCACTTTTGATTTAGTGTGTGAACCTAACATGTTATATTTAGTGTGGTGTTTAACAAAGTATTTTTCGCACCGAATACATTATTTGTTTTACTAAGAGTTGAATATATTTCTGGTCTCCATAATATTATAAAATTTTGTTTTTAGTCTCTATAAATAGTAAATTTTAGTCCATATAAAAAAAAATTCATGTAAATTTAGTCTCTGTTAATTTTCAAAATTTTAAAGATTAATGTTATTTTTGTTTCGTATTTATTTTACTATAAATATTATGAGATTATTTGACTTTTTTTTATTTCTTTAAGTTTTTTTTTACAAATATATAAGAATGTTCATTCATTCAAATAGATAGAGTACATCAAATATAAGTATAAATTCAACACCACTAAAAATATACAGGATGAATATGGGAATAATCACACAACATTCAAGTTAATAGCATAAAACGATACACTTATGCCTACAAATAATATGATAAAAATAAAGTAACCGGAATACATGTGTCTCCAGATCTGCATCATTGACAAACTTGGTCATTGGTTGAATCAGTAGTTGATCAAAGTCGTTCTCTCAATCGGAACCAAACAAACACTGGACAAGATGGGAAAAAAAGAATATCGCACAATACGGGAAAACAACAACATCGTATAAGACGGAAAAACAAGAACATTGTACAAGACGGAAAAACAAGAACACCGCACAAGACGGAAAATCAAGAACACACCGCACACAACGGGAAAACAAACTAACGTCACACTAAGATGACAAAATCACAAATAAAAAACCAATAGAAAATTTAATAGATATGTAAACCATTTATATGGATTGAAAAGGAGAATAAAAAATATGCACATGTGCTTTTTTTTTTATAAAGTGCATAAAAGTATAATTTTATAAAAATATATTTAAAAATTAATAAATTTATGAACGTATTTTTTCCCGTGCATGGCACGGGCTCAAAAACTAGTGATTAATAACATAGACATGATTAACATATATATAAAGTTTGACACGTCATCAATTTTTTGCCACACCATTAAAAATGTGATATAAGGAATAAAATTGTTTGAAATTGAAATAGAGGGAGGGACGGAATTAAGCCAATTTAAATTTTCCCTTAACAAATTTTCCAATTTTTTTGTTTTTGTTTTTTTACACAAATTTTCCTAGTTCTATACTTATTGATAACAAACATATCCGATTAGTATGTGGGTGTATGAGTCACAAAACACACATAAAAGTTATAAAAACACAATTGGTCTCTCATCTCAATAGATAGAGTATAAAATATAAAATATAGTGTAAGGGTTTCTCATAATCAGTCGTGTACACTACTCAAGTTCATCTAACTTCGTAAATCTTGTATGTGCAATCTCTGATTTTATGTATTTTTGTTGTTTCTCATTTATCAGTTTGTTGCATATTCACTACTTATTTAGTGCATGTTTGGTAAGACGATGCATATGTTAGACTCACGGTAATCCACTGAGCTACAAGTTGTAACTTCTGCAAAATCTTGTTGGGTCACCATAATTTTGACACGTCTACTATGATATCAAACATAGATTAAGTTGTAGGTTATTCAAAATCATGGGTCACCATAATTCTGACAATTCTTTGAAGTAGACTTGATTTTGTTGTCAAAATTGATGGCTTCATAATTTTTTCTACTTTATAGCTTCTAACTATATAATTGATTTTTACACTAAATTTTAATGTTCAATTTACTTAGTTGAATGTATCTAAATATAAATTATTTTACTTTTAACTGAATTTTAATTAGAATCAAATTTATAATTTTACAATAATGTGAGTGTTATGAGTTGTGTTTTTTTTCGCTTAATTAGTACTCCCTCCATTCCTTTTTTCTAAAACGACAAGTAAAAAGAAACAGAGGGAATAATTACTATGAATATTATTTATACTTATTATGAGGGTTTTGGAGTATTAAAGTAATTGGAATGCCTTTTCTAATAGTCACGTCTCTCAACCTATGAAGCCTGAATATATAGTGCGTGTGTTTAGTAATTTCTCATCACAATCAATTTATGTGTACATCTCCACTAATTTCTTGAAAATAATATTTATGTATCCTATATACTATCCACAAGTATCCTTGAAAATTGAAATATCTAAAATGTATATGGTAAAATATTTTGTAAAATGTAGAATAAGACATTTCAATACTTCTAGGGTGGGTATCCATGAGTATCCGTGAAGTTTTGGTATCCCATACGAATATATCTCCATTTTTGACATATCTAGATTTCGTAGGTCTTGACACATTCAACTCGCCTTTTAAATTATGAAACTTATAGTTCCTTTTGCATATTGATTTAGTAAAAAATGCGAGATGGAAGAAAACAACATATTGACAAATCTACTCGTTGATGTGTTGGGGTTGATCATGAAACATTTGTCCCTTAAAGATTGTCTTCGGTTGAGAGCAACATGTCATTCTTGCAGGAAAATGATTTCTATTGCCATTGAAAACAACCATTGTTGTCACTTACCTGAATTGCCACTAGTTTTTTTGCAATCCAAGACATCATCAAATTCAAGCTTCTTTTCCAGTTTGAGAACACCATTGGGGCGCACTAATAGTAATATATGTATTGGTTCATTTGAGGGTTGGTTGATTATGGTTGATTATTCTGAAAAAGGTTTTGCAAAAATTTTCTTCTTGAATCCAGTGACTAATGTTAGAATCGTGATACCATCGAAGTTGTCCTTGCCATCCAACGGTAATAGAATATCATATGTGAGAAAAATGGTTGCATCTTCCAGTCCAAATGGTGATGGTTTTAATTGTTACTTAGTATGTCTTTTGACTGATTTTTGTCACATTGCAATTTGTAATCTTTTTGATAAGTCCTGGACTATAGTTAAGTCAAATAACGATTTAGAAACTTATTTTACGGATATCCAAACGATTGGTACAAAATTGTATGCATGTGACTCATCCTCAGATTCTATATTGGTCTATGATCTCAAAGACTCCATTAATGGTCCTCCAAAGGCTCAAGTGTTGGCTAAGCTTCCAGGATTAATACCGCCACAATCGAGTATAATTAGCAACAGTTACAGAAGTTGCCTAGCCAAAGATGAAGTGCTAAGAGAGTTATACTTCATTTGTATATTCTGTAATACTAAGCCTGAGTATGATACTCAACATGTTGCCGCTGAACATTTGAAAATTACCTTATCGTATGCTGAGCCACCTGAAATTACCAGCTTTAAAGTGTTCAAGTTGGATTTAAACAAGGATGCTATTGAGTGGCAGAGTGTCAATCTTGAAGATAAAATGGCTTTTCTTAGTAATCTGAACAGCATGATAATATCAAGGGATACACTAAATTGCAATAATGAGTCAATTACATGGAATAGCATATGTTTTGCTCTTTATTTTCCATGTCCTACAAGTCCATGGGAAGGTTTAAAGTTTGGGAAGTTTTGCTTGACTGATAGCAGCATCAAATACTTTCCTGTGGAGACATCAAACCATGATCATGATGTTCCTTATCGATATCCTATATGGTTTGTACCAAGTTTATGCTAATTCCACTGTCTTGCCACTGCTTAGGATGTGTTATAATCTTGAAAGCATTGCCTCTTATGAATCTACTAGTTTCTTATTCCTCTTTGATTTTCCTTACCAACTGTGAATGTTTTGAAGACAATGGTTAATCTATAACTGAATTATTAATGATTGTACAAAAATAATATCTAAGAACAAAAATTCTTTTAATTATAATATACCAACATTATTTTCCTAATTCTCCCAAATTACGTACTCGAAATTTCAAGTCAGTGTTGATTATCAAGTTCTAATCCACGGGTTCGCAGGTTGGCCTGTATAACCCGCCTTTATTATTTAAAAAAAAATTAGTTAATCATATACAATATATTAATATAGTGTTATTTTCATTTTTGTTGCGAACGGTTCAAACGTCTCAACTCCGGTGGAATGTGTACGGTGGCGTACGGTGGTGAATGGCAGCTCAGCTCCTTGGACAAGGGGGGGTGCCTGCAAAGAAAGGGACTCCGACGCTCAAGTCAGCAAGTGAGCAAGATGAGAGAATTAGGGTTGGAGAAAAGCGTACCAGAGTGTGGTGTTTAAACCACATATTTATAGGCAAAAGTGTGAATGGATGAGGACGGATTCCGTGTAGGAATCAGGGCCGTTGAGATTGTGGGCGGTTTATCCAACGGTCCATATTGAGCTGCGCTCTAGTTCCGTACAGAATTGATGTACAGTAACTATTATGGTGGAAAGCCCTTGGAGTGTGTGACGAGCTACAGCTGTCCTAGGGTTGCGCGACGGGGCCCAGCTATTAATGGGCCTTGTGTTATATTTGTGTATTGGGCCTTTGGCCAGTCCAGAACAGTTGCCCCCGAAGTCAATTGTTTATGTGAATAAGTACATGTTTGGTATCACGATGGATGTGTCAGAATCACGGTGATCCACCGTAATTTCCAGAAGCTACAAGTTGTAGCTTCTACAAAGTCACGGTGAATCACCGCAATTCTGGCACATCCACCGTGATACTAAACATACCATAAATATTGACTTGAATAGTTGAAAACTCGTCTTGGGTACTAGTGAACAAAATGTAACCTTCGCTCTTCTCTATCTCACGCTCATCTTTGAAACCCAAATAGATCTCACCTTTTGGATTGTGTTGATTTTAATTGTTGATAGTTTGTTGTTGTTGTTGTTGTTGTTGTTGTTGTTGTGAGTATATTGTTGAATGTAAATGAGTATGTTTTTGAATTTCTAGAATTACTGCCTTGTTGGTGTTCTTATGAAAATTAGAACCCTTAATAATAGAAATTGAATTGGAAATAAAAATTTGTCATTCACTTAGATTGAAAGGAATTTTTTGCAATGTTTTACAGTAGAAACGAGAATTGAGTTTGTGGGTTGTGGTTATGTCATATGGTTGATGATGATGAAGATTAGGGTTAGAGTTCTTTGACGAGGATAATGATGGTAATGAAAGGTGTTGATGATGATGAATTATTTTTACACTACTAGAAAGTTTAAATACCGACGGAATTTAGAGACATAATTTATTTCATCTCTATTAGAGACGGAATTAGAGACAGAAAAAAGTGTTTAGAGACAAAAATTAAAATATATGTAATAGTGACAGGTTTTAGAGACAAAAAGATATGTCTCAAAAATATTTTGTCTCTAAATCTGTCTCTAGTTAATTAGTTTTTTAATTTATAAATAAAAAAGAAATTGGAGACAGATGTTAGAGACGGATTTTTATTGTGTCTAATAGTTTTCGTCTCTGTATCCGTCTCTAATTAGTCAACTTGTTATTATAGTAGTCAAACATCTGCCAAAGACGGAATTTATTCGTCTCTAAAATAATCTGTCTCTGAAATCCATCTCTAAATAAAATAACATTGAAGATTCATCCCGCCAAAAAATTTCCCGCCAAATTTCCCGCTAAAAATACATGTTAATTTAAAAATAGAGCCAAAATTGAGTGCGTAATATTTTTTTTTAATATTTCAAAACATATTTTCCTTGAGTCTAGACTATGACTTTCTCTCATGCGATGAATGAGATATAAATCCGATAAAAATATAGTTTATAGTTAAAACAAAATAATCTTTAGTTGAACAATTTAATTTTTAATTTGATATTATCATTAAATTAATAAAGATTAAATATTAAAATTATTAAACTAATGACATTTTAAGGTTTTATTATTGATATGTCATAAAAATAATTTACTTAGAGTATGTGATATGAACTTTTATAAAAACAAAATTAAATAAAATTGAAAACATAAAACTTAGGGGACAAAAGTTCAAAGAAATTTTTTTATGACTAAAAATAAAATTTGATATATTCAAGTGAAAAAAATATCAATTTTTTTAAGCAAGTGAACAAAGTTTTTTTTCTAGAAAAGTCGATGATACTCCCTCCATTCTTAAATAAGTGTCGTTTGAATTATGTGTGTACTATTCATATAACATACTTTGACCATATATTTTGATTAAAATATAAAAATAAATATTAACATATATAATGTTGTTCAATTTGTCTCGATGAATATTTTCAAAATATAAAAATTAAGAATTTTTTATAACACATAATTAAAAATATGCATTGTGATCAAAAATATGCATTGGCATACATATCTGGTCAATTGTGACAGTTATTTAGGAATAGACAGAGTAATTAATTGTGTCAATCAAGATATAAAAAATTCACCTAAAATAAAAAATAAAGATATATTTTTTTATTAGCAAAAAAAATATTCACCAAAATTATAATGCATCATAGGAGAGAATTCAACTACCTTTCATTCAGAAAACTTAACAAATTAAATTTGTCTAAATATAATAAATAATTAAAGGAAAATAGATGTTCTCTTTTGATTGTCAATTTTTTTTGTAAAAACAACATGTTAAACAAATTAAAGGATTCATTTACTTGATTCACGAAGAAGTTATCCATTCAAACTTTTTTGTTTGAATTGGATTGAATATATTTTTAGAGAATATTTTTTATTTGTTTGGAAGAAAACTAATATATTTTTGTTTGAACATGATTCGTTGGAAACAAATATTTGTACATATCTTTGGAGAAGATTATTTTTATTCGTTTGGAAGTGAACAAATATATTTTTGTTGAATATTTTTGTTTGAAGATATATATTTAAAATTAAATAATTCAAACAAGTAATTTTTTGAAGATTGGCTTTTATTTTATTTTAAGTATTCCAAACAAATATATCCTTTGAAGATTTTTTTTGGAAGTACAAACTGTTTTTGGAAGAGCTTTGTCTTGTTTGAAAAATAAATCTTTGAAAATGATTTAATGAAAAATTTGGTGCTAACAAACTTTATCAAATCGAAGCTAATCCTTTATAGAAGACTTGAATATTATGATAGTCTATTTTACTATAAATAGAGACTCAAATCCAACGACAATACTCACCCAAAAATATTGTGAAAGTCTAAGAGTTTTTATGAGTTTTGTTTGTTTTTGTTCATTGTATGCTTTTTCTAGCATGTAATTTTGATAGAACTTTAATTGTATATTTTTTAGAAGATTTGTGTCTAATTTTTTGGAAGGCAATTAAAACACCTAATAGTATAAGACATGCTAAGAGGGTTGAGAAAGAGTACATAGAAAGAACTAGTGCAACAAACAAACAAAGCCAAATAATAATGTATGCCAAAAAGAGCTACAAGCAAAGGCAAAAAAAAAATCCCAGAAGCAAAACAGAGCACGCACAAAGGTAGCAGCAAAAACGCAGCACAAAGAAACTAACACCAAACACCCGAGTTCCACCATTATTTTGTGAGACGGAATTTTATGATTATAAACAAAATTATTTGAATTTAGAGACGAAAAATTCTGTCTCCGATAGAGACATATTTTTATGCTTAGAGACGGAATATTAGAGACAAAATTATTTGAATTCAGAGACGGATAATTTTGTCTCCAACTGAGACATTTTTTTTTGCTTAGAGACGGAATTTTAGAGACAGAATTATTTGACTTCAGAGACGGATATTTCTGTCTCCAACAGAGACGAAATTTTTTGCTTAGAGACGAAATTTTAGAGACAGAATTATTTGAATTCAGAGACGGATAATTCTGTCTCCAATAGAGACGGATTTATTGTGTTTTGAATTCAATATTTTGAGACAGATATATAAAATTTGTCTCTGAATCAGAGACGGATAAATTTTGTCTCCAATCAGAGACGAAATATAAAATTCGTCTCTAATGGCTTAGAGACGAAGAAGTTAACGACCAAATCAAATCTGTCTCTAACGTGCTTAGTAACGGAATATATGCCTTTTAGAGACAAATTTTGGCCGTCGGTATTTAAGATTTTTTTAGTAGTGTTATTATTTAATTTAATATTTTATTTTAATAATTAAAAATAATTTTAAAACAATTATTATTGAATTAAACAAATTAATAATGACATGATATTAAAAAATTTCATTTAGATGGTGACATGTCATTAATGATAAGTCCACGTCAGCAAAATTGACTCTAAAATGGGGTGGAGGTCCAAAACTTATTAAAAATGAAAATTGGGGGACTAAAATTTGGATTTTAAATAGGGGGATCAAAACTTCATTTTTTTTTTTTTAAATAAGGGGATCAAAAGTGCATTTAAGCCAATTGAAAAATAGTTTAGAGTAAATATTATATCATTTAAAATCTTTACAATAAATTTAATCTTTATTAAGACATATTTCTTTTTGATGTTTTTTTTTACAAATGTTTCGTTTGATGTTCTTTACAATGATAATTGTTTTTTTTATGTGATTTATAATTTAAATATAAGATTGTTTTATTTTATAAAAGGTACATTTTTAATATTCGAATAGAGTTTCCTAAACGTCTGGGCCGGCTTTGTGGAGAGAAAGAATGATAATGTAATTTTGGTTTTGGTTTTGATGCCTTATGAATTTGAATTTGATTTTGGTTTCATTACTTGCAAAAAGAAGATAGATAAATTGAAAAATGTCACAAAGATTTTTTTTTTGCATTGAATTTATTATTTTTTTTATTTTTGGTATGGGAATTTATTTTTTATAATATCAAGTATTTTAGGGTCCGTTTGGATTAATGGTACAGAATGGAGCTGAGCGGAATAGAATGGAACGGAACGGAATGGAATACATATTTCATTCCATTGTTTGGATAGTGAACGGAATGGAATATATTATAACTTTTTTATTCCAATTATACCCTTTATTTTATAGATAAGAATGTTTACAAAAAAAAAAGAATAGATAAGAATGAGAAAAGTCTTATAAAATAAAATATTTGTAACCAAAAAATAAATCTTATAAATTTAAAATTGAGGGTAAAATTGTAAAACTATAATTATTGTGTATCATTTCATCCTTATCACTCCATATACCACTCCATTCCATTCCGTTCATATTTTATAAAACCAAACAACGGAATAGAGCTTCAGCCCACCCCATTCTGTCCCATTCCATCTCATTCCATCAATCCAAACAGAGTGTATTTTAGTTTTATTTTAAAAAAAAGTGATTTTTTTATAAATGTAATAGTCCGCGGATTAACCGTTTAACCCGCGGATTTATACAGACCGTACTCGGGACAACAATTATAACCTGTTTATATTTAATGATAAACTTATTTATTCCGTTTAATATGCAGGCTTATGTAAGACGGGTTAACTGCATATCCAGCTCCGTATGAGTCACAAAACACACTTACATAAAACAATTGGGTCTCTCGTAATAGAAAATATAGTGTGAAGGGTTTAACTGTTTGAATGAACAAATAAGGGTTTCTCATAAATAATCAATCGTGTAGCTAGCTACTCAAATTCATCTAATCATCAATAATATTGTATGTACGTGCAATCTCTCATTATATGTTACCTTGCAGTTTCTGATTTTTCAGTTTTTTTGCATATTTACTGCTTATTTAGTGTGTCTTTTTTTTACGTAGAATTAATTTTGTCTCCATAATTGATTCTACTTTATAACTTTCGACTATATAATTGATTTTTACACTCAATTTTAATGTTCATCTCACTTTTTAGTTGAATATATCTTAATATAAATTATTTTACCTTCAACTCAATCTTAGTTATGAGTTGTTTGTTTTTTGCTTAATTAGTAATTACTATTTATACTTGGTATATGAGGGTTTTGAAGTGTTGAAGTAATTGGAATTCCTTTTCTTATAGTCATGTCTCTCAACCAATGAAGTCTGAATATATAGTATGTGTGTAGTAAAACTTATATATACTATTAGTGAGTATCCTTGAAATATCTGATATGTCTATATAAAACTTATAGTTCCTTTTGCAGTGACTCTGACTCAGTAAAGAATACGAGATGGAAGAAAACAACATATTGACAGATCTACCGGTAGATGCTTTGGGATTGATCATGAAGCATCTGTCCCTTAAAGATTGTCTTCGGTTGAGAGCAACATGTCATTCTTGCAGGAAAATGGTTTCTAATGCCATTGAAAACAAGAATTGTTGTCACTTACCTGAATTGCCACAAATTTTCTTGCAATCCCAGACATCAAATTCAGTGACTGATGTTAGAATCATGATACCATCCAGTGACTGATGTTAGAATCATGATACCATCGAAGTTGCCCTTGCCATCCAGCAGTAATGGAATAACATTTGTGAGAAAAATGGTCGCATCTTCCAGTCCAAACGGTGATGGTTCTAATTGTTACTTAGTATGTCTTTTGACTGATTTTTGTCACATTGCAATTTGTAATCTTTTTGATAAGTCCTGGACTATAGTTAAGTCAAATAACGATTTAGAAACTTATTTTACGGATATCCAAACGATTGGTACAAAATTGTATGCATGTGACTCATCCTCAGATTCTATATTGGTCTATGATCTCAAAGACTCCATTAATGGTCCTCCAAAGGCTCAAGTGTTGGCTAAGCTTCCAGGATTAATACCGCCACAATCGAGTATAATTAGCAACAGTTACAGAAGTTGCCTAGCCAAAGATGAAGTGCTAAGAGAGTTATACTTCATTTGTATATTCTGTAATACTAAGCCTGAGTATGATACTCAACATGTTGCCGCTGAGCATTTAAAAATTACCTTATCATCATATTCTGAGCCACCTGAGATTACCTGCTTTAAAGTGTTCAAGTTGGATTTAAACAAGGATGCTATTGAGTGGCAGCGTGTCAATCTTGAAGATAGAGTTGCTTTTGTTAGTATTTAACAGCATGATAATATCAAGGGATACACTAAATTGCAATAATGAGTCAATTACATGGAATAGCATATGTTTCGCCATTAATTTTTCATGTCCTACAAATCCATGGCAAGGTTTAAAGTTTGGAAAGTTTTGTTTGACTGATAGCAGCATCAAATACTTTCCTGTGGAGACATCAAACCATGGTGATGTTCCTTATCCTTTATGGTTTGTACCAAGTTTATGCTAATTCATGTCTTGCCACTTTATGGGGGTGTTAAGTAATTACATGTGGATCATACATTGCTAATTTTGACTCACGGCCGAAGTTAGCAATCCTCATATATATATATATATATATATATATATATATATATATATATATATGACGAGGGATCTATTGACTCCATAGTAACTCTAAGATGAGTTATTCCGCTTTATATCTCATTATTCACGATGAATTTCACTAATCCAACCGTTCAATTAAAAGTTCTTATTGAATAGATAAGCTATACAAGTTTTTAAGAAATTTTAAATTATTTGATACATCATTAAATAATTTCAAATGAAAGTATAATAAACTTTTAATAGTAAGTGTCATTTTAGTATTTTAATATAGTATGATTTGTCGATTATACCCTTAGTAAAAAAAAATTCAATAAAATGCTATATATCTTGACTATATATATTTAAAAAACAATTTTACCATATATATATATATATATATATATATATGGGAATGTTAAATTACACCCACCTAAAAAACATGTATCTTAGGCCCTGTTTGGTTCGGGGGTTTTGGAGGGGAGGGGAGGGGAGGTGAAATTTAAATTTTTTGTGTTTGCTTCAATTTTTTAACGAGGGGAGAAGTAATTTACTTTTTTATCCTTTATCTTATAAACTCAAAATAAGGATTAAACTATAATGGATACACTATGTCAAAAAAAATTAATGGATATGTATAACCAAAAAAAATATAATGAGTACAAAATATAATTTTTCAACAAGGATAATTTAGAATTTTAATAAAAAAAATGAGGATAGTTTTGTCAAACATAATTAAAAATCCCTCCCCTCCCTTCCCCTCCCCCTCCCCTCAGTTGAACCAAACAGGGCCTTAGAATTTAGAGTTCGAGTTTTATTTGTTAATTGTTCATTGTTTATTGTGAGCCTCTTTAGTATTTGATACTGGAGTAGGACTGTTTAGTTGTGTTGTAATTGGTACCGTTGCGGGGTAACTTGTGTCGCACTCTTGTATTTTGGCTTGAGTGTTTAGTTAGGAGAGGTTCTCCACCATTGATTAAACTGAAGAAGATTATCAGGGCGAATCTCAGTAAATCAGATGTTGTTTAAGTAAATCTTCAAATCGTGAGGAAGTGGGCAGATGTTCTTATATCTAAGAGGTTCTTAGGTAGAAGTTATCACGGGTAGTGTCTAGAAGAGAAGTCACAAACGGGGGCATTTGTTGTAAATTTTGAGTATATTTCAAAAGTTTTAATGATTAGTGCCTACCAATTTTAAGTGAGAAATATAGAAACATATTTTATCAAAAATATTTTATTTGAGGTTATATTAACTTAGCTTTAATTATCTAATTAAAAGAATATTTTAACTTAGTATTCACATTGGATACCTATACCAATTAATTTTCTTCAATGAGTTAATTAGTTCCTATTTTTCTTCACCTCCCTTTTATTATTATCTTTATTATATTAATTAATTGATTATTTTGCTGTTATGACTAAGTCATACAAACAACGGTTTTATTTTTTGATGGAATCATAGTAATTGGAAAAATCCTATTTAATAGGAATATTGGTTTTACTGTAAGTGACTCATGCATAGAGATTGTGGTTTTACTTGTGCGGTTTCTTTACATAGAAAAACATATGCATGATTAAAACCAATTGGCCATAGTTTTCTTTTTCTGAGAATCTATATATCATAATCTTAATTTTACAAACTGTCTGAGTTACCGACCTTGTTGATATTCTCGTGTATTGAGACCTCGGTATGTTTATCGTCGGGAAGAACCGGTTGTATTCTGGAGGAGTTGCGCAAATTCTGCGGATAATTCCTTAGTTCAGTGATTACACGCCTCCGGTTATTTTTGTGTATTTCGTTTTCAGCCATCCGCAACAACAATCTAAGGAATTATGGCTGAAGATGATTTTTACAGTGAAACAAGGTCGATAGTTTTTAATTCTGATGTTCGAGTTTCCTTATCATCAATCTAATCTTTTAGTTGATGCTATACTAGTGCTGGTTTTATCTTCTCTTTGTTTTGAATGACGTCAAAAATGTGGGGTTGGTCTTCTCTTTGTTTGCTAAAGGAACTCGGCCATGGTGTGAGCGAATTATTTGTAAGTTTTACAATTTTTATTCTCTTGAAATCATCCACAAGGGATCGGGTACATATTCTAGCATTTAAACCTCACAAGTCTTGATTTTTATGTTAAATTTGTGACTATATTAAATTTGTGATTATATAGCTGATGAAAACAATTTTGATGAAAAACCTAACTCAATATATTTTAGAATCTGTAAAAAATGACAGATTGAAATTGATTGATTATTGTTATTTACTGATTAGTTGGTTTAATGTTCATTGACCACTCTACTTGAACACTTGTACTTTGTAAATGCAACATTTTTTGGTGAACATATGCATGATTAAAACCAATTGGCCATAGTTTTGTTTTTCTGAGAATCTATATATCATAATCTTAATTTTACAAACTGTCTGAGTTACCGACCTTGTTGATATTCTCGTGTATTGAGACCTCGGCATGTTATCGTCGGGAAGAACCGGTTGTATTCTGGGGGAGTTGCGCAAATTCTACAGATAATTCCTTAATTCAGTGATTACACGCCTCCGATTATTTTTGTTTATTTCATTTTCAGCCATCCACAACAACAACATTTGCCATTTGGTAAGGACTAGAACTAGGACTATTATAGATGAAGTTGCCATTTGCCATTCAGTGATTATTTTTTTGTTTTGTTTGATTAACATAAATTTATAAAACTATCCTTATAATTAAAATTGGTTTGAATAGATGAAGTTGGTTTTTGGTCATAATTTAATAGGTGTAGATTTGTTAATTTAACCCCACGTTTTTAGATCGGTGTAAGTTAACCGCTCCCATATATGTTTGAAAAAACAAGTACTTTTTTTTAAAAAGTATTTATTTTAAAACAAAGTTTATTTTTTTAAACAAAATTTGTTACTTATAGGTGTTAGCCAATATTTTAGCTAAATAAATTATAAAGTTAAAATATTCTTCTGAATATATTTAATATACCTTTAATTATGGAAATTTAGTTTTCCAATCATTAATTAAATATAAAGGTTAAAATTAAATATATATTTTAATAAAAATTAAATCAGATGAATATTCATGACTTTAGAGAATGCACAAGTTACCAAGACTTGTTTCGAGTTTATACCATTCGAGTGGCTCGAACTCGAACCATAATTTTCAGAAGATTCAAATTCAAATTTCAAACCATTGCAACGCTTCATTCAAGACTGGTGGCTTATGGCATTTAGGATAAGGATGAAGTGGTTGTACAATTGTCAGATGGATACATTATAGACGTTGCTAGAACGTTATAGGCTTTAGTTATAAATAGTAGTTCATTTGATGTAATTAGGATCACAAATTTCTCATACTAACAAGCCTTACAAACTCAAAGTACCCAGCGTTCGAGAGAAACGAGTAAACAAGGCAAAATGTATGATCTTGTGATCAAACTCTTTTAAATTCAATGCAATTTACATCTTCATGCAATTTACATGTTTTCATTTACATTTTCTGCCTTTTAATTCATTGAATTATTTACTTTTCTTGTCAATACGTACTCATTCTGAGTATTTTTACATTTCCTGTCAAGCAAGTCACATTTTATTTACTTTCTTTTACTTTTTCAATCAAACTTGTTCATTCACATTAATGAACATTGTTATTTTCAATCTTAAACAATAAATGCACAAACATGTCCCGAGATTCTCTAGTTGGTCTCTCAAGCATTGCAAACTAGCGCTTGTTTACAAAAAATCAGTGTAAACAATAGGATCTGTTTGTTACTTCCTCTGTTCCTTTTTACTTGTCGTTTTAGAAACAAAATAGGAGAATGTATTTTTGCACTTTATTTTCCTATTATACCCTTTTTAAAATATATATCATATTTTTATTCCACCAATAAATTGCTACTTTTTCACAAACATATCTATTTCCAAAAAAATTGTAACAAAATTTGTATACAATAAAAAGATTATATTGTTTCAACAAAAAAAATTATATAAAATCTAGTCAATAAAATAAAATATGAAGGAGTTTATAATAGACAAAATATATTATAAATTGTCAAAACGACAAATAAAAATGAACAAATATTTTTTTCTAAAATGACAAGTAAAAATGAACGGATGTAGTATCTATAAGTAAGGGTGTGAATAAAATGAGTGGGGTATGAGTCACAAAACACACATAAAAGTTATTCTCTCTGATCTTTTCTAATTGTCGTTCTAGAATTAGGCCCCGTTTGACCCGGCTTAACTTCTACTTTTCTATTTTTTTAAAATGAAATAGAAAAGTATAAAATTGAATTTAGCCATATTTCTTCTTAAAAATATTAGAGAATTGAAGTAAAGAAGTATAAAATAAAGAGAAGTAGAGTCAAACACAAAATTTAATATATGAAGTAAGTCAGGTCAAACGGGGCCTTATAATACAAAATTAAAAAAGTGGGTTTTGCACTATTGTTTTTTTTTTATGATACTTTTATTTTAATCTACCAATAAATTTTAATTTTTTTTCTTTCACTCTCTTTTTCATAAAAATTTAATTAATATATGTTCCATGAATTTAACACAATTGGTTGGACATATTGCATGAAAATACAGGAATCTGGGTTCGAACCACGGTACGTCTACTTCTTCACCCTTTAAGGCCCTGTTTGGTTCGGGGTTTTTGAAGGGGAGGGGATGGAATATTTTAAATTGTTGTGTTTGATTCAATTTTTTAACGAGGGTAGGGGAGGCGATAATTAATTTACTTTTTTATCTTTAACTTTATAGATTCAAAATAAGGATTAAATTATAATTGATATATTACGTCAAAAAAATCTAAAGGATATATATAACAACAAAAAATCTAATGAGTAGAAAATTTAAATTTTTCTTTGAAGTCAGAAAAATAAAACCTAAATTTTTTTATTTTTGGTATAGAAACCTAAATTTTTAATATTCCAGCAAGGATAATTTAGGATTTTAATGAAAAAGTGAGGGTAAATTTGTCAACATAATAAATTATATTTTCTCTCACTTCACCTCATTAAAAATACCTCCCCTCCCCCCCTCTCGTTTGAACCAAACAAGCGTGAATTTCTAGCCACTAGGTTACCTGACCAAAAAAAAAATTTAATTAATATATATTATGATGTTCTAAAAATAAATTAATATTTATTTAGTAAGAAAAATAAATTAATATATATGTTAGTATAATGTTTCAAAAAAATTACTGTAATATGGTATGTACAAAAAAAGATTAATACTTCTCCCTCCGTTCCTTTTTATTTATCGTTAAATACTTGTTTCTTTTTACTTTTTGTTTTGACAATTTAGATTATATTTTGTCTATTATAACCCTCCTTTCTATTTTATTTTACTGACTAAATTTTGTATAATTTTTTTTGTTGAAATAATATAATCTTTTTATTGTATATATTTCTTTTTTGTTTTTAAATAAAGTTTGTTACAATTTTAAAAATTAAGAATTTATTGGTGGACTAAAAATATGATATATATTTAAAAAATGACATAATAGGAAAATAAGGTGCAAAAATACACTCTCCTATTTTGATCTTTTTTTTTTCTTCTAAAACGACAAGTAAAAAGGAACGGAAGGAGTAATATGTTATCTTTCTCTCAAAACAAACAATTATTAATCTCGTCAAAAAAAACTATTATTTTATATGTAACAAGATTTTGTTTAAATTTAAATAAAACTTTGTTAATAAAAACTGTTTAAATAAAAAATCTATCTTTCAAATAGTCAAGATAATATTTTAATGAAAAATTAAAAATAAAATCAATTACTTTTTTTCAATAAAATATTATATTGATTAAATTTTGTATTGATTTTGTATCCGTAATTGATGAGTGTATAATTGACACTAAACCCTGTTTAGTTCGGAGTTTTTGGAGGAGAAGAGAGGTGATATTTTAAATTTTTATGTTTGGTTCAACTTTTTAATGAGGGAAGGAGAGAATAAATTTACACTTTTACCCTTAATTTTATAACTCAAATTAAGGATTAAATTATAATGCATATATTACCTCAAAAAAAATATATAATGGATATATAACCAAAATAAAATCTAATGAGTAGAAAACTTAAACTTTTTTGTATCCGTAATATTTTTGAACCAAAAAAAAAAAGAAAAAAACATTCTAACAAAAATAATTTAAAGCTGATCTGCTAGCTTCTCTAGCCCATAATGAGCCCAATAGAGTTTGGCTAGAAGAAACACCCCCCCAAATTGTAGCTACTCTGTTTAAGGACATTGTCCATTAATTCCATTCAGCCTTTTTTCAAAAAAAAAAAAAATAATTTAAGATTTTAATAAAAAATATAAAAGCAATTTTGTCAATAAAATAAATTATATTTTGCTTAAAAATCATTCTCTTTAAATCCTCCTTCTCCTCAAATAACCAAACAGGGCTTAGTTAGAATTAAAAAGGGCTTAGTCAGAATTAAACAGTAAAACACAGTGTGAACTGTGAAGGGTTTAGCCGTTTGAATGAACACAGAGAAGGGTTTCACATAAATAATCAACCGCGTGGCTACTCAAATTCATCTAACCTCGTAAAAATCTTGTATGTGCAATCTCTTATTATATGACATGTTTCTGATTTACAGTATGTTGAATATTCTCGGCTTATTTAATGACATGTTTGGTTTTTTTTTTTTTTTCTTTCTTCTTAAGTAGAACTGATTTTGTCTCTGTAATTGATTCTACTTTATAGTTTCTAACTGTATAATTGATTTTTACACTAAATTTTAATGTTCAACATCAACTCACTTTTTAGTTGAATGTATTCAAATATATAAATTATTTTATCTTCAACTCAATTTTAGTTAGAGTCAATTATATAATTTTACAATAATGTGTGTTATGAAACTTATAGTTCCTTTTGCAGTGACTCAAGTAAAAAATACGAGATGGAAGAAAACAATATATTGACAATTCAACCGGTTGATGTGTTGGGAATGATCATGAAGTATTTGTCCCTTAAAGATTGTCTTGAATTGAGAGCAACTTGTCGTTCTTGCAGAAAAATGGTTTCTAATGCCATTGAAAACAAGCAATGTTGTCACTTACCTGAACTGCCACTAGTTTTCTTGCAATCCAAGACATCAAATTCAAGCTTCTTTTGGAGCTTGAGTACAAATAGTGGACGTCACCTTGGAACACCATCAAGGCGCCATTTGAAGCAGGGTTGTATCGGCTCATTTGAAGGTTGGTTGATTATGAGTGATTATTCTGAAATAGGTTTTGCCAAAATTTTCTTCTTGAATCCAGTTACTCATGTTAGAATCATGATACCATCGAAGTTGTCCTTGCCATCCAACGGTAATAAAATATCATATGTGAGAAAAATGGTCGCATCTTCCAGCCCAAATGGTGATGGTTCTAATTGTTACTTAGTATGTCTTTTGGCTGATTTTTGTCACATTGCAATTTGTAATCTTTTTGATAAGTCATGGACTATAGTTAAGTCAAATAACGATTCAAAATCTTATTTTACGGACATCGAAACGATTGGTACAAAATTATATGTATGTGACTCATCCTCAGATTCTATATTGGTTTATGATCTCAAAGACTCCATTAATGGTCCTCCAAAGGCTGAAATGTTGGCTAAGCTTCCAGAATTAATACCGCCACAATCGAGTATAATTAGCAACCAAGTTACACGTTACCTAGCCAAAGATGAAGTGCTAAGAGAGTTATACTTCATTTGTATATTCTGTAATGCTAAGCCTTATGAAACAAAACATGTTGCCGGTGTACGTTGGAAAATTATCGTATCATCTGCTGAGCCACCTGAGATTACCGGCTTTAAAGTGTTGAAGTTGGACACAAACAAGGATCCTATTGAGTGGCAGAATGTCAATCTTGAAGATAGAGTGGCTTTTGTTAATAATCGGAAGAGCATGATAATATCAAGGGATATACTAAATAGCAATGAAGAGTTAATTAGAGGGAATAGCATATGTTTCGCCATTCATTTTCCATGTCCTACGAATCCATCGCAAGGTTTACAGTTGGGGAGGTTTTGTTTGACTGATAGCAGCATCAAATACTTTCCTGTGGAGACATCAAACCATGGTGATGATGTTCCTTATCCTTTATGGTTTATACCAAGTTTATGCTAATTCCACTTCTTAGGATGTGTCAATCTTGAAAGCTTTGCTAATATGTTTCTTTCTTATGAATTTACTAGTATCTTATTCCTCTGAATGTTTTGAAGACAATGTGTGTCTACATAAATTGCATTTGCTTGAGACATCGTTCCATAGATGGTTAATCTATAACTGAATTATTAATGATTGTATAACAATAATATCTAAGAACAAACATTCTTTTTATTATAATATACCAACATTATTTTCCTAATTCTCCCAAATTACGTACTCGAAATTTCAAGTCAGCGTTGCTTATCATTTTTTCCTTGTTAATAGCTTAGTATATCTATTCATGATGCAGTAGAGAAAATTGAACTGAATGTTCACCTAAATCAATTGGACTTTTTGGTTGTGTGCACTAGTGTTAAATTCTCATTCTCAAACCAAACAAGATTTTTCAAACTGTTTTATACATTTATGAAATGGTTTTCCAACTGTTCTGCTTCAAAAAAAGTTATTTACTAACTAAACACTGAAGTGTACATGTTTTTGTTCTAACTCTAAGTTATGCTCACGGGGACATAGAGGATATAATTAGACGTTGTCTTAAATTCTCAACTTCTTGTTAATTCCCTCTCGTAATTTTTTTTATTTCTTTTCTTGTATCATCATGTTTTATTCTTTGCACATCTTATACTAGAATAGATTCTTTAATAAAATTTGGTTTTTCAAAAATAATAATAATATCTACTTAGCTAGAATTCAAGTTCTAATGAACAAGCATCATCTTACAATTCAATTCCATATATAAATCCTGAGATCAAAGATAGTATGTAAATTGCATGGAAATTATAAAATGTATATAGCCATATAAGAGCTCAAATTTCTCATATTTAACAAGTTAATAAACTCCTGTTACTATATGTTGATTAAACATAGACACACCATTTTCGTTGCAATGAATCCATGTTGATATGCTATGTGTATTCGCGATGAAGAACGTTTTGTTCTTGCAAGTGACGGTTGGATTTGAGGGTTGGTTGATTATGGTTGACTATTCTGAAAAAGGCTTTGCAAAATTTTTCTTCTTGAATCCAGTGACTGACTGATGTTAGAATCATGATACCATCGAAGTTGTTCTTGCCATCCAACGGTAACAGAATATTCAATGTGAGAAAAATGATCGCATCTTCCAGTCCAAATTGTGATGGTTCTAACTGTTACTTAGTATGTCTTTTCAATGATTTTTGTCACATTGCAATTTCTAATCATTTTGATAAGTCATGGACTATAGTTAAGTCAAATAACAATTCAAAGACTTATTTTACGGACATCGAAACAATTGGTACAAAATTGTATGTAAGTGACTTGTCTTCACGTTCTATATTGGTTTATGATCTGAAAGACTTCGTTAATGGGCCTCCAAAGGCTGAAGTGTTGGCTATACTTCCAAAAGCAAGACCGCCACAATCAAGTACAATTAGCAACCAATGTATATGTTACCTAGCCAAAGATGATGTGCTAAGAGAGTTATACTACATTTATTTACACTGTAATTCTAAGCCTGAGTTTGACACTCGACATGTTGCCGATGAACGTTTGAAAAGTATCGTATCATATGCTAAGCCACCTGAGATTACCGGCTTTGAAGTGTTCAAGTTGGACACAAACAAGGATCCTATTGAGTGGCAGAATGTCAATCTTGAAGATAAAATGGCTTTTCTTAGTCATTGGAACAACTTTATAATATCAAGGGATACACTAAATTGCAGTAAAGAGTCAATTACATGGAATAGCATATGTTTTGCTGTTCATTTTCTATGTCCTACAAGTCCATGGCAAGGTTTAAAGTTGGGGATGTTTTGTTTGACTGATAGTAGCATCAAATACTTTCCTGTGGAGACATTAAACCATGGTGATGATGTTCCTTATCCTATATGGTTTGTACCAAGTTTATGCTAATTCCCTTGTTCATAGTATATAATTTTTGTTTCTTTCTTTAAATCATGCGGTGAGCATGTAAATGTTGATCCTATGCAATGATTTAGTCAATGTTATGATGTGTCAATCTTGAAAGCATCTATTTTATTTTAATTTATTAAATTAGAATCCAAATCATTTGATTGACATCTCATCATTCTATTGTCAAGTAATATTATTTGTGCCACATCGTTAAAAATTTTATGTGTCACTCTTTATCTTGCATCTCAATTTCTATTTTCCACTCTTTTTCCATCCCTAACTTATGACATTATTTGTTCATTTTCTAGCTCATCCAAAACTGTTTATTATACAATTAATATACTTGGTAACTTTCACTTATTACACCATTGCTGTTCTAATACGTTGCAATTTCAGTTCACATGCCTTATTTTTTTTAGGCTTAAACATACATTTGGTCCCTGTATGTACACCAATTTTTCGTTTTAGTCCCTGTATCGAAAATTTTGACAAAATAGTCCCTGTATCGCACTTTTTTTTTGACGTTGGTCCCTGCCGTCCAATTTCATCCAAGTGGCAAACGTTTTGCCACCTGGACCCTGCCACGTGGAATGCTAGAGGGACCAAAACCAAAAAATTGAACTGAATGCAGGGACCAAAACCAAAAAATTGAACTGAATGCTAGAGGGACTAAAACCAAAAATTTAAACTAATTGCAAAATGACTCATTTAAACTCTAAATCCCTAAATTGAAATTTGTTTCTCCACTCTTCTCTTCTCTTGTCTTCTCATAAACCAACTTTCATGGCAAAAATAATTTTGCGTCGATTATTGCGCCCCATTTGGATGAGTTTTTTGATAAAATTATGAGAGGCATTGCGAATGTTGACAACGTGATCAGAAAGCGCGTCGAGAAAACCTCCACAGTTGGGCGGTTGTTGATCGGGATCATTGAAAGGGAAATCATCAGGATAATCTTTTTTAGCAATGAGTCTCTCTGTTTAAAGGTTGATGAGAAGAGAAGAGAAGAGTAGAGAAACAAATTTCAATTTAAGGATTTAGAGTTTAAATGAGTCATTTTGCAATTAGTTTAATTTTTTGGTTTTAGTCCCTCTAGCATTCAGTTCAATTTTTTTGTTTTGGTCCTTGCATTCAGTTCAATTTTTTGGTTTTGGTCCCTCTAATCCAGTCAGCAACATTTTTTGGCCACGTGGCAAAGTCCAGGTGGCAAAATGTTTGCCACTTGGATGAAATTGGACGGCAGGGACCAACGTCAAAAAAAAAGCGTGATACAGGGACTATTTTGTCAAAATTTTCGATACAGAGACTAAAACGAAAAATTGGTGTACATACAGGGACCAAATGTATGTTTAAGCTTTTTTTTATTATTGATGGTTGTCAACTCCCATCTAAAATACAACACCAACTAAAATCTAAAATTTTCTAAATCAAAGACTCCAAATAAAAATTAGTTAAAGCTTTCACATACAATTCAAATATTTAATTTTGTCGTTTATCATTTTAGCTCCTCCAATCTCAATCCTTTGATGGCACACCAACATGTTTCTTTTTACACTTCATTGGATCCCATTTCTTAATATGTCTTTCATTAAATTGTAAGTATTTTCCTCATTGAATTGTAAGTATTTTTCTCACTCCATTGGCTCCCATTTTCTATCACATATTTCTTTTTGAAGGAATTGAGTGGAACTTCAACTGATATATATTGTTCACCCTAATGTTCAAAGACTCTTGTCATTTTCATCAGATAATGTGTCATAACATTGCAACGTATTAGAACACCAATGGTGCAATAATGTGTCAGGACATTGCAACGTATTAAACAAACTTGAACCGGCGCAACACGCGGACCTTATTCTAGTTGTTAATTTATAATTGGGATGTGTGAAGTAATATAATATATTAATAATATATTGGGGGGAACCCATGCCATCCAACATGACTAGCATTAAGGTGGGTGCTCTTAGAACATCCACATTCACAAGGCTCATTTTGGTTGCATAAATGGATTCCACTTAATTTTTATATTATTTCACATTTTCTAACTCTTTAAACAATTCAACCATATTATCTTCCTTTGATCAAAAGTCGATGGTTCGATTTTCGCTTAGGATACAAAGCAACTTTATATCTCTGAGTCAACTAGGGAAATAGTAACTACGTTCGACGGTGGATAATCTGATATGGAGAAAAAAAAACTATATTTTCTAAATATCAATACAACTCATCAAAACATTTAAACTAGGTCCCACAATATAATCAAATAATATCACACTAACACAAGATTCCAATTTTCTCAAAAGCCACCACGGATATTCAAGCTCTTAGTACCAATTTATTTTCTCTCTCATAAATTTTACTAAACCCTAATTACTTTACAATTTCCGTCATTGCAAATTGTGATTTCACAAATCTGCTTAAATTTGTGACTGCGATTTCTCTCCCTATGAGGCTGCAATTGTCATTTCATTGTAAAACTGCAATTTTACAAAGCATACATCACTAAACCAATTGTGATTTTATAACAAAAAAAAAAACTAATTATGATTTTCAGATGGGTGAAACTTAAACTTCATTTTCTTACTATAAGGTTTGATTTTTAACTCTACTCAATTACTACTTCGATTTCTTACTTCAAACCCTAGTCAAATTCTATACTATTGTTGTTATTATTTGTAACAAAAAGTTGGACAAAAATTTTACTTGTTGACCAAAATTTGAAGAAACTCTTAAAATCCATTTATCACTATTAGTGTTTTTCATGTTAATTTTATTGTCAATATAATTTTATCAACATACCATTTATAATAAACATTAATTTTTAAGGTTCAATCATATTAACACTAATAAATAGAATTTTATTAAAATTTTGCAATTAAACGTGCTTGAGTTAGAATAATATTAAAATAAATGATTTCATAAAAAACTTTTGTGTTGCATTTCTTTTGATACGCACGAAAGATACTCTTGATTTATAAAAATAATGTCTATTAAATTTTTGTATGATAAATATTCTACTGTTGATGTTGTCGATAAGAAGATCTAATTATTACAAATTTTAATTTTAATTTTTTTTGTGGTATTTTAGGTTGTTTTTTAAATGGCAATATTATTTTAAAAAGTGGGTCACAGACCCGACCCGTTAAATACTTCTCTGCTTAGTTAACACAATCACAGAACCGCACAATTCCAATTTTCACCTCTTTGCGCGGCGATCCCCGCCGCTACCACCAATCTCCGATTCCGGCCACTCCCAAACACAACAAGAAGGCGGTAAGATAGCGATTTCATTTTTACCTTGTTTATATGTCTTTCAATTATTCGCCATTTTTCGCAAGTTCACTGTTTTCTACGAATTCAGTACGAACTTTTGCGATTAAATAGACACTTGTAAGTTGCAATTGATGTGTAGTTGATTTTTGATTCGGTATATAGTAGGAAAATTTGAATTTTATTAGCTTGAAGTTTCTCTGTATACGAGTTTGTTCGCAGATTCATCCTTTTGTTTGAATTTGTATTATTCGATGTATTCTATCAATTTGAATGAATGTTGTAAATAAACTAGTTGAATTAGTAAGACTGATAAAGTTTGTAACTGTGAAGCATGGACACAGACATACACGGGACACAACACGGCACAAACACTGACACGGATAATTTTTTTGTTGAGAAAATGATATATTTCAATGTAAATAAGTTGGTGTTGGACACGGACACCAACACCGGAAAAGCCTATTCTGAGAAGTGTCCGCGCTTTATAGGTTTGTAGTTGATGTTTAGAGAAAAGCAAAGGATAATCTCTAATTAACATTAATTAATAAGTGAATCAATAGCCTTTGTTGTTGAAAGGCTTTGGTGGGTAAAGTTTGTTTGTAGTTGATGTCTCGGAAAGAGTTGTTCTTTTTTCTGTTCAAACTTTGAAAATAAATCATCATTTTGCGTTTATATAGTTGCGCAGCTCATGATGTGTTTTAATGTGTGAGATATAGGTTGAGTTATTAAACAATTCGATGGCTGAAGAAACGCAAGTGGCGGTTGAATCTGGTAGAGGACTGGGGAAGAGGAAATTCGGTAAGAATCAAGGTCGTAAAAAGACAAGTAAGAAACCGAGAGTGATGCAGCCACCTCATGGACAGAAGAAAGTTAAAATCAACCAAAAAATGAAGAAACTTTACACCAAGAGAGCACGAGAGTATAATTCTGATAATGATGAGGATGAGACAACTCCCCCTGCTACTACTTGGAAGCCTAGACGTGTGGCGTCCATGAAGATTGAAGGTGTAGAATCTTTCACCGAAAACAAGCATGAGGAGGAAGACGTAGAAAGTGAAGAGCTGTCTGAAGATGAAGGAGAAGATGGAGGAGAAAGAACGCAGAAGAAGAATCTTACTGATAAGAAAGTTAATTTCGCTGATGATGAAGGAGAAGATGACGAAGATGATGAAATTCAGCCAGGAATTACTAAATTTTCCGAAGGTTGTAAAGCATTCAAGATGGCGTTCAAGAATATTATAAAGAAGAGTGTTTCTGATGACTTGTTGGTAAGTTATGTGGTCTTACAGCATGCTAATTTTTATTAGAGAATTAGAAAATTGGTCTTCTAAAACTTGGATAACTCTATAGGGTCCAGTATTATCAGCACACAAGAATCTTGTTATAGAAAAGCTTGCGGAAGAGAAGGAAGATCGCAAGGCCAAGGGAGAGGCAAAAAAGGAAAAGCTATTGGTAATTTGAATTTTCAAGTTGACTGTGATTTTAATGATGTGCAAATTAAAACTAAAATTTATGTGCATCTCCAATTTTTGCAGACGAAAATATTTTCTATATGGTAATCAGTCTGACAAGTTCTATCTTTTTGCTTGTTATAGATGGCTGAACAGGGACATGTCAAGCCTGCCAATTATTTGGACTCACACGAAAAGTTTCTAATAAGTGTAGCGACAAAAGGAGGTAAATGAGTTTCTTTTTCTTTTAAATAAATAAAGGTATGTCGGTTCTTTTCATTTAGTGACATGCATTTCCTCTTACTCATGTGACTGTTGTTTTGAACATGGACTACTTCTGATTTCTTCCAGTGGTCAAGTTGTTCAATGCTGTAAGTTTCATCTTAACATTTTAACCAAATTTTGTTTCCTCCTAAATTTTCTTCTTTCTTCTTTGTTTCGTTGTATCTTTATTATTATTAAATCGAAGTTTTTATCAATACCTGTTGCAGGTCAACAAGGCACAAGTTGCTCAGAAAGGGCTGGACCCCTCAAAGAATAGGGATGCAAAAGGTAAGTTGTTGTATGCTGCAACAACAAAATGCAAGACATTAGAAAGATTCTAGTTAGCAGTTCACTTGCAGCATAAATAAATCTTATTTTGGGGATTAATTGTTTCAGTTTATGATATACTGGGAAATTTAACTCAATTATTTTGGTCAAACAAGCTCAGTTTTTATTCATTTTGTCAATGTTATTAAATAGGAGCGCCAATGCGCCATAGCTTAGCAAATTTTGAAGAATCCACTATGAAAACTGCAATACTGTCCCTGTTTCTCTATTAGGGCCTTCGGCCATTGCCATTGTAGCGTCATGCCAATTAGTCATAATTCACTGTAGTCATTTGTGTTTCATAGGATAATATATGACTACCATGCCAAAGACTTGTTCACGATATCATGCTCTAAGTATGAGGAAAAAGTTAACCATTAATCTATTTATGTATATAGTTGTTAAAAATAAGAGGGGTTGGGATTTGAGACGATGCTCCCCCTGTAATGGAACCATCCCTGCCAGGGTTCTCTGTTTTACCTTTTCTTTTGTTCATACCTATCTGTTCTAATTTTGTGGTTTCTAATATATTTAAAATGTGTGCCCAATTCTAACTATCTTATTTGTGGGTGCTATCAGAGTTAAAAAAGCGCACCAAAGAAGCCTTCTATTCAGAATTAGGGAGGAAGCCAGCAGTTGGCACCTCTGCAAAGGTGATTGTTACATCTTGTTCTTTCAGTCAGTTTTTCATTGATAGTCATTTTTGTTGTCAATTTGATAATTTCAAACACTGTTTTAAATTATGGTTCAAGCTAGAACTGATCTGCCCTGTCCCTGTGTGTTTGCTCAATTCTGTCGAAGAATAAGTACGACATTGCTTGGAACAAGGAGAACTAAAATGTATATAAGTTGGTTTTGGTGATGCTCAAGTCTAAATTGTTTACTCTATTAGATTTCAGCATTTCTACCTTATATACACTTTGGTTCTCTTTGTTCCAACTTCCAAGCAATATAAGAAACTCTGTAGAGGTGGAAGAAATTTGAATTTTTTTAAGCAATTCTATATATATCCCGACTTATAAATTTATATGCATAATTGTCTATTTTCTGCTTAGAACTATTGTTTTATGCTCATTGAATTAGTTTGATATGAAACATTTAATTTGATATATTATTATCAGGTATTTTACTTCAAAATTATTTTATTTTATCTGTTCATGCTAGTTGTCAAACTTGTTAAACTTTGAACTGGTGGCTTCAATGGTTTGGTGTTTTTAGCATTCATTAAAGGAGTAAAATGATAAGCAAGATGTTATAGATCTACACAACTATGCTTAGTATAAACTGCTGCAAGTGTTTCTTGAATGAGATAGCCTCAATTTGTTGCTTAATTATCGAGATATTGATTATGCAGACCAATGCAAGCACAAGCAAGGGAGAAGATGAACAACCTTCTTGGGCTCCATTACGAGATAATTATATGCTGACAAGTTCAAGAATAAAGGATTGGGACAAAAACATGCCAGTAAGTATCTTTTGAAGTTACTTTTATGTTATAATCCAGCTACCTTTACACTAATCTTGTTGCTTAATTGCAGGATAAAAATGAATCAGATGATATGGAAAACATTTCTGAAGATAGCAGTTCCGATGAAGATTAAAGTTTTGAAACTTGAGAAAGCGGCATTGATGTGTTCAGTGTTCATTTTGCTAGCTAATGCGTCACCGATTTTGAATGAGTTCACACAACTGAATTTACTGAACAATGTAAACATGAGGAACAGAGTTTCATTATCTTTATTTTTCAATTGTATTAGGAATAGGATTCTCTGTATTTGTTGGTTTTGTTACCAAAGGAAATTATCATCTACTAATCAAAAGCTAGGAACATATTTAATTTTCAATTTTGAAGAGGAATTTTGACCTTATTATTTTAGTGTGCTAGACATCATGGTAGTATATTAGATGTTTGGATCATTAATTTATAATTATTTATTTTGAGGAAAAACAATGTGTTTGTTAAAAAGTCTCATATCGGTTGCGAAATGACATGTGTTTATAAGTGAGAAGCTACTTCATCTTACAAGCCGGTTTTGTGAGGTTGAGTTAGGCCCAATAGTTAATTATATGATCAAATGTATATAATTAATTTTTAACTAATTCATATAATTTTATTTTTATCGTAAGGAAAAGCATTAATTTTGTTAAAATGATAGTTCAGCATTGTTTTCGAGAAATAAACAAGTACATGGATCGAATTATCTTGCTAATTTAAGTTGTGAATTGTGATCGGATAACAGCTTTAACTTTTTTTACAATCAGTCCTGAGAAAGCTGTTCCTCATTTTCACTTTTATGTTTTAGGGTTTTATTGGGTGGTTTGTTATAACTCCTTTTCAAAAAATACAATAAAGGTTCCTTTGACACAAATGAACTATCTGCACTTTCAATAATCTTCCAGTTAGTTGATGAATTATGAGCAATATAATTCAGCTGGATAATTCTTACTTTTCCATTGGATTATATAACAAGTGGCTAACTACGTGAAGATTCAAACTAGTATCCAATTCTTGACATGAAATACACACCAATGAAACTTAGTACTAATCAACATCTCAATATCAACATTGTAAGAGTTTCATTCATAGTAAATTGAGACATTGAACTCTTCAACAAACAAATATAAGTGAATTGCTGTATTCCTAATCCGGCACTCAGTTTGCGAAAATACATAATGTTACAGATACTATAATCCAACATAGTTATGTTTGACATGCATTAATCACTTATTGTTTTCCACAAGTCATTGCATACGTCAAGGTTTGTCATCTGTGATGCGTTGAATTCAAATTTCTGCACTGCATTTTTTTCCTTTTCAACAATATCTGCAATTAAAGTTTAAGGAGAAAGCAATTCTTGTCTTTTGAAAGGACAAATAATATCATTTAGAGAATAAATGAAGAAGAAACATAGAGGGAAAGATAATGGTAAACTGAACAAAAGGATACAGCCTGAAATTTTTGACTGGTCATTCAAGATCGGAACAATATTTGTCACAGAAGCATACATCGAAAGTAGCATCCTGAAATAAAATAGAAGATGATTATGTACATGTATGTTCCAACTTATATGGGAAATTAAAAATCATAACATGTCTTCAGTTTAGAACAAATGAAGTGAACATGAATAAGAATAACAAATAAAAATGTGTATATGAGGCCGGTTTACAATTTTAGATTCAAGTGTTGCAATGCACATACTGTGTCCTCTGCTGTTCTTGCTCGATTTTCTGTAATTTCTTTTTCTGCTCTCGGATGGAAATCTGCTGTTGTTCTAGATCATTAAACTCGTTGCTGATGGCTGTGTTGACGCAAGATGGATGGTAAGATACATCATTTCAAGAAGATTAAAATCTAAAACGAGCATTGAATTGAACAGCAGAAAACTAATAGAAACTTATCTAAACTCCTCTTTCAACAAGCGTTCTTTTTCAAGTTCTTCATCCAGTTCTCTCTGCAAAAGCTCTAGTTCTTTATCAGCAGCAGTCTCAGATTTAGCATCCTCTATTTTCTGCTTGTGAGAATCTATTTTGTTCTGATAATCTGATTCATATAAACACTGGTCAAGTTCATAGTTCAACCAAGAAGATCTACTCGCAGTAGATAACATTAATATGAGCTAGCCGTGACATAGATTAATATCCAAAGGAATTCATTTAGATCAGTGCTATACTGCTATTAATAGCGGTTATTGGAAAGGCAAAATAACGCCAAAAATTCGCTACGTGAAATAGCTGATAGAGGAAGCCTCATACCGATCGAAATTAATCAATAATAAAAGTAAAATGTACACTATGTACAAATGAAAATAAGATGCACAAGATAAAAATCAGTCGTATAAAAAGTTTGACATAAAATTAACTCAAAAAGCTCAATAGTTCATAATTCCGCCTAGTGATTACTAAAAACAGCCAAAAAAAAAAAGATGAAACAATTCCTTCGTGTTAGCAACGATTAGCTTCCTCCACAAACCCCTTTATCCTTCACCGTCAGCAACATATTTTAAACCGAACACCCAGCCTGCAACGAAATCCACGTCACATAATTCATAGATTCAATCAGAAGACAGCACAGGGGGTTCTCAACACTGCCACCCTGCAACCTAATAACATAGTCCTCACAATAAACCACACCATAACACAAAGTCAAGGTAATCTCAAATCACCATCTGATTCTTGCAAGATAACTTCCAAATAGCGATTCCCGGCACACTCAGAAAGAGACATGCAACTAACACAACACTTCTGCATAAGTGACACTGCAAATTACACCCGCACCACCACCAGTCTCCAAATAAACACCTTTATCTTGAGAGGAACATCATTACTATCACTTGGAGCCTCCATTATATCCATTTCTACCACTTTATATACGGCTCAAACCTTGTAAGTACCCAAAGAGCAACCCTCTCATCTTCATTGATCGTCTACTCCTTCCTAGAAGTAAAAATTACTATTAATTAAAGTTTGGACACCGTCAATTAGCTCTTCTTCATATGAAACAACCTCATTCCGCAGCTCCATTACCATTCTTATGTTCCTTCAACAAAATTACAAACTTCATTCCCCTAAGCATCTTTGCTTTGCTACACTATACAATCTAGAAAATCTATATTTCAAGGTGCCATGCCCTTTCAATTTGTCCAACAAAAATAACGAATCACTGCCATTTCCCTCAACCTTTCTCATTCTATCCGAACACCGATCACTTTGATGTCTTGCCACCAAATGAATTCATTACTAACCCCAGACATTCCATATTGCCTTCCATACTTAAACATGATCACCTTTGTCCACAACACACCCATTTTCCAAGAAGCGCTAAATTAAATGCTCTCGGATATTTTATACCCAACCCAGTCCCATCCTTCACTATCTCTCTAAACACTCTGTCCCAACTAACCCAATGAATTTTTCTACTTATAGCGCTGCTATTTCTATATTTCACAGCACTGCTCTAAAATGAAAATTTGCCATACTACACCCAACTTACTTCCAGTTGAATTGCATGTGAACCTTTTATAAAATCGAACAACATTACTTAAATATGTAACATACGGCATCCACGACAGCTATATAGAAGGAATATGCAAAGATTGAAAAACCTTATGCCAAACTTCCACTCCATTTTAACAGATTTATATTGTTCAAACATTTTAAAACTGTTAACAAACTCCTTAATTAAACATGCAACATATCAAACAAACAGCTAACACTAATAGTAAGGGATCCAATAGTTCTCAATAAAACAAACCCTACAACATACATGGAATGTCCTATAACCAAAATTGAAATATTTTCTTTGTACAAAGTTATAAAGCACAAACACTCCTCAGATTAGGCGTCCCGGTGTCGGACAGACAACATGTCTTACACTGACACTTACGATTACATTGATTTATAACATTTTTTCAAATTTTTATCCGTGTCGACGTGTCAGTGTTTGTGTCATGTCCGGTGCCCGTGTTTGTTCCCGTGCTTCGTAAAGTCATAAATTCCTCTTAAACCAGCCAAATCACAGCCAAGATTGAAAATCAACAACATAAGAAGTGTAGAAAAACATGAAAACTCATTAATCCCTACATTTCTTAACTATCACTATTTGTGAATTTCAACAATAAATATTCACAAATCAAAAACACAAACCCAAGCTCAAAATTAGCAAAATACTTAACCAAAAGCACAACCAGCAAATAAACAATAATGGGCAAAACCATAAACCATAAACCCAATAAAATAATTTCATAAAAACTCAAACTTTATCAAAAAAAACTCAAACCCTCAATAATTTTCTGATGCAGAATTTGAAAAGAACCCAATACGAGAAAAGGGTAGAAGAGTAATTAACCTTGGAACAAGGAGGTAGCCTCGTTGAGGTGAGTGTCGCAAGTTGAAGAAATTGAGGAAGTGTGTTGGAGACATTGGAAGAGGATGTTGAGGTCACGATCGTTAGGGTCTTGTAAAACGTTAACGAGGTCATTGCTTATGGAAAGAAGCTGATTGACATCGAAGTTTGTAGAAGAATCGGCCATCAATGTGTGAAATCAGAAAGAGGAAAAATGGAATCTGAAACAAGGTTGCTTTTGAAATTTGGTTTTGTCTTTGTTAAAGAGGGAAACAATTTCATTTGAATAAAGGCTTAAATATGGGAGTTTCTACCGTATCAAATGTACCGGTACAAGATGGTACATCGGAAATTTAATTACTCCCGTCGGGGATCGAACTCTGGACCTCCCTTACCCAACCTATATGTCCTCCAGCTCTTACCACTTGAGCTATCCTATGAAGACCTATTTTAATGAATTAAAAGAACTAATAATTGATTATAGTATTTTTAAGATAATAATAGTAAAAGAAAAAATATAATTTTATTGTTTATAATGATTACACTAATACTTTAATATTTTTCAATAAAAAAGTTGATTACTAACTATTATGAAGAATAAAAATTTATAAAATATCAAAATTTATATTTTTGATAATTTTGGTTAATGGTATTCGGTTATTATAATGTTTTTAATGATTGAAAAACAATTTCATTTGAAAAAACTTCATTTTATATATTAATTTGATATCTCATGTACCGGTACATTAGAAATTGTCTAATGTACCGTAGAATGTGCCTAAATACATTTTTGACCCTCTAAGTATTTTTAAGGTTTCACTTTGGTCCTTTAACTATTTTTCATACCGTTTTGGTCCTCTAACTTTCATTCCGTTAACTTACTTGATCTTAACTATTAGAAAAATGTCAAAAACGAGAGGTAGAAGCCTCTATTGAGAAAACAAACATTATATTTGGAGTCATCGTGAATAATGAGAGGTTTTGGAGTATCATTTCGTAAGCTTTCGTGACTGGAAAGACTACCGGTGATGTGGATAGAGACAGTGATGGAGGCGTACGCGATGAAGAAGTAGGAAGAAGAAGGCTATGGCCACGTGGTGTTTTCCTATTGGATCTCACACCAAAGCCACCAAGTCCCTAAGTGTCACGTACGCAAAATTAACGTTTTTGATATTTTTCTAATGATAATTAGGACCAAATAGATTAACATAATGAAAGTTAGAGGACCAAAAAGGAACGAAAAAATAGTTAAAGGACCAAAACGGAACAAAAAATAGTTATTAAAAGACCAAAATAAAACTTTGAAAATATTTAGAGGACCAAAAGTATATTTATGAGTGTATTGAATTGAGATTTTGAAATATAATTTTATTTAAAAATGTCTTAAAAATTTTAAAAGATTTTGTGAAAATATATTAATTTTGTGAGATTTCAAAAGAGTTTTTACGATTAAGATTTTTAACATAAAATTTTGTCATAACTTAAAACATTCTTGAAATATGGGATTATTTGAGGTAGTTGTGATATGTCAAAGTAACCTAAAATTTCAAGACAAATCTAAAATAAATTGATATGTTATTGAGATATATTAAAATTAACTATGGATGTGCTTTTAATATGTCTTAATAATATATCAAATTATTTTTAATTTGTCTTAAGTTTTACACAAATAAATTATACAGTATAAACTTTCAATCTAGCAGTATATTTTATAAAATTTATATCAGTTAAAATATTAGTGATTGAGAAGTAAAAATCCCAAATCATAAAAGGACAGATTAAAAAAAACCTAATTTGTATCCTCCTTAAACAAATTAATAAAGAAAACGGCTTATTTAACATATTCATTTCAAAAGTAAAAGTAAACAAATTAATACAAAAATTTAAGGATATGTTGTAGATTTTTTTAATATTGATGATTTTTATGAGTTATAGTAAAAGTATATATATGTATAGCTTGTAAAAAAAAATATATCTGTGAATATGTACCCAAAAAAAAATTCTGTGAATCCTTATCCATAAAATTTAATCTCTAGTTTTGTCAAAAACAAAAAAAAAATTCATCTCTAGTTTTTTAATATCGGATGCATGAAAGCATGTTTTTGGACGAAAGGAAAGCTTCCTTAACTTGTTTTTTTTTGGGGTCAAGAAAGCTACCAACTTTATTTAGTATTTAAATAAAGAAATGGGGAAATATATCTCCTTGATGCCACAGTGACATTTTTGCTTCATTTTATTAAATTTAATTTTTTTTTCAATTACTTACCTAATGTATAAAGAGAGAGGAATTTGGAACTTTGGAAAGAAAACAAACGAAAATACAATCATTTCTCCTCTCTAATCAAAACATCTCCAAGCATGAGTATTTTTTTTCCTTTCAAAATACTAGTTTAAGTCCTATATGAGACTTTTTCAATCTAATCATATGATAAAATACTGTTCCTCCTCTCATAAATTGAAAGACTTTCAACCATGTCCACACGTTTAATTTAAATAGATAGGTCGAGACCGGAGTATCCACCACCGATTGTAGTGATTATTCCTTCGCTAGATTGGAGGCACCTCGATGAGTGGGATAGTTGGCCCAAGGATTTAAAGTTGTTCCATACCCAATATGAGGATCGAACCATCGACCCTTGATTCAAGGAGGATGAGCCTCAACCGTTCATCCTCCATTAAAAAAACAAACATAGTAATATAATATTAAAGGGTCATGTTAACATGTGCGTTAAGATTCTAAAAGAAGAAATATTATATTGAAAAAAGTAATGTATTGTTTCTCAAAAAGATGAATGCGCAAGTTTCAAGATAAATATTTTTATATAAAGTAGTTCCTTAACATATGTCTTAGGACACATTTTAACATTTTCCAATATTAAAAGTAATATGTTTAATGTCTTATTTTAAAAAAGAATATTTTCCACTATTTAGAACTTTTATTGTTATTTTACATTGAATTTAGTTTATATGCACTGACAGTGTAAAATTATTTTACACGTGCATCCAATTAAATCACGCCATGTAGTATTTATGGAGATATTTTAAGAACCAGCTTATAAAAGTGGCAATTTGTTGTGTTTTGATTGGATGCATGTGTAAAAGAGTTTTACACTATCAGTGCATAACAATTAAACTCTTTTTCATTTTTATTTTTCTAACAATTAAACTCTTTTTCATTTTTATTTTTCTAACCATTATACGCCATTTTTATTTTTTCATTTTCATTTCCTTAGCTTATACTACTTCCGTCCTTAAATATAAAAATATGTTTAACTACTGTACGTATGTCAATGCACAATTTAGATCACTAATATCTTTAACTATGCAGTAGTAAAAATTATAAAAAATTGATATTTTGAAAATGCTCATCAAAATAAATCAAACAAGATATCTTATAGGCTAATATTTACATCTATATATTATTAAAAAAATAAGGTCAAAATTCGATGGATGAATAGTACAATTTAGTCATTCAGAATCTTTTATTTAAAGACGGAAGTAGTATAAGCTAAGGGATCTCCTCGTAAGATAATTAATGAGTGTAAAAGTACTCAAGTCTCAAACTCATATACTACTACTACCTCTGTTCTTATTTATAAATAAAAATTGATTTTTTTGATTCATTGAAAATTTAATGTATCTGGTCATTAAATAGATCAAATATATTATAAATGTATCTAAAAAATAACTTGTCTTTTATAAATAGGAATGGCGGTAGTATAAAATAAAAGGAAAAAAAGAAAGAGGATGCATGGTTCCAAAATTTTAATGAGGCACTTGGGCACCAAAATTATTATTTTTCGACATATGTGTGTGATAAAAAAGTTTTTTTTTATTAAAATATAATAATATTCACTCATTCAAATTTATAAAGTACATCAATCGAATTATAACTAAAAAGAAAAAAATATATGAACAAGCTCACAATATCCGAGTTAATAACATAATACAACCTAATTACAAAGCCTACAATTGATACTACAAACTTCAAATATCCGAATTAATCATGCTTTCGGATCCACAACATTAAAGACGTTAAAGTCATTGAATCTACCTAAATTTAGATAGAGCGGATTTACAAATTTGAACAAACAAACACCGATAATGACAGGAAATCAAAACAAACACCATACAAATTTAAAGACGGGAAATCAATTTTTTTTTTCTAGTTGAGCTACGACTTCTAAATTATAAATTAAAATTCTATATAAATTAAAAATTATTTGAAATATTTCAAAATTCCATTATCGCAAGTAAACACTATAAAATGGGCAAAATTATTTGGTAGTGGTCATGTTTTCTTGATAGGAATGCGCAACCAATCACTTTCCTCATTTTTGAGAGTTTTATTCCCACAAGATTGTCAGATAATTAAAATATGGTTTCTCTTTTGGCACATTAGATGAGTAGGTTCCCCAAATCACCGAATATTTTACTACTATTTCATATTATAATAACAAAATTTTGATTAGTTAATTAGTTTATGTCTTTTCAACAAAATTACGTACCAACTCATTAGTCAAAAAAAAAAAAAAAACTCACTAGAAATACCAATACGTACAAATTAAGGTCAATGATAAACAAGTTTTCACTTCTTTTTGTATATTTCGTATAGTAGTCTCATAGTATAGCTACTACTACGTATGTATATTCACGTTTTGAAGGCACCTTAATATAGTGACGTGTTATTTTATAATTTTAAAGGAAAATATTACTAATATACAAAACAAAATTATAGCTCTATATCCATTTGATTGAAGTATATCCCTTTCAACAGAATGACAACACTATTTTAACTTAGAGATGACTATTGACTATAATATTATAAAATGTAGGTTAGATTAACTTGTAATTGTTTGTACTTTATAGGGTGTTTTTTTAATTAAAATTTAACAATGTGTGTTTTTTTGTTGGGAAACTAAAAGAAAGCAAAAAATTAACTAAAAAAAAATAATCACCAAAAAAAAAATTGTCATTGCGTCATTTTAAAAAGATCATGAACGTCTTTCAGAGAAGTATGAGTTAACACACAAGGAAGAAATTACAATCAAACATAATTAAAAGTTTGAAAAAAAGAAGTGAATTATAGTCTTGTTTATCTAACATATTACAATGGTTGTTTTCTTGAAATAATATAAAGTCATTGATGTGCTAGCTTAAGTTTTGAGATAATCAATTATTTGACATGGTATCAGAGTTTCTATGACTAAGTGGTCATTGATTCTCGCTCCCCTCATTTTATAATTAAAAGTGGAATTTTAAGCTGGCTTTTGTGGTTGAGTATATGCCTCCTAAATTCTAATATGGTATCAGAGCCTATCCTATCCATTTGTTGTTTGTTGTGGACACCTCCCATATTTGGGCACCCGTTATTGTTGATTTCACGTTCCAGCTTGTTCATTTCTGGACGTGAAGGAGTGTGTTAAAAGTTCCACATTAGCTAGAGATATGACATATATAAATGTATGCAAATCTCAACTTTCAAACTAGTTTTTGTGGTTGAGTATAGACCTCCTAAATTTTAATAGAAACTTGAAAGCAGTGGTGAATTGATGATCTTTTATATTGGGAAATTATTGTTCGGTTTTTTGTGTGGATTTAATAATTAACCTTACAGTCCTGTTTTAATTTTTTGCTGATTCAACTATGTGTTGGTTTATATATTTTTTGATGAGTTTCGTTACTTGTAATGTAAGGTTCTAGTAACAAGAAGTGACTTTAATAAGTAGTAAACTGTCATAAAATTGATTAAAATATGTTAAGATATACATATTGAGCAAGAATCTTTATACAAATCAAATTATAATATGAAACACTCGAAACAAATCTAAAATATAGTACTATGCACTCCTAAATTCCTACCCTTAGTTTTAATTTTTCCAAATGGAAAATCTTAATAATTGATGAGTCCCTTTCCATTCTAAAACAAGTTCATTCTCATTTCCTCCTTCAATTCTAGCATGATAAGAACTTTCACAACCTTTCAACACTTCTCTAATTTCTATCAAAAAATTGTATATGAATATTATAAAATATTGTTTATCATATATTCCAAACAACCGTAAAAAATAATCTACAAATATCAATATGTATAAATTCAAGGACGTCTGAAGTCTTGTTGGCCTCATATTTCCCTAAATTGGTTTGTTTTCCCCTTTTGTAAAATATGGGTCTATGATTTTATTTGGCACAAGTATCTGTATTCTCTATTCGGAGATGTCACCCAATCTCTTATGTTAAATCTATCTGAATTTTTATTGGTCAATTAAATGAAGCAATCATGTCAATTGAATAGAGATTATTGTAACCTGACAAAGAACTAGAACCAATTGATTTTGAATTTGAAACAATTTAAATTTCCATTTTAAAATGTACAAAAAATAATAAACCGAGTAGGTTCAGAAAAGAAATAAAAATTAAATTTTCTGAAAGACAATACAAAAAAAGTTTCATTAAAATCTAAATAAAATTTAATCATTATCAATAATCTAAATTTTCCAATTGGCTCAACTTGAACCGTTTTATTGTTAATCACATAGATGTATCTTTCACTATCACTTAGTTTCCGACAATTCAGTAAACCTTGCTTATGCACACTGTTGTGAGTTGTGACACCAAAATCTATCCAACATGTGTGTCTATTTACCAAAGTTAAATTTATCAAAAAAAATAAACCAATTTAAGAATCATATATTACCCTAACACGACACATTTGATGGTTAAAGTAATGCTTCTTTACATAGCCTTTAGCTCCACAAAAGAAATAACTATTGCTACCTGATTTAAATTATTTATGTTGTTGTTCTTTTTGAGGCAATATATCTGCCGTTTATCCTTATACTTTATTGAATCAAGGTTTGCCAAAAGCGTAAATATATCAGATTTTTCGTTCTTGAGAAACCTCTTTTCAATTTCCTTAATGAAATTTGTAACCGCGTTTATCTTTTCAAATAGTTTGCCCTAAAATGATTTTAGAATGGTCTTTCTTACGATCATCAAACATATACGATTTGACCTCTCCCCCTTTTCCAATTCCCACTTTTGTTCAGTGGTACTCTCATCCATAAGAGGTGGGCAAGAATCAGTACTTAACGCAATGTCGAGATTCCTACTCCAAGAACTACTAAAACATTAACTTTATAGGACTTGAAGTTTGAGCCATTTAACAAAATAATTGATGTTGATAGTAAACTTCAACAGGTCATTCATAACCGAAGCCTCAAAATAAAAATAAAGGTAATAAATCCTATTACAAGATATCAGGAATTCATTAATATTCTATCTTTGGACAAAATACTACCTCCATTCCTTATTATAAGAGATAAATGCACATTTTAGATTCATTAAAAAATAAATGTATCTGATCTATTAATGAATCTAAGTACATCTATTTTTTAATGAATCTAAAACATGTATTTGTCTCTTATAATAAGCAACGGAGGTAGTATTAACTTTTCAGTGATACCTTGGCATAATAATCAAACACTGATAATAAAAACATGTCGAACAATAAATTTTCCTTTAGGCCAATTTATTATTCACATGTAAAATCAAATAATTATCACGCGTTTATCAACATAGACACACTTGTAATTCTGTAAAATAGTTACCTTCTTTTAGGCTGGTTAATTAATATTCACAAAAGTTACGAACACACAACCTTTTATATTTTAAAATAAATTAATCTCTACAAAAGAGAGGTTACTTTGGCAACATTAAGTTTCAATCAACCTATTTCAAAATATATACTTAAACTATCCAACATTTAAATTTAAATTACTTAACCAAAAATTATATTCAAAGTTGCAAGTATAACTTGCAATTTGCAGAACATACATAAGTCTGAATTTTTATGAGACATTGTGCTTATTCTTGTTCCGATCAATTTATTTATTAAAATAACATGAAATTGTACTCAAAAAAGAAGGAAAACTGTGTTGGAACAAGATTTCTTGATAGGAATGGGCAGCCAATCACTTTCCTACATATTTGTGAGTTTTAATTTATTCCCACCAGATTGCCACATAATTAAACTATGGTTCCTCTGCTTATAAAAAAAGAAAAAAGAAAACTATGGTTCCTCTTTTGGCAAATTAGATGAGTAGGTTCCCCAAATCACCGAATGATTTACTAAACATTGCTCTTAGGGCAATGGTTAAGAAAACAAAAATCGTAAATAAATTCTTGAACTCGTGCATTTTAATTTTCTAAAATAATAATATATTATTTTTAATACAAACATTACTTCTTTCTTTATGTAATCTTAACTAGTGTCTTGATCCTTAATATTATAGTAACAAAATTTTGATTAGTTTATTAGTTCATGTCTTTTCAACAAAATTACGTACCAACTCATTAGAAATACGTACAAATTAAAGTCAATGATGAACAAGTTTTCACTACTTTTTCGTGTATATAGTATAGTAGTCTCATAGTATAGAGCTACTACTAGTATGTATATTCATTTTGTGAAGCGGCAACTTAATATAGTGACTCGTTATTTTATAATTTTAAAGGAAAATATTAATATACAAAACAAACTTATAATATCCATTTGATTGAAGTATATGTATATCCCTCTCAACGAATGACAACAATATTTTAACTTAGAGATGACTATTGACTAGTATAATATTATAAAATGTAGGATAGATTAACTTGTAGTTGTTTGTACTTTATACGGCGTTTTTTTTAATTAAAAATTAGGCTTAATTGCAGTTTTAGTCCCCTTATTTTTACTATCTTGCAGTTTTGGTCTCCCTATTTTCATATCAAACAATTTTGCCACCTTATTTTCATTTTTGTTGCAGTTTTAGTCCAAACTCAATTTTGTCACCAAAAAACGCTGATGTGTCAACAAAAACGCTGATGTGGCAATACCATATCATCAAATTAATTTTTTTTTGGTCATAAAATTAATTCTTTTTTTAATAATTAGTTATTTTTTTACAAATAATTAATTAATTTATTAAGTCATAAACAAAATTATAAATAAGAGTAAAGTGCTGCTTGAAGAAGAAATTGGAAGAATTGATCTCAGATTTAAAGAAAAAGATTGAAGATGATGGGATGAGAAGAAGAAGAAGATTTGAAGATTGAAGAAGACCTAAACGTGCTCCTGCTTCTGCGTATAAGGTGTTCGACGGTTTTCCTCAAAAACGTCGTCTTTTCTTAATTTTGTTTTTGATTTAATAAACTAATTAATTATTTGTACAAAAAAAGCTAACTAATTTTATTAAAAAAAAATTAATTTGATGACATGGTATTGCCACATCAGCGTTTTTATTGACACATCAGCGTTTTTTGGTGACGAAATTAGGCCTGGACCAAAACTGCAACAAAAATGAAAATAGGGTGGCAAAATTGTTTGATTTTAAAATACAGGGACCAAAACTGCAAGATAGTGAAAATAGGGGGACCAAAACTGCAATTAAGCCTAAAAATTAACAATGTACTCCCTCCGGCCTTAATTATAAGCAACTTTCCACTTTTTAGGTTCATTGAATAACTAATGTATCCAGCCTTAATTATAGACTAGATACATTAATTATTCAATGAATCTAAAAAGTGGAAAGTTGCTTATAATTAAGGCTGGAGGGAGTATTTCTTTTGGTTTGCTAATCTAAAAGGAAGAAAAAAATGAGCTAAAAAAAGTAGTCATAAAAAAAAGAGAATTTTCACACATCCTTTTTAAGGAGATCACAAACGTCTTCTAAAAGAGAAGCATTAATCAACACAAAGAGATAATTACAAAAGTAACAATCAAACATAATTTAAATTGAAAGAAAAAAAACGCATTATAGTCTTGTTTATCTAACATATTACAATGGTTGTCCTCTTGAAAGCAGTGGTGAATTGAAGCATATCAATTAGATAGATTGAAGAGATTAATAACCTATTCTAAGAGAGGTTTAAGATAGGCTATCTATAGTATGGGGAAATGAATCTCTATGGAATAGTCAACTTTTGTGAAAGTGTAGTCAATTGTGGATTAAATCAGTCAAAGGGATCAAATCACAAAATTGATGATCTTTTATATTGGGAAATTATTGTTCTGTTTTTTGTGTGGATTTAATAATTCACCTATAGTCCTGTTTTAATTTTTTGCTGATTCAACAATGTGTTGGTTTATATAATTTTTGATGAGATTTGTTACTTGTAATGTAAGGTTCTAGTAACAAGAAGTGACTTTAATAAGTAGTAAACTATCATAAAATTGTGATTAAAATATGTTAAGATATACATATTGAGCAAGAATCTTTATACAAATCAAATTATAATATGAAACACTTGAAACAAATCTAAAATAGTACTATGCACTCCTAACTTCCTACCCTATACTATAGTTTTAATTTTTCCAAATGGAAAATCTTAATAATTGAGTCCCTTTCCATTCTAAAACAAGTTCATTCTCATTTCCTCCTTCAATTCTAGCATGATAAGAACTTTCACAACCTTTCAACACTTCTCTAACTTCCATCAAAACATTTTCACTCAATCTTTCACCTTCTAAGCTAATCTCACCATGAAAATTACCATCACTTTTCATCTCCTCCCAGGTTTGTAACCAATCAAGAGAAGATATACAAGGTGCAACAAATAACACTTCACATGCAATTCTTGCTTCTGAAAACTTTTCTGAAAATTGTGATTTCATTGTTTCCAACAAGGACTTATAATGCACCAAATTCCCTTCAAAAAATGACTTAAAATTTAAACTATTTTTCAGCTTCTCAAATACATCACCATCACCATAAGTAATCATTCCCTTGCTTCCACAATTCTTGATCAAATCCTCAGCTACTTTTAGAAACTCCAAAGCATTTTTTCTTCTGTTTTTGATCATTCCCATATGAGGAAGACCAATCATCAAATTAAAGGCTAAAAACACTTTTTTTGCATATTTTTTGTTCATTATTTTGACCTCACTAACCAAATCTTCCAACCCTTTTAACTCTACATTTAATTTCAAACCACATGATTTAGCATACTCACAAAGTTCTCTTTTGGTATCCTCAAAATTCCAAACACATTCAGAATTTTCATCATCACTCCATTTGATCGATGTCAATTTCAATCTCTTGTTCATTTTTGAAACAGCCTCTAATAAAAAAGGCCATTGAACACCATTTCCAATACAAAAATCTATTATATGAATTTCATCACAATCTTTTAACATAGCACCTTCAAGAATAGCTGAAATAGCTGCAAAATGAGCAACTTTTCCAACTAAATTTCCTTGATAGAGTGCTTTGAAAGAAGCATCAAGATTCTTGTAAGCTTCACCTTTGAGATATTCTCCATGATTTGTCACTTCTTGAGACAAGTAAAATCCAAGTGTTTCAAGAGAATCATCCATTGGAGTAACTTTTTGGCTTATACACTTCAAATTAACTTCTGCAAGTGCTTTTTGTCCTTTCTCTAAGGCTTCTCCATGTGCTTCCATCAAGTGTGGAAGACTCACTTGGTTTTCAATCTCCATGTTTTCTTGTGGAAGAATAAGCGATTGTTGAATTGAGGAAAAATCTGATTTCATTGATTGTGTTGGACTCCATGAATCATAGGGTGAATTTTCAAGAGTTAAAGTAGTACTCATGTTCATTTCGCAACTGTCTCTGATGGAATTTGAACTCTGATCGTTGATGTTACAGGGAAAATTTTGTGAAGGGAAGCTTCCTTCACTTTCTTCTTGGTATCCATGAATATCAACAATTTGAGGACACAAACTTGAATCTAAAGGATCCAACTCCATTAGTGATGGAAGTTCAAAGGTTTCTAATTCATCAATTGGAAAAAATTGGCTATGATCATTGGTGAATATGGAGTTGACTTCAGAAATAGTACTACTACTATTCTCTGAAGTGCTTAATAGAGTATTGAATTCATAATCATCAACATGGTCATCCATCATGATGCCATATGGAACATAGACATCATCAACATGGTCCATGATGATGCCATATGATTCATAGTCATCAACATGGTCAACCATGGTGAAGCTATATGGCTCAACAAATTGTTGATGATGATGATGATCAAAAGTTGATGAATCTATGTCTTCATAGGTTAATGACCATTGAGAGTGAAAAATTTCTTGTTGATTCATATTTTTTGAATGGATTTTTTTGCACACTTAAGAGAGAAGAGAAGAGGATTGTGGTGGAGGGATATGATCATTGTAAGGTTTGACTATTTATAGAACTAACAAATGTTAGAGAAACAATGTCAAGACAAAAATAGAAACCAAAGGGAGAAGCTAAAGGAGCTATCTAATTTTATTTTATTTTAATTTTTCTTTTTATATTTCCTTTTAAAGCTATCTTGGAAGTTTTTGATTCATCAAAAAAAAAATCCTCACTATGAATAGTTTGTTTAGTTAATTAATTTATTGAAAGAGTTTTAGGTACTGTTATAGCTAAATAAATATTCATTCCATGCTTCCAAAAAACAAAAATTTATTCCATGCTATTGTAACTAAAGAGGTTTAGGTTCTAATGTTTATCATATTTTATAAAAATTTACTTTGTTATTTTTTACTAATAGTTAATTTTAGTATTGAAAATTTTTACTTTGTTAAAATTACTAAATAATATTTTATAAAAAAAGAATAAGGCATAATAAAAGTATATATAGATACATAATTTCAGTGATATGGCATATCCATAAATTTTCATCTCTAGTTTTTTATAGTGTATGCATGAAAGCTACTTTAACTTTATTTAATATTTAAATAAAGAAATGAGGAAATATATGTTCTTGATTCCACAATTGACATTATTGCTTCAATTTATTTTATTTTATTTAATTAAACTGTACACGAAGGGTTAATTAATTCAATGGTAAACTTTTTATTTTGTAAATCTCAAAGATGATTATAAAATAATTATTAATTTTAATAGCATTATTAAATAATGATAATTTTCTCTTTTAAAATAAATAATAATAACAGTTTAAAAAATGTTTAAACTGTTATTTCCCTTTTTTTTTGTTAAAAACTATTACTCCCTCCGTCCCTAAATATAAGACCTCGTTTGACGCCAATGTATAATTTTGATCACAAATATTTTTAATAATTTAATAGTAAAAATTATAAAAATTTGATATTTTGAAAGTACTCATCAAAACAAATCAAACAAGATCTTATATGCTAATATTTACATTTTTTTGATTAAGAGGAAAATAAAAAACAAGGAAAAAACTAAGTCATTCGCTGTCTATACACCCCAGATGTATCTGCAAGAAGAACCATATCCAATTGAGGAGGTGGGACAATCCAACTCTTGAAGTTGTCAACATTAGTAGCCCCAAATTTGGCCAATCAATCAGCACATTCATTTCCTTCTCTCAGTGTATGAACAAAGGAGACCTCCCAAGGACGGGAGGTGAGCTTCTTAATAAGCGAGAGTAAAGTTGCATGAGGATGAAAATCATTCTGTTGAGTATTAGAAATTAGATCCAAAGCTGATTGAGAATCAGATTCCATGATGATAAATCTATAACCGAGATCCCAAGCCAATTGAAGACCTTTCCAAATAGCTGAAAGTTCGGCTACTAAATTTGAAGCTCTACCACAAGATCCAGAAAACCCATGAATCCAAATACCGCTATCATTTCTCAAAAGGCCTCCAAAACCTGCATTGCCTGGGTTACCAATAGAAGAGCCATCCACATTGACTTTTATATATCCTTCAGGAGGAGGATGCCATCGAACTTGACGAATCACATGTTGTTTTTTTGTAGGACCAAGAGCCTGGACCATGGAGGAATAATACGATCAAAACATGATAAGTGAATTGTCAAACGGGGTCTTATAAAAAGGGACAGAGGGAGTATTTTCCTTTACTACCTAATTAGGAGATTTTTTAAACTTTGGAAAGAAAACAAAGGAAACTACAATCACTTATCTTCTTTCAAAATACTTCTTTTAAGTTTCATATGGGACATTTTTCAATCTAATCCTCATAAAATACTCATCTCCTCACAAATTGAAAGACTTTTTTAACCACATTCTCACGTTAATCCTAAATAGATATAGAATCTATTATTCAATACATAAGGTATACCTATTCAATAAAACTCATGCATAAAATACTAAATTCATGAATTAGGAGGTCACATAACTGAATCTTTGGGGATAAGTTCATATATAGAGACAACAATTTGTTAATGTCTATTTTTATTTATTTATATATGATTCAAATTCGGTGAATGATAATGATAAGATAATTTAGAAGAAGAGTTAACATAAAAGTTGAAGAAATAAGGTGGTGTGGATTTAAACATCTTATTATTATTTTTTTACTACATGTTATTAATTAAGTTCGAAATTCTACCGTTTGTTTTAAATATCCGATTAAAAAATAGTTGAGAGAAATTTTTTGGTTTAAAATTGTAATTTGGGAAGTAAAAGCTTTTTTAAGTTGAAATTTTATGTTCCATGTGATGATATCTAATTTCAAGGATCCATGTTAAAAATTCAATTTCTTTTTTGCACAAATAATATAATGTTGAAGTTAAGTGAGGGTTCAAATATCGTTTCTGTATATTATATGCAATATCTATATTAATTGAATTAAATTCATGAAGATCGAAAATTCAATTATTATTTTATTTTTTCACAACCAGTATTCAATGTATTGAACGGATTAAACCGGTTTAGAACAAGCTTTGACATTTATATAGTTACCAATTTCAACATCAACTACCATTTAATCAACTAACGTTTGATTTCAATCGTTATTTTACTAAACAATAAAAAGAAGAAAATGATTTGGCAATAGTTATGGGTATGGGAACCCAACCAATCATTTTCCTACGTATATTGAGAATTTTACTACCACACAAGGTTGCCAATATATTCAGATTCCTTTTCTGGCATATTCGATGAGATGAGTATAGGTTCCCAAATTATCCAATGATTTCAATTTTTCATACTATTATAATAATATAATAACAAAATTTTGATTATATAATAATTCATGTCTTTTCAACACAATTACGTACTCACTCATTAGAAATTACACGTCAATGATGAAGAAAATTTCCCATACATAGTAAATAGTATATTAGTCACATGAAATAGTGTGGCTACTAGTATGCATACACGTTGTGAGGGTTCCTTAATACAGTGACACGTTAATTATATCATTTGAAAGTAACTTATGAATAGTACAAAACAAAATTAGAGCTCTAAATAAAGGTGAATTGATTATTCAAAAAACACGGTGAATTGAAGTATGTCCTTCTCAATGAATGAGGACAACTTTTTATTTAAAAGGATGAGTAATATTATGAATGAAGATTGGTTTAACTTTTTTTATTTGACTAAAAAGATTGGTTTAACTTCTAGGTACGTTTTACGTACTTTAATATATATTTAAGGTGTGATAAGAAGATATGGGACCGGCAATTGAAGGGCGTGCATATGAGTTTAAAGTTAAATCGGTTAGGTCATATTTTTTGGTTATAAATCTAATCAAAAAAAAAAGAGATAAGGGAATTATTTAAGAAAGTTTAAGCCACGTCGCTCTTGAGATGATCAAAGAATCTTTCTAGGAGTGATGCATGAATCATGAGATAAGAATCTAAAGAGACTTCATGCTTGGCTAAAAATTCTGCATAATGATTTTTTTTTCTAAGAGTGTGGCAAAGAGTAATTTTGCTTTGAGAAAGCAGCTCTTTGATGTCTTGAATCAACATGGCATAAACATGAATTTGATATTCAGACTTTTTATAAGGTTGATGCAGTGGAGAGAATCAGAGTAGCAAATCAACTCATCAGTAGCCATATTTTTTGCCAAAATAAGACCTTGATAGATGGAAAATAACTCTGCGTGTAAAATGTCTAAGAATTCCAGAATGAAATCCGCGAAATCCGATGAATTGTAGCCCAATTAGTTAAAAAATATTGTAGTGAGTTGAGGTTTGCTATAGTTTGTTAAAGTTAGGTAGATCACTTGCAACGTAAGTAATCTAACTAATCATATTGGCTATGATGTTTTGGGCTATGTTAGGTGAATGTAAGCCCAATGCATGTAGCATAAGAATGAATCATGTGATTGTAAATGAAGACAAGTTTCTTACCAAGTCATTCAATAAATTTTTAACAATTCCTCCAATTCTCTATATTTTCCCTTATTTTCTCTCAAAATGTGTATAGAACATCAAATCAACAAAGAAACACCACAAAACTGCACTAGAAACAATCAACTTGTGCTAGAAAACAACTAAATCTCAAATCCCAACTTGTCGACTCATGTATCTTTGGTCAACTTGTCGACTAGGGAACTGGTTTTGCTATAGTAAGAAAAACACACAGTTATAACACAGTTTCAATCTCGGACATCAATTATTGATCGGACGGTTCTAATTAAATCAACTGTAAAATCAATCAGAACAATCTTTGCCGTACATAACAGATCGAGCGGTCCAAAATCAAAACTGCGTGAAAACAGTGGGAAAATTTACTGCAAGGAATCTGCTTCCCTCGCAAAGGTATATGTGTTTTAACTTGGGACTGCGGCATTTAGGACATAAACCAACCAAAAGATAGGTAAAGTAATTTGATCATTAATCTCAAGGTTCTATCTGTCAGATAATCGATTATCCCAAAAACTTAAGTTGTTAGGAAAGACCAATCAATAGTTTTATATTATTTCTAACACCCCCTCACGCAAGAGTCCATTGGGCTTAAAGCGTGGATAATGCATAGGTCCACATACCATATGTTTAAATTCCACTTTTAACCTGTCAGGAAAGACCACATCAATGATTTTATATTATTTCTAACCTTATCCCATTATTAAGCAGTGGCATACACGAGAGCAAACTAAGCATGTATGTAAAAGAGAACAAAAGAAGAATTGAGAATAAAAGCAAAAGGAACAAAAGAACCAAGTTATCAAACAATATAAACTAAATTGTTGTATTTGTCACCATTACCAACAACGGATTAGTCCAACTGGTAACGAATTTAGGTGTCTAACGAAAGTGGAAACTTCGTATCTATAACATGAATATGATAACAAAAAAAAATTGTTGTATTTATCAAATACCAGCTTCCACATCAGTACATGGTTTTGAACTGTGATGATGCTTCTGTTTTTGTAGAGCATGGTAGAACAGGGTTTTTTATAGAACAAAACTTATGCTTCATACCCCAAGAAAAGAAAAGTCCAAAGCCACAACCTTTTGGAGAAGAAGAAGAAGAACATGAATTTCTATCTGAAACTGTGAGACAAACCTCATGATTCCAAGTATGACAAACCTTCTTGTTGGAAAAATGTAAAACAGATGATTCCGCCAATGCATTGGCGTCAGGAAGAAAGCGGTTGATCAAATAAGTTGGAGATTGATCACCATTAGACTCTTCAAGCTTTAATCTCAACCCATCATTGGTGTGATTATAAACTGCCGTATCTGATTGTTCGATAACGTCAAATGCTTCTGATAAAGATAAAACATCAAATGCATCTGAGAAAACGTCAGTCTTTTTGTCATCATCACCATCACAACTACCGTCTTTATCAAATGCAATAATACTACTATTATCTACATCAGGTTCAGCTGCTACTTTTAGTGGACGCCAAAGGCAAGGAGGAAGTCTCGGACGAGGAGTGTCTCCTTCATCGACGCTATCACCCCTCTCTAAGTATTTCGACTTGCCAGGAGATTGTTCCCATGAAAATGCAACTCTTGTGTTTTGCAATGTATCAAGTGAATTCGACGAGCAAGATGGAACTGCAAGACCTGAAGAACCAAGACGCTTTGTTGACAAAAGAGGAGCATTGAAGTTTAACTTTCTCGGGTGTTTCAAATCCATGGTCACCATCTTTTTTTCTTCTTCCATATTAGAGAGCTTATGTAACTGAAGTATCTGAAATAATTAATCACTTGACAAGGTGATTAGAGAGAGTACGTACGGCATCTGCACAGTTGAGGGAATAAATAAAAGCAGGTTAAAGTATGGATATCTTGTGGAAATCATAAAAACCGAAATCTTACATTAAATTGGTCACGGATGAGTTCAAAAGACTCTTCCAGGTGGGAAGAGTAACAAGAAGCCATGTGTTACAAGTTACATACATATATAAGTTACATAAGAAGCTGAATAGACATGGTTATTATTAGCATTTTATAACAAGGTATGTAATGCTTGAAGACAGTAAATAATCCACACTTGATGTCAGAACAGACCCCTGAACCAGATTAGTATGACTGGTGGTGAAAGAAAAAAAAGTAAATAATCCACAAATAGTAAAATAAGGAGGGAAGGGTAAGAATTAACGCATGCGCACGCACATTCACACATAGTGGATGAATTGAAGAGATGAACATTTTCATAGCTGGATACAGATATAGTTATCGAAAGAGAGCTCATCAAAAGTACAATGGTGATTGAAATGGAAAATTGTGTATTTATACAACAGATCGAAAAGAGTGAAAATACTATAACACAACTTACATTGGCGATTGCCTAGCCAATAATATAGTTGAAAATATCTAAAACTGTTGCACAACAAATTGACTATCATGTACAAGTTTAGTCTAAAACTGTGGTGAGTTCTTGCTGCCATGGCAGGTTGGAGAATAGCAGAGCTGACAAAACCATAATCCATTACATATATTTACAAGCTATTCTAGTTCTCTACTTCCCCTTCAGTTTCAATCAAGATTATCTTTCTAACCCATCTTTTCCCTTCTTCGAAGGTCAGCCTAAAAGATACACCGTGACAACATCCAATAGATAAATAGCACCGATGGGTAGGCCTGTCCCCATATAAGGAACAAAGAACACATACAACATGATTGTTGACTTGTGATTTTCTCACTTTCCATCTTTAACTTGCTCCCGGGCTTTATTACAAAGCTCTAACATCTCAGCATGGCTAGGATCAATGCAAAGGGCTGCTTCACAGTCTCGGACAGTAGAAACAAAATCACCCATTGAATCATAAAATGCCGCTCGAAGATGTAACAGTTGCAGCTCTGGCTTGAAATTGATGGCCCTTGAAAGCTCTGCAATTGCTTCAGCTTCCTTATGATCGTCCATTAAAACTGATAGATAGAAAGAGACACCATGTCAGAGTTTCAGAAGTTGTCACACCAAGACTTATAGCAAGGGATTCAAATTCAAGACTAAATCATGATCACACTATTATGTCAAAATGCTTATAGTGAACACAGTAGTTCTGCATGAACTAAGGTCAAACATCAACACTATTAATAAAACCATAGAAAATAAAGGATTTCTAATAAATTAGGCTGTTAAACAAGAACGGGATCAAACTCAAAGTGATTCATTTCCTATCTCACTTCATAAATGACTGCTCGTAACAAGAAAACTAGCCGAAAATGAGCATGGCACCCTCTAGAATGTGTAACTTGATAGGTGAGTTATCAACACAAACTATCAGAAATGCAAGCCTAAACATGACAAAGAAAAGAAGAAATGAGTGGAAATCCGGGTAACCACATTGATACGCAGGTGCCCATATACATATCATGATATCCATAGATACCAGGATTCAAAGAGTTAAATGGGTCGGTTCAAAGAGGCTTGCAATTAAACTGGTATACGTTTAATAAGCCCACATATGTGCACGAGTACAACAGGCCAGTCTGCAGGTCAGCCTACATAAATTTTTAAATTGTTATATTTTCTTTGCTTACAATCACTTTCTTTTACTCTAATATATAACTAAACAAAATCTTCTATCAATTTTATGAGGGTAAAGAGGTTTTCCGGCAAACACGTGGTTAAGGGGATAGGTCCTCAGACAGTGTCCTTGTATATAACCAGCTCTCCAGCACAATGCAGAGGAGTTAAGACGAAGATTGTAGATGGAAGTTGACATAGACACAATATTCCAATTTAATTAAAGAAAACTTAATCACTCATGTATGCTGCCAACTTAAAAAAGTTGACTTAGGCGTACATAAACAAGTAAATGAGGAGTAACTAGTTGTATAGAAATTACCTGCTGCCCTATATCTATATGGATATGTCCTTAGAGGATCCAACTGTGTTGCCAAACTAAGATCGCCCTTTGCCATATCACGATCACAATATTCTGACCGCTTCTCATAAGCTGATGCATTATTCTGAGCCTTTTCTATTAGCTTTGTCATCTCTTCATATGCCGCTTTGTGCTGATTTTGAAGATGATATACACGTGCCAACCCCTGATGTGCTCGTGTATGCTTGATGTTAAGTGCATGCTTGTAGCAGTCGGCAGCAAGGTCTAGCTTTTCACAATCAACATATATACTCCCTAAATTATTTAGTGCCTACAATGTTGAATGACAAAATAAATTTGTTATTTCAGCATCAAAATCAAGTTTATATGTTTCATCACAATACAATTGAATACTCACTTGTCCTTTCCGAAGACCATCTGAAGGGCATCTAAGAGCTTCCTCCAAAAGATCAATCACATTCTTTGAAGACTCGGAATCAAGACATGAGTCAGCTAATGCATAAGCTTTGAGAAAGAAAGCTTCAAATGACCTTTGAATAGAAATCGACTCATCGGCCTTTGCTATGGCTTCTTCACGATGACCAGTGTCATACAATATCCATCCTTCATAGACAAGTCTTTCATGTGCTGAAGAAGAATGATTTCTAGCCAGACGCAAACTACGCATGGCTACCTTTTGACAATTTAACCTGCAAGATTCAGGAACATCAATGCCAAAAATGGTCAAGGTCATGCTCAGGCATTAAAAGTAACGGAGGACAAAACACTAGTTAAATATCCTCTGTGAACAATTATCGATGTTTAGAAAAACTCATTATGGTTATTAAACCTTTTAACCAGAAGAAGATACATAGGCTTTAGAAACTGGAGGTATCCCCTAACCTAGTTACTAGTCAGTAGCAACAAAGACAAAATGGAATATGAAATGTGATTCTTTTCCTAAGAAGGGTATTGCATACCACCAAAGAGCCTATCTCCTCCGACAAATGTTTAGAGCACACTGCTCAGCTGAAAAGGCAAAAAAAACTTGGACTAAATAACTGACTACTAGCACCCAATCACTCCTCTCTCCTCATATTACCCTAACACAGATGTAGCCACTTCCCATGAATAACTTAGTAGCTCCGCTACCACTCCCTGCCCGCCTGTTACTTCATTTCGGCCTTTCTCTCCACAACTCCCATGAAATGTTCAAAATTCCTTCAACATGTATACTTTCAAAATTCTCAATTCACACCAACAAAAGACCAACTGATACTATTTTTCCTCTTTAGCCTATTTTGTCCAATATAATTCTTCATTCTTTATACTCATGAAGTCTAAAGAAGATAGAAGAACAGGAGGAGATAAATTAACCTACAAACGCAAAATGATAGCATCAACCGAAACCTACAAGTGGCAACGAAAAAATGTTCCACGCCAATTTGTTACTTTGTCTAATTTGATGTAGGTCATGCTACAATTTGTTGTGCTTATAACATAGTACCAAGTCCCAAGTCTCAACAAATTTAGACAAGTGTTCCATGCATGCAGAAATATGTTCACAGTTCAGATCAGTTTAAATATTAAACAGAAGAATAATGAAAACAAATCTAGCTATATTTAAATTATCCTCATTAATGAAAGAGCAGAATAAAACAACCAATAGAATAGAAAATAATTACATTCAGGGAGAATTTTGTGGGCCACCACATTAAGAAGAAAAAGAGTTGAAGTAAAGCTTACACACACCGTAAAAGAAGTAGAGATTGCCGAAACCGTAAAATGCTTTTCCCGGGGTTATTTTCTAACATCTGGTGTACAACAGCCAACGAACCAATATCATCAACGGAAGACCATCTGTCATACAATTGCATCCAGCAATCAGCCTGGTTCCACTGCTGAGCAACAGGGCGTAGGAGTTCTACCAAGCGATCGCCTTGCATTTTCCCAAAAAACATCATATAATTTGGATCCAATGTCAAAATTGCCCTGACATCCCTGAGGGCTCCTTCATAATCCTTCATGGAAATCAAAAACCAAGCTCTCAGTTCAAGGCAGTCAGGAGAAATCTTGAAACCAATTATTTTATTGATTTCAGTTATGGCAGCTTCAATCTTACTCTCCTCCACCAAAAAAACAGCCCGGTGTTTGTATGGAAATGAAAGAGTTGGATCTAATTCAGTTGCAGAGACCAAGTCCATCGTTTTTTCCTTCCCAACGCAATATAAAGCCCTTTCCTGATACATCCAACCAACAGGTTTATGATCAGAAATAAGGGAGTTTATCATCTTGTATGCTGAATATGTGTTACCGCGTTTATATCTAGCCCTTGCAACACCCACTGAAGAATAAATATGCCCTTCCTTAACAGCAGCCTCAAACCACTGTTCTGCATCTTTGTATTCTTTTCTCTGAAGCATCACAACACCCAATTGGTGATAAGCAAGTTGCTTCTGCCAACTACTCGACGCACACTCTCCTAACCTCTCTAACAGCATCACAGTCGTGTTGGATTTCAAATCTTCCTCCATTGCAACTTGACTCAAAAAATAATACAACGAAAACGAAACATGCCCTACCAAAGCCAATCTATCTCTACCCTCTACACTACAAAACAATCTCAAAACACTCAAAATATGCAACGAACTAGGGAGCTCTCTCAGAAACACCTGCAAGCAAGCCGCCACAAGCAGATATGCAGTCTCCTCCAGCCCATACTCAATCAACAACAATGCATCATCCATATCCAATATCAAAGAAGCCAAATGACCATCACAAACAGATTTCATCTCCACACAACAAAACCTATTCGCAAAAGAAAGCATCTCTAGTACAACATTATTTTCAATCTGACTCAACCTCTTGGTTCTACTAAAAACCTCAACAGCCATCATCACATCAACAGATACACCATTCAAAGAAAAATTTACCTTCTCCCTCCTAGACTCAACAAATCCACCATACAACAATGCCATAAAAGGCCTCGAAAGCGAGGCCATAGAGTATCTATTACACCTAATATCACTATCACCTATACAAAAAGACATATCATAGTAATCACCATCACCCTCATCTCCATATGAAGTTGAGCATTCACAAACATCATCATTCTCAACAATAACATCATCTTTTCGTAAACACGAACAATGATCAAAACCAGATTCAGGATCATACCCTATAACCAAACTAGCCTTAGGACATTCAACGTTTCTTCCACAACAATCCATCGCTGAAAAACCAACAAGTTCATCCTCTCTTCTCTCATACCTCAACCACGAAGCCAACACAACCTTCGAGTTCACATCCACAGCATACTTCCTTGCCAACCGGAGACTCCGCCGGAACAATTTCGTATCCGGAAAACCCTTAAAAACCGAACACTGCTCCAAAAACGCCTCAAATTTCCCACCCTTCTCATCCTCACCACAATTCACAATCCGGCGATGCACGCCGGATAGCGTTTCAACCAAATCAATAGGCTTCAAGCAAGGCTCGATCGGAGGCTCTAGAAGCTCCGACGAAGGAAGACCGAAAGGGAGAAGACGCTCCAAAACGACGTCGCTCGTCGCCGTTTTGGTTCCGACCGGTTTAATTCGACCGGATTGTTTAGTCCGATCTAGTAAATGATGAAAGAGTTTATCTCCGATGGAATCATTACCGGCGGCGGCGGTGATCGGAGAATCGGCGGCGGCGGCGGAGTTAAGAGCGGCGTAGAGTTGAGTGGGTTTACAACCGTCCGTGATTTTCGTGCTACGGATCGAGGTAAGGATGTTGTGTTGCATCTTCCGAATTTTTTGTGTGTCTGTTTTTTTTTTTTTTGGTTTTTTTTTTTTTTTTGTGTTTTTTGGTTTTTGTTGTTTCCGTCAAAATTGGAAAATGAAGAGTGGTGTGGTATGAGAATGATTGAAGGTTTTTTTAGATATTAAGGTGGTGGATGTTGGAAAATGGATTGAGAGAGAGAACAAAGCTTGATGAACATAATTACATAAACATCATTTTATTATAAAAATCAAAAATCAATTTTTTTTTTGTTGTACCTTATTTTTGTTTTTGGGATTTTTATATTGTATAGATTAGATGTCTTTGGGATTTTTACATAAACATCATTTTGGGATTTTTGTTTTTAAAAAAAGAAGAATTGGTCTGGAGTGTAGAAACTTGAAGTGTTATTATGGGTTTGATTTGTTAAAAATTAAAGGATTAAAGGATTTAACTAAGTTATTGGGCTCAAGTGGTTAATGAGTTTCACCAAAAGGACGGATTTCGGAAGAATCCAGGTTCGATTTTCTGATGGAACAGTTATTTGGTCAGGCTTTACTCATCTCGCGGCTGAACTCTGAATTACTAGGGCCAGTGGCGGAGCCAAGAAAAATAACTCAGGTGGGCGACTGAATTATTTGCTTTTATTCATCGTAATTTCATATTGTTTTACTCGTCTTATATAATTATATCAAAAGTGAATTTTTAAGCAATCTCATTTTCAATATAAACAATCATGATATTTTTTAGAAAATCATCTCTCATCTTATTACCTAGCCTTGTTATTATAATTTTCATCGTTGAAAAGACACGTTTTAAGGTTGTTGTTGACACGAGAAGAATCAAAATAAATTGTATCACTCGATCAATGGTGGACAGATTCTGAATGACTATTTTTATTTATTATTATTATTGTTATTATTATTACTAGTGGGCCAACATTATATCATGGTCGGTTTTTTTGACAAACCAAACCATATCCAAACCAAAACCACTTATATGGATTTGGATACATAACTATAACCATATTTTTTTATAAACCGGTTATATAACTAGTTATAAATATGGATACGGATATATAACCGGTTGTTATTATAAAACCGGTTTAAAAGAGATTATTTTTTAAAATCCAGTTTTAAACTGGTTATTTTTATAAACCGGTTTTTAAGACCAAATTTCTCTTTTTTTTTCTTCTTTTTTTTTTTAAAAAAATACCAAATTTCTCATTTAAAAACTAGTTAAATTCAATCCATAATATGACAAAAAAAAATTCAGTCCATAAGATTCCAAGTCAAAATGACGATGACAATTATGATAGTTATACAAACAACATGAATCATGTTGAACCTGAAGCGGTGGAGGATAAGAAAGCAATCACTGAAGAGGGTCAATTAAAACTCGAGATGAAAACAGATGGTGGAAACAGTAATCACTGAAGATGCGGTTCGGTTATATAGCGGAATTTTCGTGAATGATTGTTTTAAAGGAGAAACTTAGGCCCTGTTTGGTTCAACTGAGGGGGAGGTGAGGGGAGGAATTTTTAAGGAGGTGGAGTGAGAAAAAAGATAATTTATTATGTTGACAAAATTACCCACATTTTTTTTATTAAAATCCTAAATTATCCTTGTTGGAATATTAAAAATTTAGGTTTTATTTTTTTGACAACAAAAAAAATTTAGGTTTTCTACTCAATAGTTTGTTTTTGTTATATATCCTTTAGATTTTTTTTTTGACGTAATATATCCATTATAATTTAATCCTTATTTTGAGATTTTACTGATTTGGTTTATTAACCAATTTAAACCAAATCCAAAAATTCAATTTGGGTGGATAACCGACCAGAAAAAAACGGTTTGGTTATTAATTTGGGTGGATAACCGACCAAAAATTCAATTTGGGTGGATAACCAATTTAAACCAGATATTTTGCACACCCCTATGTTGAAGTTCAGTTATAAATATTTCGCACATCTATTTGTGTTATTAATTGTTAATTTTTGGAAAACAACAAATTAAGTCACAAAGATAAAAGTTAAAAAGATTGAAATTATAGAAGTTATTAATAATATTAAAAAAATCATAGAATTTAAAATTTTAAAAAATAGTCGTTAAGGACATTTTGGGTATTATAAAAAAGGACTACACCAAAAACAAAGCATTCCCTTTTTTTTTTGGTAGAAAAAGAGGGCCAAAGCCCAAAAAGTAAAGAACTATAAAGTTACACGAATATTTCTAGGCATACAGGCGCCAGAAATATCATCAAAAAGGAGACCTGAAATCCCACTTGGAAGAGTCTCCATGACATGAGTTTGAAAAGAATCTATAGAAAAGCTAAAATTAGCCAACCAATCAGCACTTCTGTTTCCCTCACGCCATGTGTGGTTGAACTGCACCTGCCAATTTAACTCCAAGAGCTCTTGGATGCGACGCACCAAAGTAGGCAGTTTGGACATTCTCTGTGATCATGTCGATCAAGATTTTTGAGTCACTTTCAACCTGAAGATGGTGAAAACCTTGTCTCCACGCGAGCTTTATACCCATGTACATCCCTCACATCTCAGCACTAAGAGCATCACAAGTTCCAATTTTACGAGAATACCCTATTAGCCATTTGCCATCAGAGTCACGCAGAAGACCACCGCAACCAGCTATTCTTAGAGTATCCTTATATGCTCCGTCACAATTAAGCTTGACCCACCCTTCTTGAGGTCTTTTCCAGCCAATGAAAATGGTGTCGCCCTGGCGGACATTCCTACAATTATGATTACAATTGTCTATATCATCCACCATCTTGCGGATAGTGTAGGTTGGATTGTAAGGACGCTGAAAATTATCCTCAAAAATGGTTTTGTTTCTCCATGTCATATATTCCAGCAAGCCACTAAAAAGGTAGTTGTCCACTTCTCCTTTTGAATTCCTTGTAGTTGATTGTTGATATTCTTGAATATCCAGTCCCTGCAATTTAAAGAGAAAAAATTAGTAATTTGATTGTAAGGGACTAACCTAATCCAAATTTGGGTTGCTTTGGGGCAGTCCCGTAAAACATGAAGAGTGGTTTCATTGGCTTCATTGCATCCAGAGCAAGAGGGAGAGATCCCAACACCCCATTTGCTCCCGCGATAATTAGTGAGCAGACGCTCATGACTAGCCATCCACATGAAAGTTTGAATTCTATGGGGTCCTTTCCAACTCCACAAGGCCTTCCAATCTCCCTTAAAAGTTTGACCATTAGCACTTTGAGAAACATAGGCACTCTGGACCGTAAAATCCCTAGTTTTCGTTCCTCTCCAACCAATCATATCATGGTCGTCTGTATCCGCAGGTGCAGGGAGTGCAAGAACTTGCAAAGCAAAGGTAGAAGGTAAGTTAGAAAAAAGATGATCATAATTCCATTCTCCTGAGGGTGTTTCCACTTCCCTCACAGAGAGTGTCGTGTTAATAAAAGATTGATTAATGTTGGAAAAGAGAGAAGTTCCACTCGGCGTCCACTTGTCCAACCAAAAATTGATATTGTTACCATCTCCTAACTACCACACAATATTTTGTTGAAATTGATCCTAAATACCTGTTAAAGGTTTCCATAAAGGAGAATCATAAGGTTGAGAATGTATGGTTACCCTAAGGTCATCGTTCCTTCCATACGTACCGTAGAGAACCTTACACCATAGGTCATCTGGATTGTTGATAAGGTTCCAAAGAATCTTCATAAGGAAAGCATCATTCATATGTTGAGGTCTCTTAATACTTAGTCCACCTTCATTTTTAGGAAGACAACAAAAATCCCATCCAACCAAATGAGGTTTGCGGGATTGATTCGTATCTCCCCATAAAAAGCTCCTCTGAATTTTTTCCATGTGGTCACAAAGAGTCTTGGGGAGTTTGGCATATTGCATATGATAGTAAGGAATAGAGCTCAAAATTGATTTTGAAAGATGAAGTCTACCAGCAAAGCTTAGACATTGTTGCTTCCAACCACTCAACCTGTTTTGAATTTTGTCAATAATGTTGTTAAACTTTCCCCTAGTGATTCTTCCCGGAGAGATGTTTGCCCCTAGATACCTGTTTGTATTATTGACCTGAGTATAACCTGTGTGGCTTAAAATGTCCTCCCTGAGGTGTTGATCAACATTTTTTGAGAAGTAGATCTCAGTTTTTTGACTATTGATCTTTTGCCCAGAAGCTTTACAAAAGATATCAAGACAATTCATGATACAATGAGCTTGCTCAATAGAGGCCTCTGCAAATAAAAGAAGGTCGTCAGCAAAAAGAAGATGAGATATTTGAGGACCATACCTACCTGCGCGCATTGGTTTCCAATACTGAGCCTCTACTTGATCAGCAATCATGATGTGAGACAATCGATCCATACAAATGACAAAAAGGTAAGGAGATAACAAATGACAATCGATCCCTTTATTATATGTATAGATTGTTATTATTATTATTATTATTATTATTATTATTATTATTATTAGTAGTAGTAGTAGTAGTAGTAGTAGTAGTAGTAGTAGTACCATTGCTGCTGTTGTTGCTTTTATACTTTCTCCAATCTTCGGTCTTTATTATAAGAAGAAATTTGCTTTTTAGATTCATGGAATGTTTTATGTACCAAACCTATATTATGAAATAGATACATCAGATATTCCATGAATTTAAAATGTCAATTTCTTCTTATAATAAGAATCAGAAGGAGTACTTGATATAGTTAAAAGACTATTTTTAACAAAATGTCAAATATATAATAATATATATAATTTAATTTGTTCAAAAAATAATAACACATATATAATACACATAATATGATAATACTACTACTAGTATCAAAATAAATTTTAAAAAAGTAGAGTGGACAGCAGCCCATCTTAGTCCTAACGTGGCTCCGCCACTGACTAGGGTCCCCTTTTCTTTAGGAACTAGAGGGTGAAAACTAAAAAAAATTAAAATTAAAGGATTTATACCAAAAAAAAAAATTAAAGGATTTAGTAATAAGTTCAGTTGTATTATAATATTTGTTTAACCCGAGGGGTGTGGTTGAGCGGTTGGGGTTCATCCTCCCTTAACCAAGGGTCGAGGGTTTGATCCTCACCTTGGGTATGGAGCAGCTTTAAATCCTTGGGCCAGCTATCCCACCCATCGAGGTGCCTCCAATCTAGCGAAGAAATAGTCACTGCATTCGGCGGTGAATACCCGGCCTCGACCAAAAAAGTATTATAATATTTGTTTTAAAAATATTGTTAAGATTATACAAATTAAAGGATTTTTGTCTTTTATTAAACTACCGAATAATTTTTTGTCTTAAGTATATGTCTATCAAATATTGTGCAAGGTAATATATTGTTCAATATTTTAAAAATTTATCTTATGTTATTTTGTTCAATATACTTATCTTTAACATATCAATCGATCACTTAATAATAAGTAAAGTCAAATGATAAAAGTTTCGATTATAATTTGAATTTGGGTTCTAATAAACTATTTGTTATTAGTTGAAATTTATTAAATAATTGAGGTCAATCACTTAATTTTTGTAGTTTGCTTTTACCAAAAAATAAAAAAGTGGGCGTTGGTGATAGTCGCGACTCCAATTATTAAGTGTATATTTGATTTCAATTTTAGAAGAGTTAGAATTGATTATGGACGTATAGAATTGATTTTGACATATTTGGTTTCTGTAATGTAGAATTGATTCTGCCTCTAGAATTGATTTTGTTTGAAGTTAGAAATTGTAGCTTATACCTTTAGAATTGATTTTTATACTGAAATTTAATTTTCAATTCACTTTTAATTGAATGTATTGAAACATAATTTAATTCGACTCAATTCAATTCGGATAAAATCAATTCTATCAAATCAATTCTATCAAAATCAATTTTATCTAAAATCAAACCAAACATACTTTAAGATGTTAATGCAAATGTCCAAGAAGAGATGCAAATGGTCGCAAAATGATATTCTTTCCTTTTCTTTTCTTGATCAAGTTACCTAGTGTTAGTGTTAGACTAGACTCGCACACCATAAATAATTGAAGAATTTTGAGCTGAGAGCCTTACAAATCGACATCTTTACAACTACTTCCTCTGACTCATAATATAAGTATTTCTGAAATATTTCATATATATTAAGAAAAGTTGGTAATGTATAAATTTTACTAAATTATTTTTTGTTTGTGTGTGTATTTGATTTGACTTTTTATATTTCAATGCAAGTTAGTATCTTAATTAGGGGTACGTATAAGAAAAAATGTAATAAATACATCTAATAATTTGTAAATGAGCTTATATTTAAGGACTAAACTTTGTTTAAAGGATTATTATAATTTGAGACGGAGAGAGTATCAATTAAAATGTTTGTCAAAAAAACTATCAATTAAATTGCGCCTATGAGATAAAACAATGTCTCTTTACAATACTTATGATATTAAAGCTCAATAATATAACTTATACTCAAATATACAAAGTTATCTCTCTAATTTTTATCAAAATCATTTTTTTAATACATAGACGAAATAATAAATTATTAAAAAATCACACACATAAAATTAAAATGGAAGGACTGAAGTTTGAATTCATTAATAAACATTCAATCTAACAAATTCAACATTTTCTGTCAATTTTAATTTAGTTTGTATAATATCAATAGCCTTATAGAAGAATTGTTCACTAAAAATTGTATTTTTAATGTGATGCAATGTTATGCAAAAGTCATGTTTAAGTTGAAGGGAAAATTTTATCGGACAGCATAAAATCAGCAATATTGTATGAAACAGAGAGTTGGGCGGTGCATAATCAACATGAATATAAAGCAAGCGTAGTAAAAATAGGATGTTATGTATAGTGAGACCAAATGAGGTCGAATTAGAAATCACAACATCTGAAAGTGTTTCAAAAAAAAGCATAGTTAGACTTAGTAAATTAAAACTATAATAACAGAAACAATATTTAGAGATAAATAAATTAGAGAAAAATATGATTTTTAGTGTAATTAACATTATGTCGTTGTTTGATTCTTGTAATCAACTTCATTTAGTAAGATAAGATTTGATGTTTCATTGAAGTACAATATTTTGTGGGTACTATGTAGTACTCCTTCCGTCCCGAAATATAAAGAAAAATAAAAAAAATACATTTATTAAGAAAATATAAACATGAGAATTAAAAATATAGTTTTGTGAAATTTTTCTTAAAATAAGTACATGAAAAAATGTAAAATCAATTTTAATTGATTGTTGTTTATAGAGAAAAATGGACAAAAACATTTTTAAAATTGATTTTTTTTCCTTATATTTTGGGACAAAAAAGTGATTTTTTTTCCTTTATATTTCGGAGGGAGTATATATATAATGTGCCACATGCCCTGATGCCATCAAAATCATCAAATGCCCATGACAAACAAAGACATAACATAAGAATTAAGAAGACAACACTGCGTGTCACATTGGCACGGATTGTACTTATTTCCAACTTCCAAGCACGGATCGAGTGCACATGTGGGGTTAAACAATTCCTTTCCTCTTTAATTCTAAGTTCTAACTACTAATAATTATGACTTTTTTTTATATGTTTCTTCATTTATTTTTCTTTGAAAAACTTATGATCGATTATTATTTGCATGGTCTCCTTATCCATCCAGCAAGATTAGTTTAGACGTGGGAGTGTTGTGCCTCTGCTCATTGGCCATGTGTGTGTGTTCATGACACAAGGTCATATGCACAAGTCAATATAGCTTGGACCTTCCTTGTCTCCTATATCATGAGGTGGAAGAGAACATTACGTGTATTGTTTATATGCCTAACATTTTATATATTTATAATGTGTGTTGGTGGTTTCCTTTAAATTGATTTTGAGGTAAAAATTCATCATATTTAAAGACTAAATATATGCATTTTTTAATCGGATCTATTTAAGTGTACTAGTTTATAGTGAATCAATTAATTCAAATTTTGTTAAGATTTATATTGGATAGGATACGACTTGATAAATTTAGAAGACCATTTTTATTTTATAAATCAATTTTGTATGTTATGAGTTAGGCTTCACCTAGACCTGTGATGATATTAAAATTATCTAAAAGGGATTTACATGCTATCATGTCACTACTATATATTGAACCACTCAATATTATACTTTGTGTCAAGTCATTAGTTTGAGGGGGTGTGTCAAAACCGTCTCAGGGGTTATTCAATTGGGATTTTAATGGATTTTAAAAGACTTTTTTATGATAAAAAAATTATGTGTTATTCAATCAAGACTTTTATAAAAAGTAAGCAAATCTTATGTTATTCAATCAAGACTTTTATAAAACGTAAGCAAAAGTCTTTTAAACAAGTCTCTCAAAATCTCACAGAATCAATATAATCCCACGAAGTCTTTTAAAATCTTCAAGACTTTTTTATCATAAAAAAGTCTTTTAAAATCCATTGAAATCTCAATTGAATAACCCCCCTTAAATTATTGGTGATGACATTTTATTATTACGTAATTTTTATTGTATTTTTATGAATTTTTGAGTTCAAAGCAAGATTACACAGCAAATAAAAAGCAGAAAATGAGACAAGTTTGCATGCCGAGAAAAATCGTGACACGATTGGCAAAACTGTGTCACAATTGGGAACATAAACATGAGCTAAAAATTGGACAAAATAGTGTCACAATTTGGTAAAATTGTGTCATGATTTTCACGCACCTGTGCCTATAAAATGGTTTATATTTTAGGGTTCAAAATTTTAGAGAGAAAAAGTACATGTTCTGCAGACTTAAAGACGAAAGAGAAAGGCAATTTCATCATTTTTTTATTCACATTATGTATGCTTTAATGCTTTCTATGATTATGTTATTTGTAATTTCTATTATGAGAAGCTAAATCTCTCTGAGATTAGGTCTGAGATGAATCTGATGTAATCCTAATTGAACTATGTTGCTGTGAAACTCTATTCCATGTGAATAACAATCTGGTTTAATTCATTTCAATTGTTCTTAATACTTTTTATATATTAATTACATCTAACATGAATTCGCGAGAATGAATGACTACTTACATAGCTTTCTACTTAGACCAAATTGATTTATTCAAATAAATAAGGTCAGTCTATGAATGAATAATCAAAGAATATTAAATCGACTAAGGAATTAGGGACTGTAATCTGAGAAGCGGGTTCTAAGTCAAGGGAAGGGATTGATTATGGCTAATTTGTTAACTATCGTAAAACTAAAAAAGTATTCATAAGGAATATGTACCAATTAGAGTAACTTAGAGGAATTGAAAGACCTGATCTATCTCTCCATAAATTTTACAACAAATTCTATTTCTTCGTCAAGTCAACTCTCTATGCAAACAAACCCCCTTTTGATTTTACAATTACATTCTAAATTAAATACAATTGTTTTATCTAGATTTAAACAATTTCTATAAATACAAATTTTATAAATATTATTATTTAACGAAAGTTTAATACACTTGCTAAATTATCCATGAGTTGATGTGAGGGGATGTGTCAAAACCTTCATAACATAAGTCATTGGTGTAAAACGGGTGTGTTAATATATTGGGATGTCATCACGTAGTCATTGGTGTGCTAAGGTAGTGATCAATGATGCAAAGTTGTCCTCCAAAGCAGCCCAATATTAGTTGTCGTTACAACATTCTAAAACCATTGGACTTGGCAACTTGGTTTTTGAAGATTGATCATCTTTCTTTCATTTGTTATTTATGCACGTTAACATTCTCTTATGTATATGAAAAGTACAAACAAAAACATGTATATATATATATATATATATATATATATATATATATATATATATATATATGGGGCTGCTAATATTTTCCCACCTAAAATCATATGGGAGGAAGTTAGTAACCCTCTACCCACTAAATTACTCACACGTGCCCCCCACTCCCCCCCCCAATTGCTCACGCGCGCACCCCCCAACCAGCAATTACTGCGCGTGCCCCCCAATTGCTGGCGCGCCCCCACCCCCCCCCCCCAATTGCTCACGCGCGCACCCCCCACACCCACCCCAACTTTTTTATTATTTTTTTTAAAAAAACTTTTTTTTTAGTCATTTGAAGTACATTTGTCTTCACTCCCATTTTTCTTTTCTGGTAATTTTTTCAAAAGAAAATTTCGTGGAGTTTTTTTTAATTAATTAAATTTTAATTTACAGAATATTACATATGATTAAATGTTTTCGTAGTTATTTTTAAACTAAAATCATGCCAAAACTATTTTGGGTGGAATGGTTTAATAAATTATTACGCCAAAATAATTTTTGCTGTGGAATGGTTTCAAAGATATGTACTTCCAAAATATTACATGTACTTAATTATGTAATAAATCTTTGAAACCATTAATATTGTTAAATGGTTTCGAGATGTTATAAACTGAAACCATTAGTATGGTCTAATGGTTTCGATACCTTAAAATAGAAAAAAAAATTGAGTCACATATTAAAACAAGCTAAGATGATATGGTTTCTAATAAAGTAAAAGAACAATGAAATTATTATTGTTAAATGGTTTTAAATAATGATTATGACTAAAATCATAAAATAAATCTTTGAAACCATTAATATTGTTAAATGGTTTCGAGATGTTATAAACTGAAACCATTAGTATGGTCTAATGGTTTCGATACCTTAAAATAGAAAAAAAAATTGAGTCAAATATTTAAACTAGATGATATGGTTTTTAATAAAGTAAAAGAACAATGAAATTATTATTGTTAAATAATTTTAAATAAAGATTATGACTGAAATAATAAAATAAATCTTTGAAACCATTAATATTGTTAAATGGTTTCGAGATGTTATAAACTGAAACCATTAGTATGGTCTAATGGTTTCGTTACCCAAAAATAGAAAAAAAAATTGAGTCAAATATTAAAATAAGATGATATAGTTTCTAATAAAGTAAAAGAACAATGAAATTATTATTGTTAAATGGTTTTAAATAATGATTATGACTGAAATCATAAAATAAATCTTTGAAACCATTAATATTGTTAAATGGTTTCGAGATGTTATAAACTGAAACCATTAGTATGGTCTAATGGTTTCGTTATCCTAAAATAGAAAAAAAAAATTGAGTCAAATATTAAAACAAGATGATATGGTTTCTAATAAAGTAAAAGAACAATGAAATGATTATTGTTAAATTGTTTTAAATAATGATTATGATTAAAATCATAAAATAAATCTTTGAAACCATTAATATTGTTAAATGGTTTCAAGATGTTATAAACTGAAACCATTAGTATGGTCTAATGGTTTCGTTATCCTAAAATAGAAAAAATTTGAGTCAAATTTTAAAACAAGATGATATGGTTTATAATAAAGTAAAAGAACAATGAAATTATTATTGTTAAATGGTTTTAAATAATGATTATGACTGAAATCATAAAATAAATCTTTGAAACCATTAATATGATTAAATGGTTTCAAAGATGTTATAAACTGAAACTATTAGTATGGTCTAATGGTTTCCATACATAAAATAAATTTTGTGGAGTTTTTTATTTAATTAAATTTTAATTAAATAGATCTTTGAAATCATTAACATTGTTAAATGGTTTCAAGATATTATAAACTGAAACTATTAGTATGGTCTAATGGTTTCGTTATCCTAAAATAAAAAAAAATTGAGTCAAATATTAATACAAGATGTTATGATTTCTAATAAAATAAAAGAACAATGAGATTATTATTGTTAAATTATTATTAGTATGTCAAAACCATTTTTGCTCCACTTAATAATATTTATGTTAATTGTCATAAAATAAACATAATTATAGTACATATATAGTATACAATTTTAAATCAGAATAAAGATATATAAACATCGTTAAAATATTTTTGTAATATGTACTTTAAATGAAAAAAAAACTAAAAAAAAAGTTAAAAAAAAAACATAAAAAAGGGTTGGAGAAATATAAAAAAAAAAATGGGTTGGGGGGGTTTGTGGTGGGTGGGGGTGCGCGCAGCAAGGGGGCGCGCGTGAGCAAGGGGGTGTGGGGGGCGCGCACAGTAATTTGTGGGGGGGGGGGCGTGCAGCAATTAAGTGGGAGGAGGTTATGGGAGGAAGTTAGCAAACCCCTATATATATATACTCCCTCCGTCCCATTATATAAGCACTTTCTTACAAAAAGTCTAGTCCAAAAATATAAGTCCCTTTACAATTTAAAGGTACATTTATTACTTAGTAGTAATAATTAGGGATATGTGTAAGTAAAAAAGTAATAAATGTACCTTTAAATTGTAAAGGGACTTATATTTTGGAACTAAATGTTTTGTAAGAAGGTGCTTATATAATGGGACGGAGGGAGTATATATATATGATGCTAACTACGACCATGTAGGTTGTAATTAATTAGTATGACCCATATAAAAAATATTATTTTACTCTGTGCCCTCCACACTCTACTCGCGTGCCCCCCACCCCCGCGCCTAACCGGCCCGGACTGCCCCCACTCCACCCTCAGTTTTTTTTGTTCTCTGAAAAAAAATTAAAATTTTTTTGGAGTTTTTTTTTATTAAATGAATTTTATTTTATTGATTAAGGATAATTTATAGAATATTATGTATGATTAAATGAAATTATACATAATATTAATACAAGATGTTATGGTTTCTAATAAAATAAAAGAACGATGAAATTATTATTGTTAAATGGTTTTAAATAATGATTATGACAGAAATTATGTAATAGATCTTTGAAATCATTATACAATTTTTTTTATTTTATGGTATCGAAACCATTAGATCATACTAATGATTTCAGTTTATAACATCTTGAAACCATTTAAATTGTTAAATGGTTTCAAGATGTTATAAACTGAAACCATATGATCTAATGGTTTCGATACCCTAAAATAAAAAAAAATTGAGTCAAATATTAATACAAGATGTTATAGTTTCTAATAAAATAAAAGAACAATTAAATTATTATTGTTAAATGGTTTTAAATAATGATTATTACTGAAATCATAAATAGATCTTTGAAACCATTAATATTGTTAAATGATTCAAGATGTTATAAACTCAAACCATTAGTATATCTAATGATTTCGATACCCTAAATAGAAAAAAAATTGAGTCAAATATTAATATAAGATGATATAGTTTCTAATAAAGTAAAATAACAATGAAATTATTATTGTTAAATGGTTTTAAATAATCATTATGACTGAAATCATAAAATAGATATTTTAAACCATTAATATTGTTAAATAAATTCAAGATGTTATCAACTGAAACCATTAGTATGGTTTAATGGTTTCAATACCCATGGGTCAAAGTTAGCAAGTATGACCCATGTAAATTTCTCCAAACCCCCCCCCCCCACTTTTACTCGCGCCCGCCCCCACTCCCTATAATTTTCTCCGCACGACCCCATTGCTCTCCACACCCCCAGCGCGCGCCCCCCACTTTTTCACATGGATCATACTAGTTAATTTCGACCCACATGGTCGTAGTTAGCAGTCCCATATATATATATATATATATATATATTGGGTTTGCTAACTTCCTCCCACATTAATTACTCCACGCCCCCCCCATTAATTGCTGTGCGCGCCCCCACACCCCCCAATTACTCACGCGCGCCCCCAACCCCCCATTGCTGCGCGCCCCCCCGCCCACCTTTACGCTTTTTTTTGTTCATGTTTTTTAGTGGGAGGAGGGTTGCCAACTTCCTCCCACATGATTTTAGGTGGGAGGATGTTAGCAGCTCCTATATATATATATATATATATATATATAAAATTTTAAGTGAAGTCTTTCTCTATTATATTACACCTATTTACTTTAAACATAATGTCTAAAATATAATTGTTCTCACCTTTTTATATAACAAGTGTATTATAAATTTTAGGTTATCAATCTTTTATTATTACACCTATTTTCTTTAAACATTGTGTCTAATGTTACAGCATACTAGTAATTCTATTACACCCGTTTTTAATTAAAGAACTGTAAAATATCTAATTATATTCTTACATTTGCACTAGTGGAAAACAAGTTTGGAGTTTTGCTTTCGTTTGATCAGTCATAATATTTTCAATCATCATTAAAATACTAACCTACGAATTAAGGGAATCCATTTTACCTACAAAATTTTATAAATAATCAACAAGAAATAATTGCGAAGAGAGAAGAGGATGAATGATAAAAAAAGGGTTAATTACATTTTACCCCTCTGTAAAGTAGGCAAAAATTGCTTTACCCTCTATAAATTTTTTTTGTTGCTTTACCCCCTGTAATATCAGATTTTGTAATTTACCCCCTTGACTTAGTCAACTCTGCAAAATCTAGAAAAATTATACTTATAGTGATGGTTTTAAGAGCTTTAGTGACGGTATTCAAAGCTGCTGGACAAAATCTGGAAAATAATACTTATAGTGACGGTATTCAAAGATTTAGTGACGGTATTCAAACACATTCACACATATAGTGACAATGTTCATAACCTTTAGTGACGGTATTCAAAGGTTTTCAAAATCAAAAATGCAAAAATCTTAAAACAAGCTCAAAACTTATGAAACAAAAGTCTATTCCACTTGTTTTTTCTTCCCTATCACGAATCTGAGTTCAAATTTCACATTGGAGGTCTCGAAATTCATTAATCCAAAACGAAGAAGAAGAAGGTGCAAAAATGGTTTAGAGCAAAATAGTAAGAATTAACCCAAAGTAAGCTATGAAAATACTTCTAAAAAGCTTCTTGATCATGAAACAAACCTTACTTTCATGTTTAAAAGCCTGAGATGTTCTAACCATACCACCTCTTTTCTTTCTTTTTCTTCATTTTCGTTTTTTAAATTTTGAGACCTCTAATGTGAAATCTGAGCTTAGATTCATGATTGGGAGGAAAAAACAAGTGGAATAGACTTTTGTTTCACAAGTTTTGAACTCGTTTTAAGATTTTTGCATTTTTTATTTTGAAAACCTTTGAATACCGTCACTAAAGCTCTTAAAACCGTCACTATAAGTATTGTTTTTCCAGATTCTACCAAGTTGACCAAGTCAAGGGGGGTAAAGCACAAAATCTGATATTACAGGGGGTAAAGCAACAAAAAAAATTTATAGGGGGGTAAAACAATTTTCGCCTATTTTACAGGGGGTAAAATATAATTAACTCTAAAAAAAATAAGTAAGAAAGAATGACAATATTCATATACGAGAGCAAACCGATTAATTTGTCATATAAGAGGCAATGCCTCTACAAGGATCAATAAAAATATATCACCATCCAAGGGTCAAGACTCCTTGACCACCGGCCACCGAATCTATTCGAATTTCAAATTATAGAATTTAAAAACTGTAACATATTCCGTCCTAAAATATAAGATTAGTTAAAGAAGATTGATGTATATGGCCCAAATTTTAACCAAATACATCAACTTTCTTTGATCAATTTTCTCTTATATTTTGGGGCGGAGAGAGTACGTTTCAAGTTCTAAAACTCGAATAAATTATTTATAAATAATTAGGCGTGAGATGTTTAGGAGGGGAAAGAAAATGTATTTTTCTTCTTCAAGAAACCATTCAAAGTTGCAAGGGTATTGCTATGAAATTGTATGTGTGTACTTACGGATCAAATTAATAAAAATGTTGGGGCTGGAAAAAAATATGTCGGGCCTGAAAGTGTTGGGCCGTCGAATACAAATGTACATTACGTCATATGCATTATTGTGATGAGTTCTAAAACATGAAAAAATATCTTGGCAAAATATGTTTTTCTGACAATAAATAAATAAATTATTTGACTAAAACAATTATATGCAAAATATTGCATAATTTCATATTATGCTTCTGCATATTCAATATATATAGTGGTAAAAGTTCATCTGCATTTGAAAATAGAGTTTTATTTGTTAAATAAAACATTCATTTTTTTTTTGTCAAGATCGGGGAATTCACCGCCGAACGCAGTGATCCCTTGCTAGATTGGAGGCACCTCGATAGGTGGGATAGCTGGCCCAAGGATTTAAAGTTGCTCCATACCCAAGGTGAGGATCGAACCCTCGACCCTTGTTAAAGGAGGATGAACCCCAACCGCTCAACCACACCCCTTAGATTAATAAAACATTCATTTAATTTGTCGTTTTATACACTGTTTTATATATTTAATTATTTATCTTATGAAATTTATATTGCTTGGTTTTTTTTTCTTTCTAGAAATGACAATATGTACTCAAAAGTAAAATACTCCTATTCTTAAGGTAACAAAAACACTCCTATTGATTTAGAGTTTACAAAAGAAATTAATTTACACTTAAAATTAAATATTTCATTAACCTTTTAAACAGTCTTCTCCATATATACATAATGTGAGAGAGTGTGAAATTTCAAGTACTCGACATATATTCACTTCAAAAGATTTAACTTGTTTATTGTTTGAATTTTTTTTGGTCGAGACTGGGGTATCCACCGCTGAATGCAGTGACTAATATCTCGCTAAATTGGAGGCACCTCGATGCGTAGGATAGCTGGCTCAAGGATTTAAAGCTGCTCCATACCCGAAGTGAGGATCGAACCCTCGACTCTTGGTTAAGGGAGGATGAGCCCCAACCGCTCAACCACACCTCTTGGGTTTTATTGTTTGAATTATTTAAATAGATGGTTTGCTATTGTTAATTATTTACTCCTATCTTTTGTTCCCTTTACCACTTTTTAATTTTTCTTGCCTCTACGGCCAACTCCAGCCCCATAATTGTTATATGAATCATCGATGTGGTCTTTCTTAATAGCTTAAGTTTGAGATAATCAATTATTTGACATGGTATCAGTGCCTCTACGACTAAGTGGTCTAGAGTTCGATCTACGTTCATTAAAAAGTGGAATTTAAGCATATGATAGATGAGTCTATGCATTATCCACACTTCAAGCCTTAGTGAACTCTTGCGTGAGGGGCCGTGTTAGAAATAAAATAAAACCATTGATGTAGCCAAACTTTTAGGATAATCGGTAATTTAACACGAATAACCTTATGAGTCTTTTAAGTTTTTAATGGATCCTTTCATTCATGCGTAATTATCTTATGTATATATAAATGTAGCGAATTTATTATATTTCTAAAAAAGATTAAATTTTTTGAGTAGTTAGTGATGGGAATTAATGGAGAGACTCCAATGCCACCATGCATGAAGATAAAGTTGACATATATATATGCTGGAGTTGCAAAACCTACCAATATCATCAAGAACCTCGTGATTGATAGAAAAATGAAAAGTGATTCCCTTTCTCATATATCCAATATGCCTTTGTTGAAATGAGTCATGCACGATCCATGCATGCAAAGATGTTCCACACGGTTGAGGAATGAAAAAGGTGCATGCGTACCTTTATGTTTGCCCTCTAACATCAAAAGTGCACTTTCTTAATTTGAACCAAAAAGGAATTTGAAGAATATAGAATTATAGCCACATAAAAGATGGAAAGTATAAATGTGGTATAAAAATCCACAATATAAAGTTATATATAGACTTATCGACTATAAATTGTTTCCCATAATAAATAATTTAAACACTTTAAATAAGTGGTTAAAGATTCGATGTTCTACTAATATTGTGTGACATAAGTGGTAGATATATTTGGACTCTTTAACTATTTGGTCCTGGGTTCGATCCTCTGTCGGTGCGTATGGAGAAGCATTTGTTGGGAGAAGTCAACTCCTTAAATAGATCTCAGTTAAGATTAATCTCTGTAGTTGCGCGCGAAAGATACCTTTGATTTATCAAAAAAGAAAAGATTCGATCTTCTAAGAATTAGAAAGAGAAAATTTACTTTATGTATCTACAAACTTTTCACCTCCGTTTTCCAACACTAAACATGGTAGACAATTCATGTCTCTAATATGTAATATGATAAAAATAAAAAAAATCATATATAGACTTCAAATTAAACAAAAGAATATAAAATCCAAATTTACCGACATGTCGATAGTGAACTTGAGTTCTATTATAAGTCACATATTTAGAATGAGTCTAATATCATATGAAAGAAAATTTTGTTGGGGACTTTTTTTTTTTGAAAAAACTAAATTAATTCATCTAAATTGACATTAGAGAAAATTAAATCTAAAACCTCAGGCAGGAGCACACTTCCAAGTCCTAAACCAATACCACCAGACAAAAAGTTTAAGTCAAAATTAGGGATACTTTGTGGAGCCTAGTCCAACAAAATTGATTTTTTTTCCTTTCTCTCATTCAATATTAATTTGCAAGTGAACTGATAGATCGATCAAATATTATGCATGCAAAATAATAAACAATAAATATATCTTAACAGATCTAATTGAAAAATCAGAAGAAAACAAAGGTGAACAATAGTATATGGAAAATGAAATTAAATAATGAAGCAAAACAGAGTTTAATTAATTTGTAAATAAAGATAAGGAGGAACAAACCCCGTGATTCCCGACGAAAGAGCATATATTTCATATACAATTATTTTTGAATGGTTGCATCAGAGACAGCACAGCATCACATTTTACACTCTCGGACACACATGCATGAATATATCCATGACATGCTCTGCTTCCTATGCTTTTCAACTATATGATACTACGAAAATTTCTCTTTTACCCCCACGTTTCTCTATTACCATCCTAAAATCCTAAATTACCATTCAATTCAGGATGTAGATCCCAAAATGGGGTTCAGGATGTAGAACCCGAAGTATGTGCGGAGTTTTGGGGGGGTGCAGGCACCATTTCGGGATTTAGAACCCGAAATGGTGCAAATTTTTAAGTTCAGCATCGATGCTGAATTTATCAGCATCGATGCTGAAATGATTTCTGGGTGACACCCCCCAAAACTTCGGGTTCTACATCCCAAAATGCATTACGGGATCTAAGTCCCGAATTTTGCTTAAATACCTCTAAGAGCAAATAAGGTAGTTGGGGGGGGGGGGGGGAAGAATATAGAGGGGTTATTGAGAAATTTTTGTATCACACAAATTAAGGAATGTAATTATTGTTGTGTGAAAAAGATAAATTATGAATTACTACTAGTTTACAAAATTGTCCTTTATTAATGATATGAAAAGGATAAATTGAAGAAGTAAAAAAAGATAGACTAATAAATAGTTAAAGGTATAATAAGAAAAATAACATTAAATGCTTTAATGATATTGTAAAATAACTTATATTTTAGTATACATTTTTTTTAAAAGTGGCTTATATTTTAGTACTGAGAGAGTAATTCATATTTTCCAATAATATTATAAGGAGAATAAAGGCACATCTTAATAGTTTAAATGAAGAAATGTTTTATCGTAGTCCGTGTATTTAGTTTAATTTTTTAATTTTTTATAAATTAATTGCACAAGATTTTAAGATAATATTTTTATTTTTAAATTTTTAACATGTGTTTTTAGAGTATACGTTAACAAAACTCATATTATAATTATAAGTGTGTTTTTATCTTAAATTATTTAATTCTTAAAAGAAAATGTCTTGTTGATTGAGAGTTAGACCCCAAAAGATAACTAAGTTCTCATCGAAGATTTGTTTCAACAAATTAAGATATTGGGTTCAAATAGTTAATGAGCTCTTTTAAAGATGAATTTCAAAAGAATCTGAAATCAATTCATGGATGAAATATCTCTTGATCATATTTTATTCATGGATGAAATAAAAAATTTGTTCCAACAAAAATTTGAACTTGGTTACCAAACGTTAGTTAGTCCGGTGGTAATTGACGTTTGACTTGGTAAAAAGAGCTATAGTTCGATCTTCGCAAATGCATTTGGGGTATGCTGAAATTATTTGATGACAGAACTTACCCCAAACCAAATTGTCACAAAAATTGAACTTGGTTGATACATTCTTTTTTAGACAAAAACATATAACTAAACAACCCAAGGATGTTTAGATGAAATGACACATATCTCTTCTACCTTAAAATATTTAACTGACTTCAGCATTCAACAACCCTAAAATATTTAAGGAGAATTCGTCATCAATTTGAGTCCCAACAAGACACAAGAGATTATTTTCTACAATTGCTCACAAGAATAATTGATTTACATACGTCAAAAAAACACAAGTAAACAAATTCATTTGTGTGATCCACTAGGTTTTTCCACTTAAAAAATCTACCGAAAGATTGTGAAAGTAAGAAGATAAAATACTCTTGACTAAAATTTCATTAGATAAGAAAAGCAAAACAAAAAAGACAAAACAAACTGGCTCGATTTTCACTTTCCAAACATATTTATTTTCATACACATTAAGGTAATTCAAATGTCTACCATTTCCCTTATTGACCAAATTGCTTACCAACAATTTTACCAACCACATACTGATAAAGTGTACCCTCATCATAATATTTGGTACGAATTTTGTTGAATTTGTAACTTTTCTTTGAGCAAATAATTAATTAGTATATATACCTAAAAAATTAATTTAGGGATTTACTATGGAAAGCTACGTACACTCTGTATCAATTGGTTACAAGACAAACTCTTTGTTTGACTTCGCATGCAGCTCAGAATTTGTGGAGTGAGACATACAAATTATTATTGTTTATTTATGTATTTTTGAATTTACTAGTATTGGCAAAATTTTGTATTCTTATAATCACAAGAATCAAACTAATGTTTCTAATTTTTCTCAAAACATTTTTTATTCTTACCTATTAAAATGTTATGTACGGTCCCCTACTATATATCCTTATAATAGAGTAGCTATATAGTTTATATTTTATTATGTCTCAAATTGTTATTCAATTTGATACGATATATAACTATTGTCTTCACATGAAATAATCAAGTATATTCTTTCCATTCCTTGATGTCCATGCATATTAAAAATATATACACCAACATGCTTACGATATGAAAAAAATAAATTATTTATTTATCTTCTCAAAAGGGCCACAAAGAGAAGGTGAGAAATAGAGTTAGAGAGAGAGAAAGAGAGACCTAGAGAAGGTGTTCTAAATTCTATGAGTGAAGACCAATCTAAGATATGTTTCTAAGATTGAGGATTTTCTTTTCAAATATTCAAGTTTGAAGGAGAGGATATACAATAGATAAATTGCAAAAAAATATTCAAAAATCTCAAACTATTTCATTTCATGAATTAGATCATTTGAATATTCCATCAAATTAGAAAAGTGTGGAAGGTAGTTAGATAGATGGAAGAAACATGTGGCTCAATATGTTCCAAGACAAGTGTTTCAATTAATGAAGATGGTTGTGATGAAATTAGTGAAGCAAATGAAGAAGATGAATTAGAAAGTAAGCAAAAGAACAATGGAGGAATAAGCTCAAGCAATAGTACTATTGAAGAGAATTGTGATGAGAAGAAACCATCAGTGAGACCTTATGTTAGATCCAAGTTTCCTAGACTACGTTGGACTCCTGATCTTCATTTTAGATTTCTTCATGCTGTTCAAAGACTTGGTGGACAAGAGAGTAAGTGTCCACACACACACACAAATTATATATAGCTTCTTTGTTCATTTTCCAAAATTTAATTTCAATTTTCCCTAGGATATCTCATTAGTACTATAGGTTGGTTAATTAATTCGACAATTTGTCTCCGAAGGAGTAGTCCGGGGGTTTTGGTTGAGACACTGAATGAATTTTATAAAGGAGGTTCAGAGTTCGGTCATCTGCTGTTTTTGTTCCCTAAAAGAATTTGTTTATAAAAAAATTACTTGATTATTAATTTGAATTTGTTGTATTTATTTTAATTTTATTTGTGAATATGTATTGTTAATAATATTCTTGTGTGTAGGAGCAACTCCAAAATTGGTTCTTCAATTGATGAATATAAAAGGTTTAAGTATTGCTCATGTGAAGAGTCATTTACAGGTAAAAAAATCATAGATAATTAATATTGTTGCAACCTATATAGAGCTATAGCTAGCTTTCAATATTTATAATTGTTTATAATTAACTTATTTTTTTCACATATATTTCTTTTTCCAGATGTATAGAAGCAAGAAAGTAGTTGACACAAATCAAGGTACAATAAGGTTTTCATTTTTCGTATGAATCCCAATAACCATTAATAAGTGATTATATTAGGGTTTTGTGCTTACAAGTGTATGTCTTGTATATGTAACAGTGTTGGGTGATCATAAGCTTCTTGTAGACAATGGAGACAGAAATGTTTATAATCTCACACAACTTCCTATGCTTCAAGGCTATACTCCAAACCAAAATTCATCACATAGGTATACATTCAATAAACCTTTTCTTTACAATTTTAGAGCCGTCGTATCGGTGTCAGTTCAATAGTAAAAAAAATTGACATTGTAATATTATTAACATTCGAAGTTCAATTTTTTTTATTATATATAGAGTTGTAAAATGATCATCGGTGTCTCTTTTAGAACTGAGTTGTTCTTTCTTTTCATTTTACAGATGTGGATATGGAGATGCTTCTCTTGCCATGTATGAAAACATGGAGCATATAAGTTCAATAAATGAATCTAGAGCTAATTTCTATGGCAAAGTGATTGAGAGAACCAATAATAACAACATCAATATGCAAGGTCATAGTATTTTCCAAGTGGAATCTTCCAATTTTAGAGAACTATCAACAAGCAAAGTCCATGAACCAAATGATAATTTTCTCTCATTTAGTGGCAATGAATCTTTTAGATTGAGCCAAAAGGGTGACCTACAAGTGAAGCCTAGAGAACAAGAGTTCATCATGCCTAATGATAATCAAGTGGAATTAAAGACATTGAAAAGAAAAGCTTCACATTTGGACCTTGATTTGGATCTGTCACTTAAATTAAATTCAAGGATCATTGATGATCATGAGAACCAAGAAAGTATAGAGGATCATCATGAAGTTGGCAACAATTTATCTCTCTCTTTGTACTCTCAATCATCTTATAATAATCTTTGCAATAGAAAGAAATTAGAAGGACAAGATGATTCTAAGGAGCAAGAGAAAACAGTCAATATAGATTTGGATCTAACAATATGATGAATGAGACATATTCTAAGTGAGATCTTGTGGTACTTGTCAGAAAATTATGCATATTGTAACAAAATTATTACATTCATATCATAACAAGACAAAATTGTATTTTCTTTCTTGTCTTTTTCTTGATATATATATTTGTGGACAGTGAATAACAATTTGTTTATTTAAATACTCGTACTATTAGCTAGATGCTATAAGAATCATGATATATCAACGTACACATGTATTGTTAGTTATACACTTTATATTGCACTTCAAAAGTGAAAGTTAATAAAACTACTTTGATTAATTAATTAATAAATAAACAAATTTGCTAAAATTGTATTAGAAAATATAATTGCAATCATGTAAATGTAGCTCACTTTGTAGCTAAAGGGGTTGGGATTTAAACCCTAGATCGATTTTTTAATTCTCTACATTCAAATTGTGTAGTCATTAGTCATTACACTATTCAAGGACAAAAACAAAAGAAAAAACCTAATTGTGAGAAAAACAAAAATTCAAGGAAAAATGTTTCCTTAACAATTGCATCATCGGACATCAATTCTATTTAATTTTTTTAAAGAACACATCATGCCTTTTCATCAAACCCACCAACGAATATTTTGCTAATAGATATCAAATGTATATTTTGAAGATTAATCATGTTCATATTTACACTTCTAAACAAAGATGAATTAGAAAGGGCAAAATTTTCATATCTAAAAGCATAGACAAACCCAGAAACAATATTTTGACAAAGAATTGAAAAATTGAGAACTTTCATCTTCACAAAGCTTTGACGCAACCACCCATATGGCTGACGATGGAGGTTGCACGTGTAGTTCGTCGACGGTGGTGGTAAAATTTCCATACAGTGAATGAGGGTGCAAATCGTGAATGTAACTAGAGGAGGAGGATATGTGAGAGAAAAATAGGAGAGAAGAGATAAGGAACTACTATATCTGTATCAAAATATATGTCATTTTTATCATATTACACAAATTAAAAATGTAATTATTGTATGAAAAAGAGAAATTATGATTTAGTTTATAAAATTATCCTTCATTAATGTTAAAAGATAAATTGTAGAATTGAAAGAAGAAAGATAAACAAATAGTTAAGGGTATAATAGGAAAAAGAACATTAAATGTTTTATTGGTAATGTAAAGTGACATATTTTGGTACAAGTTTTTTTTCTCAAAACGACATATATTTTGGTACATACGGAAGGAGTAATGAACGGATAAACATGGAGGAAATCAAAATTCCCAATGGATTTTACCCATTCATTCGTTCAATCACCGGTAGATCAAAACAATCGAAAGAACTTAGGAAGCAAAAAGATCGAAATAGCACATTTTGTCCAAAAAAAAAAGTTGTGCAAAAAGTGATTAGGATCGTATGTGATGATGAATAGATGCTCTTTGTTTTATTTTTAATAAATCTAAACTATTGATTATATTATTTGTGTTTCACCGGTGAGAGACATAATTGCTACCTCACCCTAGAAGCCAACAATAAATTAAGTTATAACTAGTATGAATCTCAGGTCATGCGCGGTAAGTATCACATTAATTTGTTTACTCATTTTATTCCATATTATAAGATAATAGATGGTAATAGTGAACGTTAAGTTTATATTCATGCATAGTAGTCATGTATGAACCACTAATTTGAAGCAATTTCAAAATTATTCCTTGAGTTGACATTATCTTCTATAAATTCTTTTTCAAACTTAAAAATTAAAGTTCGAAGCGTTGTGCCATAAATCTTGTTACCCTGTATAATACAATGAATTTATTTAATATAATACATGATAGAAACAATATAATTAGTGATTATAACAATGTAAATTTATGTAACCATTTTTACAATTGAATTCATAAGTATCATGTCCAATAAAAATGATTGGTTGTTGCGAGACGCATCTTCAACACACTACAACTGAATTACACAAACAACAAACATTCAAACTCTCATTACTTTGGTTAATTTCAAATAGTTGATTGATTTTGAGAGCCATTTTTTTTTTACTTATATAAATGAGAAACACAAAAATATGAATGAATATGAAATGAAATTGTGAAGTTGTTGTGGAAACATAATTTATATTTATATAGTGAGTTTTAGAAACATAAAAATAAACATGAATTTATGATATTTAATTTAATATAAGACATTTTATTTAAATAATTATGATTTGCGAATTCATGTAACTGAAAAATATGTTTATGAGACATAAAATTGATATCCAAACATTTACTAGATTTAAAATAATTTGTTTGTAAAACTGACAAAGTTTATAATATTTAATTTAATATAAGACGTTTTATTTATATAATTATGATTTTCTTATAACTGACAAATATAAAATTAATATCGTAATGTTTATTTAATTTAAAATAATTTGTATGTAACTGCCAGAATAAAATTATAAAACATAAATATTAAATCGACATATTATCATCATTAATTTAAAATTGACACGTCATCATAATCAATGCAAAAGTACACGTATACCTTTCTTATGAAGATGATGACTTTTATGTATATTGTAGATGTAGATTATTATTATCATCGATAATAAATAATTTCTTAAATTATGATATAAAAATAATTATGATAAAATATAAATTCAAATTATGCTAAATAAGTTTTTAAATTATAATAAACTATTAAATGAAAATTTTATTAGATGAAAAATAAATTCTTTTGTGAGATATTTATGTTTAAATATTGATTTCGAAAGTGTTACTTATTTTACGATAATTAACTTGTAACTAGTGGCGGTGCCAGGACCCTAGCTCAGGGAGTGTAGACTCAGCAGCAGAGCTAGGATCCTGACTCAGAGGTGTAAATTTTTTAAATTTGATTAATAACTAAATATATTATTAGAAAGATTGACACTAAAGAAGATATATAGAATAAGTGAAAAAATTTGGGTTCGAACTTCAATCTTTGTATATATGATGTGATGTTCTCACAAGTTAAATTTTAAATCTTCAGAATTAATATGATTTCTTTCTAAAGAGTTTAATAATGAAATACCAAATTAAATAAGAGATGAATAATTGTGCCTATCTTCAGAATATATGATGTGCTTGTTTGTACTAAAAAGTAAAAAAATAATACTTAATCAGTTATATATACGGTTAATTTACATAGTTCAACATCTAGTTCAATGATCTTAAAAACTTTTATACTGTATTCAATCTTCAAATGTCTCATTTGTAAATCAATTTTGAATTTCTATTATTATAATTAATCATAAAAAAATAATAAAAAATATTTCTGAGTATGGTAGAGTGTATACTGGGTTTTGAATAAAGTGAGCTAAATGTGGAGTTAAAGAAATAAGTGTGCATCTGGTGTAACTCTATAATGTGAGAGGTGTTCAACATAGAAAAATATTGATTTCTCAGTGTAATTTTTTAATATTGAGGGGGTGCAAGTGACCCCCTGGTGGCAATGTGGAGCCGCCACTGCTTGTAACAACTAAAATATATATTTGAACAATCAATAATACTCCCTTCGTACCAAAATATATGTCGTTCTGACATTTTTACGTATATTAAGGAATTTGTAATTTCTATAAATCTTGTCAAAATTATACATGTTTTTTTTTTTTACCCTTTCTCTCTCTTTGTTGGTATATGGATAAATAACAAAGTTGGAGAGAGGGTAGTGACTTTTGTTAGTAAAAAGATTATAAATGCATGGGTAATTTAGGAAGATCAAAATTAATGTTACATTGGTATTGTAAAACGACATATATTGTGATACAATTTTTTTTTCTCCAAAACGACATATACTGTGGTACGGAGGGAGTATAAAATAACATTGATTCTAAATAATCAATTACAAAATATTTTAAAATAAAATTTTAAAGAGATAAATCATTCATTATTGAATGCACGTTAAACAATAGATACAATAACATATTCAAAACAAAAAGAAAACAAAACAATAATTAAAATACTGCATCACAATATTAATCTTTGTCAATCTTGACGTTTTTGAAATTGATCTTTGATTTTGAATTGATTGAACTTTCATTGCGAAATGGAGAAGATCTTTTCAATGAATTATTGTCGGTTGAATCAGATGTTAAATCAACGTCTACATTAGAATCTTTTGAATTTATAAAAGACTTTAGAGTATCTTCAAACTTATTCAGAAGGTTCTGTAACAATTTAATTATTATAAAGATTCATATAATAAAATATAATATTAACATCGTAATTAATTATTATATTAATATCATATGTTGATATTTCTAACAAAATGAGTATTTTTTTTAAATAAAACAATATAAATTCAATCAATACATGTGCAATATAAGCATTTTCAATCTTGCTCTTGTTAGTGATAGTGACACTCGCAGTTGGTGCATCAACAACACCGATATTCTATTTTGACAAATTATCAAAAATAATTAGCCATAATATATTATAATATTATTAAGTGATTATGTTTGAAGATGTATATAATAAACATTAAAAAAAATATATTAGATTTTGTTTCTTTAAACTTCATAATAAATTCTTTTGTATTGCTTATCTTCTTCACTTTATTAGATGATTCAAACTTATAATCACTATTGATTTTTTACCGAACCTTAATTAAGAATGTAGAATCAACTAAGACAAAAATCTTGTTTGAAATAATTTCAGATGTTATATGCTATATACAAATACAATTTATTCCTTTAGATATATAAATATAAATGATATACCAATAGTAATATTTTTTGTAGCATATTTTTGAGTAAATTAAACACAATACCCCAATAGACTCAATCATTTCAGACACGGATTTCTTGAACGAAGTGGTTGCGTCTTGATCAAATACCACGAACGTTAATTTATATAATCATTCTTACCCTTGAATCCATTAGTATCATGTCTAATGAAAATGTTTGATTGTTGCAAGGGAAATCTCGAGCAAACCACAACCGAATTACACGAACTAACAACATTCAAACTATCACTACTTGCGTTTATTTCATATAGTTGATTAATTTTGGAAGTCATTTTGTATTGACTTAAGAAAATGAGATAGTGCTTGTATTGTGTGCGAGTTTGCTTATGTTTTCTTTAGACAACTTTGGTTGTTTTTATATGATTGTATCCCCGTCTGGGTCGATAATGTGGTTCGACTGGGTTTGGTTTTTGTCCCCCAGTATTTTGTACTTCTTTTTGTTTTATTGAATCTTTATAGGTGTTGTAGTGGTTTACCACTTGCACACTTTTTACATATATTGAAACTGTGAAGTTGTTGTGGAAATCTACAATATATTTATAGTGAGTTTTAAAAACACAAAATTAAATTAAATTTCTTATATTTAATTTAATATTGACCATTTTATTTAAATAATTATGATTTTTACATAACTCATAAATATTTTTATGATACACAAAATTGATATCGTAACGTTCATCTGATTTAATTTATTTCTTTTGTAACGGACAAAATAGTTATAAAATATAAATATAAAATCGAAATGTCATCTGCAGAAAATCGAAACGTTAGAAATATTAATGTAAAAAATGTAACTTCATCACCAAAAATTAAAATAGTACACGTGTACTATTTTTCTATAAAAAGAGTCTCAAATATATATATATATATATATATATATATATATATATATATATATATATATATTGTAGATTAAAATCATTAAATTAAATTTGTCAGGCCGACTAAGTGGTTAGAAATTGTTAGACCGGCTTAGTGGTTAATTCATTTTTTTGGACTCATTAAATTAAATTATTCAATCATAGAGACCGGAAAAGAAAGAATTTTTTCGCTTAAATAGGTATTTGAAGGGGAAGATATTTAGTTTAGACGGCAATGTATTTTTTGCTTTAATATATTAATAACAAGGATACTATCAAAACCAAATTTTTTAATTGGTTTTGTCATGTTTTTTCATTTCTTCATTTACACCATTATTATTTTTGAAGATTAATGATCCCTAATTCTAAGTCTTTTCTTTCTTTTTAACATGGTCTTGGATATGCGTAATTCCTACCTAATTGATTGCAAGTGATAATAAATTGTTTCTATTTAGGACTTAATTGCATATTTAGGGAAAATTGTCTAGGAGGGCGATTTAATTCCTAACCAAACGCAGTCGACTCAAATGAAGAAAAAGTCGGCATCCCCAATGTAGGCAAACCCAACAAAAGATCACACTCATGGCACTGCAGGACCCTCCGACAAATGGGTGGCTAAGATGAAGATAAGAAAAAATCATATATGATACATGATGATATTTTCAATACTTTTTTTTTATTAGTATCTGAATTATATTATTCTGCCACTTGAAAATAACCAGTTATGAAAAATTTGCAGTCCTGGCTATTTTTATTGGACTTTTGTTCCTGAAATTCAATTAAAATATTAAAAAAAATATAAATTATGAATAGAAAAAATGACACTAACGACCTATTTTGTAGTTTTTGACATAATTTTTAAATATTTTTTAAATTTATAATGACCATTGTTATAAAATACATAAATTTTTTGTACAATATTATAATAATTTATTATAAAATTTATTTTACATATATTGAGATGAAAAATAAACTTTGTCATTGAATTAAATGAGATATAACCAGAATTATTACTTTAATGATGAAAAATACAATTGTGTATGATATAATATTTAACTTGTGGTCATAAAAGAAAACCTTGAAGGATTATATTTGTCGTTTAATTAATTATAATAACTAAATATTTTTTTATCAAACTATCAAAAACACAAAATTTGAATTAGTATAATGTTTATAAACAATAACTTGTATTTTTTTTTCTTATACAATTATTTTCTTGTAAATTAAGTCGTTGGGAAAATAATTTTTAAATTCATAAAAATTATGTTTATTAATTTATATATATATATATATATATATATATATATATATATATATATATATATATATATATATGAAAAGTAAATTATTTTCAAATTACATTTGCTTTAGTAGTAAAAAAATTGAAAACTTATGTTCATTTCTTTAGGTGTTTTTTGTATGGTTTTTAACATAACAAATTATATTTTCTTTAAATTCATGATTTACATGATCATGGTTTTTAACATAACATAATTTGAAAACATAATTTACTTTACATGATCGTATAAGAAAAACATGATCTAAGAAAACATAATTTTTTTCTTATAGATCTTTAGGAAAATTATGTTTTTAACATAACAAAAAAAAGTTAAGATCTATACGAAAAGTACCTAAAAAATGGACTAAATTTTGTCAAAAAAGAAAAAAATTATAATGCTAAAATTACAATGAGTAAGAGTAGAATTAGGCAACTTTTGAAACATAAGAATCTCATTAGCAACTAAAATACTTGTTTTAGATTTCGATTTTACGCGGAATATATATATAGATATATATATATATATATATATAATTAGTCATGTCCCGTGAATTTAGCTCAATTGATTGAACATTTGCATGTATTATACAGAGATCGGAGTTAGAATCCTGATACGCCCACTCATTCACTTTTAAAGGTGAATTTCTAGCCATTAAAGTACCCACCAAATATTTTTTAAATTACTCATTTCCTTTTATTTTTGGTGGGCCGTGAGCCCCCTAGTTCCACCACTATAAGCAGTTACACTAACAAAATAGTACTCACTTACTTCCTCTGTCCAAAAATAATTGTCTCTTTAGCATTTTTATCTTTGTTTCAAAATAATTGTCACTTTAAAATATTAATGCTACATTTATTATTTTTTCCCATTATTATACCCTTAGGATCCGTTTAGTGCACATGATAGAATAGAGACATGATATGATAAGAAATTTGATAAGGACATGATATGATAATGATAGAATATACTTATCATTTCTTGTGTTTGGTGCACACATGATATCAACATGATAATATATACTTCTCGTAAAAAAAATGATAATATATATAATTATAAAAAATAATTATTGACGTTTACCAAAAAAAATTATTGACAAAAATATAAAAATAAAAACAACATGCTTACAAAAATAAAAGAAAGTATAAGTAACTTTCCACTTTTTAGGTTCATTGGATAACTAATGATCCAACCTTAATTATTTAATAGATACATTAATTATCTAATGAATATAAAAACTAGAAAGTTTCTTATAATTAAGGCCGGAGGAAGTAATTAGTTTGAAACGGAACAAATATTTGTTTATAATCAAAAATAGTACTCCCTCCATGTCGTTTTAGCCCAAAAAATTATTTTAAAATGTGTATCATTTTTTGTTTCAAAAAAAAATGTGTATCATTTTTTAATTTCTAATATATTATTTTCCAATTCTACTTTCTATTTTTTACTTTATCAAAAAAAGCTTAATTGCACGACATATTTTTGTCGTCTAAATGCACGACGAATGCGTATTATTTTTAACTGATGAAATCGATCACCATTTAGCATTTTAGCCCCAAAACTTTGACAAACAAATCGAGGCGGTGCTACTACGTCGTTGCATGACAAATTGACGATTTTATACTTCTATTGTTTTGTCATACGGTGATGCCCAACCCATTTTTTCAAGAAATCTGAAACTCTACTAGTCTTTTTTTTTTCCCCTCTAAATACTTCATCAAGTGATTCTCACTTCTCCAACAATATCAAAACACTTATTCTCACTAGTGCATATGTTGATTTAACTGAGAAAATATCCCCACTATCCGATCTCCATACCCATAATTGTTTCTCACCCGACGACATCGAAACCTGATTGAGAATCATCAATAACTCTTCAAACAAGTTATTTTCCAACACAAAAAGCCTTCGTCACCAAGCAAAGCTCCACATCACCTCATCATTCACATTTCTCAAATCTGCCACCGAAGCTTCCTGTTGAGTGGAAATAGAAAAAAGACATGGGAATCTTTGACGAAGCGAGATGTCACATTTTTGTTTGGACATAGAAAAATATATCTTTACTTAGCAACTTTTTTCTTACAAGCAACTAGCACCATTCTTACAAGACACTAGCATCACATTGAGTCACACAAAGTTAAACACACCATGCTATATATAGATGAGACTAGATCTATAGAAAGTCAACACTTGTCCTGCAAGACCCAAACATAGAAAATCAATAGTTTGCTCACACTTTATGAAGCATGAACGCCTTCTAGATTAGGCGTGTTCCAATATTGAACACGTATTGTATCTGACACTGACACGACACAAACACTTACAATTATATTAAATTATATTATATTTTCAAAAATATATACAAAAATATATATGTCAGTTACAACATAAATATATACAAAAATCACATCCTAACATCTCCAAAATAATTTAAATTCAGCTACACATATATGTTGTGAGGACCTTCTCTTCTGTGGACTCTAATTAACAAAAATTTAATTTAATTTTTAGCGTCCAAATTTGTAGATGCTAGATATAAAATTAAATTAAAAATTATTTAGCATCAACAATAGTGTCCATTCTTCTGATGCAAAGTTGCACATAATAAATAATTTATGAAAAAGACATCTGTGTTCGAAATTGTGGACGCTATTAGTGTTAAAATGTGTCTGATGCTAAATTTTTGAAAGTTAATAGACAGTTTTCTTGTAGTGCATGAACGTCCTTCCCTAACTGAACCAAGAAATTTATACAATTTGTTCTAACAATGAATCTACACTAACACTACCTCTATTAAAGACGATGTTATTGTGCAATCGCCAATAAGTCGTTGCTAGCTGAATAATATGACGGAATTTAGCCTCTTTTTTTTTTTTTACCAACCATTATTAATTTTGTCCCATAAAATGGGAGAAAAGTTATTCTAAAAATTATCAAAAATTAACTATACAAATATCATAATTTAAAACAAACAAATATTGTTATACAAAAAGCTAGTTGTAGCCGACATTACTGACACCACTATCGTCCTCAACATGTTATTGCTCCATTATTAATCTTCTGCTTCAAGCTTAGCATAACAACAGTTTCTTAAAAAAGGACCACTCCCGCATGGCTACAAATCTCAAACAAATAATAAAAATTAATAATACAACTATACATGTAGTGAATCACTTTTTATGTGAATGAAAAAGGACAAAACCCCTACAAGAAAATAAGTAAGTAAATAGCTCCCTTTTAAAAAAAAGGTAAATAAATAGCTTGTCTAGTATACTCCTTATGTATGTACTATATTTTATTTTATTGTGATTTTTTTTCATTTCTTTATGTATATAAAGTTAGGGAAAAAATAAAATGTGCCCTAAGGGTGGTTCAAATAAAAGATTAAATTAATGTTACTTAGATAACTTAATTTTCTCTTGTAGGTAGCGTAGGTTTAGAAACTGAAAAGTGTTTTTCTAAGAATAGGATTAGAAATAGTTCTCTTGTAGGTAGCGTAGGTTCTGGTATATTCATTGGTGTTCCGCGTATACGGTGCCTTTGTTTTGTAGTTTCTCTTTAATCGGACTTTGCTCGTCTTGTGCATCGATATGGTTTTATTAATAATACTTTGCCGTTCAAAAAAAAAAAAGATAACTTAAGAGTGTAATCTAGTGCAATAAAAAAAAGATAACTTAAGAGTGCTCGTCTTGTGCACGACTACTCTAAAAGGCAATCCAAGCAATTTGCTATGGCTGCGATGGTTTACAGTTTAGGAGATGAGAAGGGACATGTTGAATTAGCTGTTTTGTTGTGTATCAGAGTAAAATAGGAAAATTAAGAGTGTAATCTAGTGCAATCAACAAATGTAAATATCAAAGTAATCTGAAACGTTACTCATCATAATTAAAATGTAATATACCTGCTTAATGATATCAACTCTGGTTTGTGAAGATTTTTGAAGAAGATAATTTACCATTCCTCTAACTTCCTCAGTAGATATGGTTGAATCACATCTCAACTCCACTTTTAATGACTTCAATCGAACAAAGCAAGGAGGTTGAGTTTTCACTGAACCATTATTTTTTAGAACCTGCAACAAAACGGATATTATTAGAAGTAATATAAAACCATTGATGTTGCCTTTCTCAACAGCTTAAACTTTTGGGATCAATAGTTTTATATTATTTCTAATAGATACATATTCAATTGAATATTCTATAAGATATAAGATTGTTTATGGGGAAAACTGCATTGTTTTCTAGTATAAGGATTATAATAATACCTATCATGAGCAACATCAAAAATATATATAAAGAGAAGAAAATATACTAAAGTAACTCACACTAAGTATCTCCTCAAGGGTATGGAAACCAAGAGTTATTATCTTGACATTAGCAAGCAATTGCAACAAACTAATCATGATTATACCTTCATACGGTGTATAAAGAAAATTGTAATCAACATTTACTTCTTCTAGAAAAGGTAAATTGCTTGCCGAAGGGGCTAGGGAAGTAGGACGGCCGGTGATGGTGAGAGAAGTAAGTTTTGGAGTACAAAACACAACTTTGTAATTGTGAGCTTCTTCATGCTTGTTGGTATCACCTATTGTCAAACTAGTAATGTTAGAATTGGATATGCATAGGGCTTGTGCATCTTCTTGTAAATAACAATTCATAATGACCAAAGTATTCAACATGTTACATGTCGAAAAGGGCTCAGCACAACCATTGTTACTCGAAGTAAAAGTTACAGAAGTAAGATGCAAGGTTTTCAATGCCGGCAAATTCAAAGATTTTGGAAACATATTCTTACTACGTTTCAAGAAATTTCGAAACATATGCTCAAAGTCGAGCCTAAGAAATGTCAAAGAATGACAATAAAAGATGGAAGGGGGAAATTCAAAATCCTCTTCTTTGATCATTAACCTAACATCGATCATGAGTTCTTGCACATCATGTGACGCAGCATATTTCATGACGTCTAAGACTGCGGTTTTAGAGGGATCTTTAGCATAATATTGTAGGCTATGAAGGGGAAAAGAGCTGTCACGGCCATTCAGAATTTGGGATACAAACTTGTTGAAGATGTCACTACTCTTTTGATTGATGCAAAGTTCCAGCAACCTGAGATTAGTGAGACTTTTCCAAAGGTTTCTCCATCGTTTAGACAAAACACAAGTCTGAACAGAATATTTTATGTCCATAAATTCAATTATATGCCGAAGAAGATGGTCAGATAAGTCACTGAGTCTATCTTTGTCACCTTCTTGTATATCTATTTCACTTTTCTTTTGTCTTTTCATCTTCAAATACTCTTCCGTTTCGTTTTTTTTATCTTCCTTCGATAACACTCGACTCACCTAACAAAGTTACACAAATACTACTTGTGAAGATCATTGCTTAGAAGGAAAAAAAAAAGATCGTTGCTTAGAAGAATCATTAACCATTCCAATTAATACCAAACTAATATATCATCCAAAACAGCATGCACAATAGAATCTATATAATTCTCATATGATTCATTATAAACTCGATCACAAATATAAAACAGGACTGATTTTAATCATGAAAAATAAGGTGGGTGTGTCTATGAAATATAAAAACATGCATAAAGAACAATTCCAGCGTTTGCCATTATCGAAACATAACAAATGATGAGAATGAGAATAACAAACCTGAGAATGAGTCGCAACAGCAGTGTGCGTGTTCAATTCAATGATCGGTTTTGTATAACCTAACCAAAGTTATATCAAGTTTCGTGGTTATATTAATTTGTCCCACTTAGGTTATATCAGGATTGTTAAGTAATTTAGACCAACTTAAAAATATGGGGCTTAAATGCAGTTTTGACCCTTCTATTTTGACACTTGGAATTTCAACCCCTCTAGTCTATTTTAGGGGGTTATTCAATTGAGATTTTAATGGATTTTAAAAGACTTTTTTATGATAAAAAAGTCTTGAAGATTTTAAAAGACTTTGTGGGATTATATTGATTCTGTGAGATTTTAAAAGACTTTTTTAAAAAACTTTTGCTTATTTTTTATAAAAGTCTTGATTGAATAACACAAGATTTACTTACTTTTTTAAAAAGTCTTGATTGAATAACACAAGACTTTTTTATCATAAAAAAGTGTAACCTGTTTGGTGCGCAGATTAGGGAACAAGATATGTTAAAGTTTTCCAATCTTGTTTTAATCTGTTGTTTGGTGCACCAATAGAAAAGGATACATTTAACTTACCATTAAGCTTATCCAATTACTTTTTGTTATTTTAATCCTTATTTTCGGCTAGGTTATCCAATTACTCCGTTTTATTTTTTTTATCATGTGTGCACCAAACACATGACATGATATGTGCTAATCTTGTCACTATCATATCGTATATTATTCAACTTCTAATCATATCTTGTCTCTATCTATCCTGCGCACTAAACGGGCCCACATGTCTTTTAAAATCCATCGAAATCCCAATTGAATAACCCGTCTTTTTTTTCCAGTCTAAAACGACAAGTAAAAAGAAACGGTGGGAGTATTTTGTTTTATTGACTAAATTTTGTATAATTTTTTTGTAGAAACAATATTATTTTTGTGACTGTAAAAAGTCTAAAATAAGACTAGGCTAAAATAAGTCTAAAATAACACAACGATAATATTTTTGTGATTAGGCTAAAATAAGACTTTTAATTATCTTTTTAATCCAACAAATCTTGTGACTGTTTTATTGATAATTATCGTTGTCACATAATTTTTTTTATTTTAGCTTTTGTGACAACGATGATATGTATGTTATATTTATTTTTTTGACACATGTGCCATTAATTATCTTTATCCCCTTAACTATTTTCTATAAAAAATACTTGAAAATTCTAAAAAATACCATAAAGTTAGGGAAAAAATTACAAAAAATAAAAATATCTATAAATTAATTACTATAAAAAATCAAGAAAAATACAAGAAAACAAGAAAAATACCATAAAAATCAATTACAAATTTAGGGTATTTTTCTTGTTTTCCTAGTATTTTTCATGATTTTTTATTATTTTTATTGTGATTTATTTATAGATTTTTTTCTTAAATAAAAACACTGACCTCACTGTTGACACTAAGGAAAGGCAACGACTGACTCATCAAAAAGTTTTCAAAAACAAAACAGAAAATAAAAACCTAAGCTAGACTCGATCCTAAAGGCAAAGTGTGTCAAGACATACCATCAGGCCTTGAACCTCTTGCTTCTCCTCAAAGCAGAGTCAGCTTCTTTCTTTGTTCTCTTCTCTTCCTCTCTTGCTCTTTCTTCTTCATCAATCTCCTCTTCTGATGGTTGATTTGGCTCAGGAACAGCTTCCTCAGGCTTATCAGCAGTTGCCTGTGGTGCATCTTTCTTTCTTGTTGTTCTTTTTTTTTTGCAGTAGGAGTGGTCAAGATCTGATCCAGCTCCTCAGATGCAGCCTTATCCTTCATAGCCAAATGTCCTTGTGGAGGTGCATTATCAGGCTCATGCACTTCCTCCACTCCCAGAGTACCCTCCTGCTCAGGGGTATGCTTTGCAGCATCTGCACCCTTCAAAGGCGTGCCAGTACTTTTCTCTGGGTTTAGGTCTTGTCTGTCTGATCCAATCTCTTCCTCTTCACTCTTCTTTTCTTCAGACCAGTTGATTTCTTTCTCATGGGCGTCAGAATTTGCATCCCCCTCAATGTAGTCTCTGTCAGCCCTCTCATAGTACTCATCTTCCTCATCTTCCAAAGCTACATCCTGGTTCTCACCAATTTTTGGTGAGGCATGAGTTTTCTCCATTGGTTCAGCATGGGCTTCCTTATCTTCCACTACCACCTCAGTTGGTAGCTTCTTCTTTTTGTGACTCTTCTTCTTTTTCTTCTTTTCTTTCTTCTTCTCTTCTTCCTTCTCTTCTTCCACAGCTTCTTCTTCCACAATAACCTCTTCAATAGTTGCCTTCCTCAATTTCTTCTTTTTCTTCTTCTGCTGCTTGCTGGAGCTCTCAGGCACGTCAGTGGTTTCCTTTTCCTTAGGCAAGTCCGGATTGAACTCACCCAAGATCTCCACTGGGAATGCAGGTGCTCTCATATAGTCAAAGTTTGGAAAATGGAGGGACAAGTTGCTGATGTACCAAGCATGGGTATCAGCGCTCCACAACCAAAACCTCTGCATATCCCTTCTCAATTCGGATAGCAGGTCTTTTTCTCCAGAAGCACTAGCGCCAGGTGCACTAGGCTTAGCAGCAGACAACTCCTGACTTGCCTTTCTTCCAGTGTTTCCCTTGATCAGCGTTCTAATAGCCTTGGCGTCAAACCCAGCCACAGGCTTCTTCACTTCATCTCCCATCCTATGGGGAACTACTTGCTTCTTGCACAGAACAGTAATGAGACAGGGGAAGTATAGCATACCTTCCCTAGTTGAACACTTCTGGATCTCATCAGATATGATCCACCCAACATTGATTGGCTGCTTCTCAATGATGCAGTGCAGCAGGATTAGTCTTGATTTACTCACAGTGTTATTGTGAGTTGTTAGGATGATGCTGTGCTTCAAAAATTGGTACCAAACCTTTGGTACAGGCTTCAGGTTCATCCTCTGAACAGTCTTCTCATTCTCACCTACTCCTAGATTCCATTCAGTTCCAGGAATAGTGAGACTCAGCATGATCTCTTCCAGTCGTTCTTCATCAATGGAGTTAAGGAAAGCAGAATAGGCATCTTCTGATACGTCAATGCCATAGAACCAGTTTATGTTTGCCTCTGAATAGAGGATTGCTTTTCCTCGCACCATAACTTCTCTTCTCTTCTGGTGAATGTTGGTAAGATTGGAGTAGAACTCCTTCACTAGTTGAGTGTTGTAACTTGAGGGGTGTGCAGCAAACTTCTGCCACTTGAGAGAATGGATGATCATCTCAAGGTCTTCACGTATCTCTAAACGCTCAAAGTCAGCGTTGAAGATGAATCCACGTTCAGTATGGATTTGCTTGGAGTTGAAAACTTCATAGCGTTCAGCAGCGTCGCTATTCACAAAAATATCATAATCTTCTTCGTCTTCAGACATGGCAGCAGTTATCACTTGCCTCTTTCCAGTTGACATTGTGTGATAAGGATTGATGAAACGGTGGGTGTTTTGAAAGGTAAGGGTTTGTAGAATTTGTTTGCAGAAAGTAGAGAGAGTAGTAAATTTAGAAAGTTTGTTTGTAAAGGGGTTTTATAAGTGATAAGGGTTGGTTTATATAGAAAGTAATGGGTGGTTATAATGATGAATGATGAATGATGGCGGATGATTTGGGTTTAACCGTTGGAAAACCGGTTTACACGCAAAATCAATGCAACGGCTAGTTCAGCGCGTGATATCACTTTGTCTGCCAAATGCCACGTGGTAACGTCTAATAACTAATGACTCATCATTTCGGCTTCCTGTTGATAACCTCTGGCATGCCTTTTCCTCAGGACTTAGTTAAGTCCACATTTACTTCAATCTTCTTCTTTGGTCAATCTGGTTGGTATAGAGCTTAAGAATGGTGCCAGTCACCGTATCTGTCATCACTCAGCCAACTAGACAAAGGCATCTAGAGATAACTAGTATCTTGCCTCCTAACAGCAATCTATTTTCACACATTACCTGAAATTAACACAACTAAAAACAACAAAAATTTATTAGAATGTTGGGTTGCCTCCCAGCAAGCGCTTGGTTTCAGAAAGTCCTCGGCCTGACTTGTAAAATCATGATTAAGAATCATCAAGGGTGGTGGTGACTCTCTTCCTTGAGTCATCACCCCAATAGCTTTTAACTCTCTGACCATTTCCTTTAAATTCTTTACCACTTGTTTCATCAAGAAGGTCAACAGCACCATAAGGATAAATTTTCAAAAGTTTGAATGGTCCTGACCATCTTGATTTTAGTTTACCAGGAAACAACTTAAGCCTAAAGTTGTAGAGCAACACATACTGACCCTCTACCAACTCTCTCTTTTGAATCTTTTTGTCATGCCAGGCTTTAGTTCTTTCCTTGTACATTTCAGCATTTTCATAAGAAAACAACCTATGTTCCTCCAACTCAGACAGTTGCAAAAGTCTTGCCTTACCAGAAGCTTTAAAATCAAAATTAAGTTTCTTAGTAGCCCAAAAGACTTTGCATTGAAGCTCTATTGGTAAGTGGCAAGCCTTTCCAAAAACTAATCTAAATGGGGACATTCCCAAAGGTGTTTTAAAAGCAGTTCTGTAGGCCCACAGAGCATCATCTAACAGTTTTGACCAATCTTTTCTTGATGGATTAACCATCTTTTCTAAAATTCTTTTAATTTCTCTGTTAGACAACTCTGCCTGCCCACTTGTCTGTGGATGATAAGCAGTGGCAATTTTGTGTCTCACACCATATTTGGCCAGCAACTCCTCAAAAAATTTGTTACAAAAATGTGAGCCTTCATCACTGATGATTGCTCTAGGAGTGCCAAATCTAGTGAAGATATTTTTCTTTAAAAATTTAGTCACCACTCTTGCATCATTGGTGGGGCTTGCAATTGCCTCCACCCACTTGGACACATAGTCCACAACAACTAATATATATAGATTCCCAAAAGACTGAGGAAATGGTCCCATGAAATCAATACCTCAAACATCAAATAATTCAATTTCCAAAATGTTTGTAAGAGGCATCTCTTGTCTTTTGGACACATTTCCACTTCTTTGGCATCTATCACAATGCTTCACAAAATTATATGAATCTTTGAACAAAGATGGCCAATAATAGCCACATTGAAGCACCTTGGCAGCAGTCCTGTCACTTGCATAATTTCCACCATAAGGTGAAGCATGGCAATGTGATAAGATCTGTCTTGCCTCTTCCTCTGCTACACATCTTCTCATTATCTGATCAACACATTTTTTGTATAAAAAGGGTTCATCCCAAAAATAATTTTTTATTTGAGACAAAAATCTTTTCTTTTGTTGAAAATTAAAATCAGGGGATAAGTGCTTTCCAACCAAATAATTTACAATGTCAGTATACCAAGGTGTCTTATCAGTAATTATCATTAGGAGTTGTTCATCAGGAAATTGTTCTTTAATTACATACCTGTCAGAGCTTTGCACTTCTTCATGTTGTCTAGACAAATGATCTGCAACCTGATTTTCAACACCTTTCTTGTCTCTAATCTCTAGATCAAATTCTTGCAGCAGCAATACCCTTCTTTGTGAGTAGATACTTGATAGCTGAATGATCTGTGTACACCACCACTTTTGTACCAACAAGATATGATCTGAATTTATCAAAGGCATACACAACTGCCAATAACTCCTTCTCTGTAGTAGTGTAGTTCAGCTGAGTTTCTGTCAATGTTCTGCTAGTGTAGTAGATAGAATGGAAAGCTTTGTCATGCCTCTGACCCAACACAGCTCCAATGGCAAAGTCACTAGCATCACACATCAAGTCAAATGATTTTGTCCAATCAGGGGCTACAATCACAGGTGTTGTGATCAGAGCAGTCTTCAATGTTTCAAAGGCCTTGTGACACTCCTCAGAAAATTGAAATGGCACATCATGTTGTAGCAGTTGACATAAAGGCTTTGTAATCTTGGAATAATCCTTGATTAACCTTCTATAGAATCCAGCATGTCCTAGAAAACTTCTAACTCCTTTTATATTTGTTGGTGGAGGCAACTTCTCAATCACTTCCACTTTAGCTTTATCCACTTCTAATCCCTTCTTACAAATCCTATGACCCAATACGATTCCTTCTTTTACCATGAAGTGACACTTCTCCCAGTTCAGCACCAGATTACTCTCTTCACACCTTGTCAAAACCAATTACAAGTTGTCCAAGCATCCTTGAAATGACTCTCCAAAGACAGAGAAATCATCCATGAATACTTCCATAGCAGATTCAATCAAATCAGAGAATAATGCCATCATACATCTCTGAAAAGTAGCAGTGGCATTACATAATCCAAATGGCATCCTCCTAAAGGCAAAGGTACCATATGGACATGTGAAAGTAGTCTTCTCTTGATCTTCAGGAGCTATAGCTATCTGATTATAACCAGAATATCCATCAAGGAGGCAATAGAATTCGTTGCCTGCCAATCTATCCAACATCTAATCAATGAATGGAAGAGGAAAATGATCTTTCCTTGTGGCCTTGTTAAGCTTTTTATAGTCCATACATATCCTCCACCCTGTTACAGCTCTAGTGGGGATTAACTCATTCTTCTCATTGGCAACTACCGTCATGCCTCCCTTCTTAGGAACACATTGAACAAGACTAACCCACACACTATCAGAGATAGGATAAACAATACCAGCATATAACCATTTGATTATCTCCTTCTTCACTACCTCCTTCATAATGGGGTTCAGTCTTCTTTGACATTCAACATTATTCTTAGCATTTTCTTCAAGTAAAATTTTGTGCATACAAACAGTAGGACTTATACATTTGATGTCTGCCATTTGCCAAGCTATGGCTCTCTTGTATCTTCTCAGCAACAATATCAAGCTCTCCTCCTGCTTGTTAGTCAAGTCAGCAAAAATGATAACAGGCAACTGCTGACTTGTCTCCAGAAATGCACACTTCAAATGTGAAGGTAATTTGTTTCAATTCTAAAGCAGGTGGCTTCAAAACTGAAGGAATATTCTCCTTATTAGCATCAGGTGGTATTTCCAATACTTCATATCTTCCAGCCCATTTGACAATGGACTTTTTCTTTGTAACTTCATCATTTACCAATTCCTTGTCTTCATGAGGAAAGGGAATCTTCTTCAAATGATCAGAATCTTTCATGAATTGCTTGTGCACCAGAGAATCCCAACTTTGCAGTTGTGATACAACCTCCAACTTCTCAGTAGGAAACTTCATAGCATTGAGAATGTTGAACTTGACTTCTTGGTTGTTAACTCTCATGGTCACTTCTCCTTTCTCAACATCAATCAATGTTCTTCTAGTAGCAAGGAATAGTCTTCCCAAAAGTATGGGAGTATCTTCATCAGCAGTGAAGTCCATAATGATAAAATCAGCAGGGAAGACAAATTTGTCAACCTTAACCAGAACATCTTCAATCTTCCCTTGTGGGTAGCATATGCTTCTGTCAGCTAGTTGAAGAGTAATGGTTGTTGGTCTAGCAGCACCAATACCCAACTTGTTGAAAATAGATAAGGGCATTAGGTTAATGCTTGCTCCTAGGTCACATAGAGCTTGACCTACATGTACATCTCCAATGGTGCAGGGTATTGTGAAGATACCAGGATCTTTCAACTTTGGTGGTAACTTACCCTGAACCATTTGGCTACACTCTTGTGTAAGTGCCAAAGTCTCGAACTCACCAATCATCTTCCTCTTTGTTAGCACATCCTTCATGAACTTTGAGTAATTAGGCATCTGCTGAATTGCCTCTATGAGTGGTAGGTTGATATGCAGTTGCTTCATCATCTCAATGAATTTGTTGTACTGTTGCTCTTCTTTAGCTTTTTTCAGCCTTTGAGGAAATGGAGGAGGTGGTCTCTCATTCATTAGCTTCTGAACATCAATAGGACAAGGATCTGGAGGTAATGTCATATCAATGTCAGCCATAGTTTTATCAGGTCTCGTCTTCTTCTGTGGTACTTCAGTCTTCTGTTTGGTTGTAACTTCCAGAGGTAACTTCTGGCTTGCCTGTTGAATATCGTCATTCACAGGTGCAGAGGCAACTTGTGTCTTGCCTTCTGTAGCCAGTTCAGGCATCTTGGGGCCTTCATACTGTGTTCCACTTCTCAATGAAATAGCTTTGCATGTCTCCTTTCCTTTATCTTGGGAAGTAGAAGCAGGGGTTTCAGTGGCACTCGGTAGTGAACCACTAGCTCTTGAAGTTAAGGCAGTAGCAATCTGCCCCATTTGTGTTTCTAAATTCTTGATACTAACCCCTTGGGCAGTAATCTAATTCTTTGTCTCAGCAGCAAAATTATTGGTCTCTTGCATAAATGCTTTCAAAATACCTTCCAGTTGATTAGTGTTGGGAACTCGAGGCGTCGCCTTCTGTTGATTGTTGGAACAAGAGAAATTTGGATGGTTCTTCCAATTAGGATTGTAAGTGTTGCTATATGGGCTGTTGTTCCTAGCCACATAGTTTACACTTGCAGGATTTGCAGGACAATCCTCAAACAGATGAGCATTAACACAATACACACATGAAACTTCAGTTGCACTTGTCAATGCTTTAGCTGTTTCAGTAGCAGGCTTCTTTGGAGCAGTAAGCAAATTTTTCAACATGATATGCATAGAAGCTATCTGAGCAGCTAGTGCAGTAGTTTCACTGACTTCATGCATTCCAGCAGCCTTCTTGGTAGGTTGAGGGTTAGCCCTCACAGTTGGCCACTGATAAGTGTTAGTAGTTATGCTCTCTATCAGCTCAAAACCATCAGTATAAGACTTTGACAATAGGGATCCACCAGCAGATGCATCTAGCATATTCCTTGAAGCAGGTACCAACCCATTATAGAATGTCTCAAGTTGGATACACACAGGCATACCATGGTGTGGACATTGTCTCAGCATCTCTTTGAATCTCTCCCAAGCATCAAACAAAGTCTCATCTTCTCCTTGTCTGAATGAAGTGATTTCATTCCTCATCTTTGCATTCTTGACAGGAGGAAAGTATTTGGCTAAAAACTTCTCAGCTAGAGTATTCCAAGTAGTAATGGAATTAGGCTCTAGAGAGTTAAGCCAACTTTTTGCTCTATCCCTTAATGAATAAGGAAAGAGTCTCAGCTTGAAAGCGTCATCAGTAATTCCAGGAATCTTAAAGTTACTTGTCACCTCCAAGAATTGTCTCATGTGCAAGTGAGGATCATCAGTAGCAACTCCACTAAACTGGCCAATGGTCTGCAACATCTGGAACATCATAGGCTTGAACTCGAAGGCAACACTGGTAATCTCCTCTCTAACCATGCCAGTGTTCATAGAATTATGATCAAACACTGCATAATCCCTTATGCTTCTCCCTCTATCATTGGCAATGCCAATAATGTCAGGATTCTGAGGTTTAATAGGAGGATTCTGCCCTCCAGCAGCTGGTTGTACTTCAGGATCAGCCATAGTATGCAATTTTAAATCAAAATAAAACTATATAGACATCAAACATAGATTCTTATAATATGTACTTTAAAGGAATAAAAAACTATTTTTTACTTAAAAAAAAAGTAAAAAAAAAAACAATTCAAAAAAAAAAAAAAATGGGTGTGGGGGGGGCGGGTGGGGATGGGGGTGGGGGGCGCGCGGAGAAAGGAGTGGGGGCGCACAGAGAAGGTGGAGGGGATGGGGGCGCGCGTAGTAAAATGGGGGGGGGGGGGGGCGCGGAGTAATTCTTTTTTTTTTTGTGTTGGTCATAGTTGCTAACCTTGACTTACATAGGTCAATGTTAGCATTCCCCTATATATATATATATATATATATAACAAAATCTACTTCTCATAATTTTCATTCTTCCAACATTTTCAACTTCAACTTCATTCTCTTCCTCTTCCTCTTCTTATCTACTCTTCATAATTTTCATCTTCCAACACTTTTAATTTCAACTTCCTCTTCTTCCAACACTTTCAACTTCGACTTCAACTTCCTTTTCTTCCAACACTTTCAACTTCTTTCTCTTCTTATCTACTTTTCATAATTTTCATTCTTCCAACACTTTCAACTTCAACATCCTCTTCCTCTTCTTCCAATACTTTCAAACTTCAACTTCTTTGTCTTCCTCTTCTTATCTACTCATAATTTTCATTCTTCCAGCACTTTCAACTCAACTTCCTCTTCCTCTTCTTCTTCTTCTTAATATTTTTCATTCAATAAATAAAATTGATTCATTTTTTTATTCTTCCTTTTTTATTTTTTTAATAATTATATCTCTATTTCTTTTTTAATATTTACGTTTTATAAAATATATAACAAAAATATTTTTTGATTTTTTGATTTTACGAAATAATTTATTCACAAAAATATTAATTTTTTTTTATTTTTTTCAAAGCTGATGGTTTCCTAGGAAATATTTATAGGAATAATTTAATATATTTAAATGAGTGGTTTCCTAGGAAAAGTTTCTAGGAAAACTTTTGTCACATCACTCTGATTTTGTGTCAGTGAGATAGTTACCTAGGAATTATTTCTAGGAAATATTTCTAAAATTTTCTGACACATAATTCCTAGAAATTTCCGAAAAGAAATTTCTAGGAACAAAGTTAAAATTACCTAGAAACATTTTCCTCGGAAACCGTCATTTTTTAGGAATTGGAGTTGTTTTCCTAGGAATTTTTTTCTAAGAAATTTCTGTTATTCTTGTAGTGATTTAAGGATAAACTTGAAGAAAGAAATTATGAGTTGAAATGTCCGAGCGTCACTCTAAATAAGGGTGAATATCGTGCAATTAGATACCCATGCAAATTAGTTTGGGAAAAGGGTACAAAGGTTGATAACATGTTTGATTCAGAAGTATCTACTGATGTTCTAACTTTCACAGACCCTAGAGACGTGTTTATTGATACATATATATGATGTCAATTATTCGTGTTGTAAGTTTATATCTATTTTTACGATCGTCAATATATATGAGTATATTCTTCATACACTGATATGATTTTTAAAACTACTTTTTCTTGTGCAGATCTTATGGGAGTTCTTTGTAGTATTGGCATGGAGTGTTCAAAATAGTTGTTGATGATCATAATCTGATTGAACAATAGAAAGAACTAGGAAAATTTAAGATATCACATACCCACTACATGATTTATAAGTACTAATTTGTTATCAATATAATTCATACATTATATGTTCTAAATTGTTTATATAAAATTGTGTATCAGACTGTACCACCTAGCGCATCAGAATTGAGTGTTAATTGTGTTGACATCAAGTCACAATTCATTTCGGATATAATAAAACGTGTAACGAAATTCAATTTAAAAATAAATTTTTTGAGAATCTTATCAGCATTACTTTTTGATTTGTGTCTTCACGTTCTTTTGTTCACATAATCTTATCACAAAGTTTTATAAAATAGTAGAGGAGAAGGTCAAAGTTAACACTGCTATAGATATCTAGACTTATGCTCACATAAAGTTGAAGGTATATCAGTTAAGAGAGCTTGCTCTGATGGAGCTGATTTACAAACAACTAAATATATGAAGACCAATATTAAAATTGAGAAAGACTAGACAATTTCAATTATATGATCGTCATACAATGCAACAGTTTTTTCATTGTTTATTTTTTATGCTTTATTATGCACTTTTTAAATTGAAAATTTTATCCAATTTTACATTTAGTTCATTAGCTCTATTTTGCACTACTCTCATTAATAGAATTAATCATATATATTTATTTGGTGACATTTTTTCAGTAAATTCATTTTGATTGATTTTAAACAGAGTTTTTAATAACAATTAAAAGACATAAAATCTATAGTTAATATTTGATAGTAATATTGTTTTGCAATAGCCTTTGAGGGGGCCCACATAAATGAGATATTTGTAATATTTGTAAGAATCGATTGTGAGATATGAGTTGAAAAGTAAGTGTAAATATAGGAAGATCACTGAATGTGGGAGATTTATTATGCAATGATGTCTATTTTTTAGTATTTTTTGTTGTTCTTGAAATTTACATGTGGATTAGTTTGAAACAAGTTGAAACAAGAAAGTGAGAGAATGATTAAAAATATATTAATTTACACTGTATTTTTAAAAAAAATGTAGTTTGATGAGATTTCAGTTGAATAAATCTAAAATAAATGTGGGAGTTTTTTTTAGACAATTACTCCACTTTTATGCTTTGGTACTTGTGATTTAAAAGGGCAATACAATAAACTTAACTTATGTCAAATTAACTACACTTAACTAAATTTCTTAAACAACACGTAAGTGGTTTTTTTCTTATAATAGTGATCGGAAGAGTACAAACAAATGACAATTTTGTAAAATTTACATACAAATTATACATAATAATTACACTATCAATTTTTCTTAATATATGTGAAATAAGTAGAGTTGTCAAATAGGTCGGCTCAGCCCGACTTGGCCCGCAGGGCTTTGCACTATACCTGGGCGGCTGGGCCAGACTAGCCCGACTCATTTCTTAATGGGTCATGCTTTAACAAGCCCGGCCTGGCCCTGCATAAATCCGGCCTGGTCCGATGGGCTAATGGACTTGCCCGACCTAATTTTTTTTCATTTTCAGTTTATTCGATCTTTTTTAAAGTGACTTTAATATATTAGTTCTTCATAATTATTAATTTTATTGTGATATAATTGTATACAAGTGTAAATAATTTTTAGATCATCAATAAATATGCATTAATAAATTATAAAATTACTTTTTATTAAATTTTTAGGTAAATATAACCATTTTTATTGAACTTATACATTAAACTATATCTTTTGTAATATTTTTCAATTAGATGATAATATTTTATGTATTTATTGATATTATTTATACAAAAATAATATAAATTTTTAGATAACGGACTGACCCAAAGTCCAATAGACTAGACCGATCCAACTCAATCCTCTGGAGGGCTTCGTGGACTTGGGTCAAAAAAATCCAAATATATTAAGACTAACTTTTTTTAAGCCCAAACCGCCCAAACCTATAAACTAATGAACCGACATATCAGCCCAGTTCATTTTTAACAACTCTTAAAATAAGTCAGATATATTATATTATAGGACGGGAGTATCAATCACCGGTTGGTAATTTTACTTAAAGAATGAAATAATGGCAGTTGGTGTAGATTTTTGGGCAGCCACGTGAAACCATGGTCAATTGAGTTCGAGTTTAATACTAGTGCACATAACATAATAAAATATGGCCAAATTAATTGCAATAAATAAATTAACCCATTTTGCATTATTCTTATCTCATCTCATCCATTGACTAGCTGGCCAAAAGTTACGCTACCGTACAACCTAGTTGACAACCTCTGTTTTAACTGCATTTATCATACCTAACTAACTAACTACTGTATCTATCTGTAATCACGGATTGCCATCTGTCCTAAAGATTAAAGGACAGAAGTGAGTGTACCAATTAATTTACTCCTTCCTTACTAAAGTTATTTTTAGGGTTCGTTTGGTTAAGAGGAAAAAAAAGTATGAAGGAAGGAAAACACGAAAATTAATGCATGTATTTGGACTACTTTCCTTCCTACATCAAAATTTATTTATTTTTTAACAAAATACATTAATTTTTGTTGATTCAACTTCTTTTAATAAATTAATTTAAAATGATAATTAAAAACAAATTTTTTTTAGGTTTTTACTCGGTGGTTCTTAGGAGAAGGGAGCCCTGACATTCTAGAGTTCGAGGCGAATTCTGACATCAAATTATTTCAATCACCTCCCAAATGCAAATGCAGTTGCGAGAGATCGATTTGTGTTCAAAGTAAATGTCCTTCTTTGTTAAGATGAGAGTAAATGAGTAAATACCCCTTGTAAAGTTGGTCAGTTTTACAATAATCTTGTGAATTTTTTTTTTTTGAAATTCTTCCTTGTAATGTTAGATTCTTTGCAATACCTCTTGATTTAATTTTGCAGTGATTTTTTTATGGTAATTCTATTTTGTAGCGGTTATATTATGATTGTCTGAATCTAAAAAAGTATTGCAAGGAACTAACATTACAGGGGGAATTAAAAAAAAATTACATGGGAGCAATGCTGACAAATTTTATCGGGGATATAGATATTACTACCTCCGTACCAAAATATATGTCGTTTTAACCATATCACACAAATTAAGAAATGTAATCATTGTTGTATGGAAAAGGTAAATTATGAGTTAGTTTACAAGATTATCCCTTATTAATGATATGTGAGAGATAAATTATAGAATTGAAAGAAGAAAGAGAAATAATTAATTAAGGGTATAAGAGGAAAAGAGCATTAAATACTTCATTGGTAATGTAAAACGACATATATTGTGGTACAAATTTTTTCTCAAAACGACATATATTTTAGTGCGGATGAAGTATTAACTCATTTACCCTTAAGATGATAATACTCCCAATTCCACTTGTATTCTCAAACCATACCCATCATTCTCAATGAAAAGTCAAAAGTTTTAGATAGAAAACAAAAAACTTTTATTTTTAGATTAACTTTTTTTTTTAAACCATTTTTAGATTAACTTAAAATACTCCAACTTGTTGTGAGAACCCAATGAAAGTTTACACGTTGCTTCCAAATATTCAAACCAACTATCATTTTCTTTATTATATAACCAAAAATATCTCCCAAAATCAAAAACTATTTCAATCCAAACAAGAACTAAATTTTGTACATACCTTAGCTCATATGAGTGTATGATAAGGTATATCAAATTTCAAAACTTATCAAGATTTGAAAATTCGTTACAGGAAATAAAAGCGCTTATTTCCTGTAACAAAATTGTTCGAGTTATTGCAACATTTTCCTAACACAAGATCTCGCGGAATCGATATAATTAGATTCATGGCGGTATCACCAGCATACCAAGAACATCTTCCAACAGCACCAGCATGGTTAAACAAAGGAGACAACGCATGGCAAATGACAGCAGCAACACTAGTTGGATTACAAAGCATGCCAGGACTAGTAATTCTGTATGCAAGCATAGTGAAAAAAAAATGGGCAGTGAATTCAGCTTTCATGGCACTTTATGCTTTTGCAGCAGTTTTAATCTGTTGGGTTCTTGTTGCTTATAGAATGGCTTTTGGTGATAAACTCTTACCCTTTTGGGGTAAAGGAGCACCAGCTTTAGGACAAAAATTTCTTATTGGAAGAGCAAAAGTACCTGAAAGTACTCATTTTTACAAGAATGGTGTTGTTGTTGAAACACCAATGGAAGAACCCTTTTTTCCTATGGCTTCACTTGTTTATTTTCAGTTTACTTTTGCTGCTATTACTATGATTTTGTTGGCTGGTTCTGTTCTTGGAAGAATGAATATTAAAGCTTGGATGGCTTTTGTTCCTCTTTGGCTTATTTTTTCTTATACTGTTGGTGCTTTTAGTCTTTGGGGTGGTGGATTTCTTTACCATTGGGGTGTTATTGATTACTCTGGTGGCTATGTTATTCATCTTTCTTCTGGAATTGCTGGTTTCACTGCTGCTTATTGGGTACTTACTTAAATTTCTGATTTTTTTTTCATTACCCTTTATCTAATTTTGCTTCAAAGACTTCATTTTTATTATGTTTTAAGACTTTGGTTCTTAGGAGAAAGCGACCCTGGTAATTCGAAGTTCCAAAGAATCATTTTTGTTAGGATTTGAGTTTAGGTTCACCCGAATGACTCGTCTTTAATTACTTAAGCTCGTTTACCACTTGAGCCAATTCAGTTGATTTTAAAAAAATAACTTTCATCATGAGGATGCATAAATTTTGTATTTTTTTACTAACCCTTCATCTAATTTTGCTTAAAGACTAAAAGGGTACAAAAGTTTCTATTTTTTTCACAACCCTTCATCTAATTTTGCTTAAAAGCTTAAAGGGTGATTTCCCTTTTCTCATGGGGTTGAATTGAAATTTTTGAACTTTTTCTATGGTAGTTATGCTATCAATAAATTTAAAGCCACTGGTTGTTGGTTTTTGCATTAAATACTCATTCAACATTTTAAAATTTCTGTAGTTATAATTGCAATGACAATATGACATTGTGGTTATTGAAGTTATGATGAATTGCAGAAATATCTAAAACTTCAACCAACTAATATTTCACAACTGTTGGATTTATTCAATGGTTTAGAGTATTGATCTTAGCAGTTAGATTAATCAAATGATTGAGATTTCGCCTCGGAGAGGATCCAACTGATTGTGGTAACAAATTACATGTGTAGGTTGGGCCAAGGATAAAGAGTGATAGAGAAAGGTTTCCACCAAACAATGTGTTACTGATGCTTGCAGGAGCTGGATTGTTATGGATGGGGTGGTCAGGTTTCAATGGTGGAGCACCATATGCAGCAAATGTTGCATCTTCAATTGCCGTGTTGAACACTAATATTTGTGCAGCAACTAGTCTCTTAGTGTGGACTACTCTTGATGTCATTTTTTTTGGGAAACCTTCTGTGATTGGAGCTGTTCAGGGTATGATGACTGGACTTGTTTGCATCACACCAGGAGCAGGTATATATATGCATCAATTTGTTAGTAGCTCAATATTTATTCTGCTTTTGACTTTGTGGTATATTAGAATTAGAGTTTGAATTTGATGGCAATACATATTAAGTTATGTGTTATGAATCTCACATTGAGTATATAAGAAAGCTCAGTGTGATTGTTAACTTATGAGGCTGTGCTAATAGGTTCAAGATGTTTTCGTTGAGAGTTGGGCTATAGGAAGGACTACGTACAAGTTGGATTAAGATGGACCACTGAATACAGATATCCTAATGAAACCACCAAAAAAAGAAAGGTCTACCACTAGGTCAAGAGAGTCATAATGTTATGAATACGACATTGAGTAGATAAGAATATTCAATGCGACACTTAACTACATAAGTTATGCGACTCTTACATCTAATAATGAGACAGTTTAAACACAATTTTAATCTCAATCGTTTATTTTTTATCAGACAGTCAGTAACAGTTACTGCATTAACGCAATTACGGTGTGTAATCCACTTCTATATTTTGATACTACTAACAAATAGTAGTAGCTAGTATCATAATGATTCCATTAGTGAAAATAGAAGCAGTTTTTGTTGACAATAATTAATATGAATATGAATATGAATGGTGGGTCTGCATCATGAATGTAGGGCTTGTGCAATCGTGGGCGGCTATTGTGATGGGAATTCTATCTGGAAGCATCCCATGGGTGACTATGATGATATTGCATAAGAAGTCAAGTCTTCTACAAAAGGTACAATTTCTCTTTCTCTTCACAAAGAATTTTTGTGCATTTTAGTCCACACTCACAGTAATATGGCTTAATTATGTTTTGGAAAGGATAAGATATTTTAGATATGAGTAACTATAAAAAATGATCAGATCAAATGTTTACACTATAGTAATTTTGTTTTTTTATCTAATAGTTTAATGGTTAAAATTTCATCTTATAATCGGAGTTCGAATTCCGATCTCTATATACATAATATGAATTGTCTCTAGTAACTGAGCTTAATTATGTTTTGCAGCCCACGTGTTTGTAAATCTTCATCCAATGTTGGAAAAATTGACCACTCTCTCATGTTATCCAATATTGATTCCATTTTCCAACCACTTTCCATTTTTTATTGTCCACTTTATTTTTTAAATAGGGTATGATATTTTTCAAATGACACATACATATATGGTATATAATATGATATCGAAGATGACTTCATCCTCCTTCTTTTAATCAACATAATATTCTTAAAAATTATATGAAAAGTATAGAAGTATTAATAAACACAATATAATGGACATCAGGACATGACACTTTGCATCCTATTTTTCTTGTTTAGTTTTTTTGTTTGAAATTCTATATAAAAAGGTTAGGTTAGTTTTTTTCAGTATAGATTAATTAATTAATAGTAATAAATTTAAGAGCCAAAATTTGTAAGTTAGTTAGATTAATATAATTGATCTAAGTTTGTCAAAACAATGACTACAAAGAATCTCAATTCAATTTTTAGCAAATAATTATCTTTACAATTTAGTGAATTTTTTTATGGATAGGTTGATGACACTCTTGGTGTATTTCACACACATGCTGTGGCTGGCCTATTGGGCGGCCTCCTCACCGGACTCTTTGCCGAGCCAGTCCTATGTAGACTGCTATTGCCGGTGACCAATTCAAGGGGTGCATTCTATGGTGGAAGTGGTGGTGTACAATTCTTAAAGCAATTAGTGGCAGCATTGTTTGTTATTGGATGGAACATAGTCTCCACCACAATCATTCTCCTTGTTATACAAATTTTCATACCCTTGAGAATGCCTGACGAGCAGCTCGAAATCGGAGACGATGCAGCTCACGGAGAAGAAGCTTATGCTCTTTGGGGTGATGGAGAAAAATATGATCCAACTAGGCATGGTTCGTTGAACACTGGTAACACTGGAGTATCACCTTATGTTAATGGTGCAAGAGGTGTGACAATAAATTTATGAGTTACAAGTTTAGGTATTGTGTGTATGGAAGGTGAAGGGAGAATTTTGATTATTTTTTAAGAAAGAAAAGTTCTTAAGTTTTTTAGATCAATTTGGATGTGTTTTTTTTATTCTAGTCACCTTGATTTTGACATTTTGTACTTGAAAATTTATTGTAAAGAATATATTAATGTATGAAGTTATAGATTTGTCAATTTTTGATTGACCAGAACTCTTCAGAAAATTTCGTGTGGAAACTAAAATGTCTAGTGATTAATTTTTTTACTTGTATATGCATTACAAAATGAAATTTTTATTCTAATTTTATGTTAGAGGAGGTAAAATAGAAATTCTGCAAAAAAGCAAATATTGTAAATTTGTAATGGTGGTGGTTGTAGGAGCCCTGAACTTTCCAAAGACTAGTAAGGACAAATATACTTCTGTCCTATGAAGCGTGGACACTTTTTAGAATAGGCATGTCCCGGTGTCGGACACAACACCTACACTTACATTGAAATATATTATTTTCTCAACAAAACAAAATCATCTCTGTCAACATGTCAATATCCCGCGTCTGTGCTTCATAGCTTCTGTCCAAAGATATTGACTCAAGAAAAAGACATTGACTCAAGAATGGAGTGACATTAGTTTTAAATGTGAAAAGTAGGTTTGACTATAAGAAAATAATTTAAGTTTTGGCATATAAGACCATTTAATTTTTGGCATATAAGACATTGAATGTTTAAGTAAACTTAAATGAATCCATGTCGGAAGGTGTTAGTATCATAGTGGATCAGAATCATAGAGAATTAATTAAATAGTAATTGAAGAAAAAAGCATCACGCCAAATGGTTGGTTTGTTTTATCAGGAAAAATATTGAATGAGAATGCAAGTTCAGCTGTCAACTTGTGGGACTACAAATGTCCTTTCACTCATTGGTAATTAGGAATCCTTTGATTTTTAAGATAAAAAATATGTAGTAGCATTTTACTATTTCATTATCTTTTCAAAAGTTTTCAATTATTTAGAGCAGTCTCTTTGGACTTGTAGGTCACAGTTGTTCACTTTGTATCCATTAATTATCATATCATGCTAGAAACAAACAACTGCAATGATACTCTTAATTCTATCTAGTACGAGATTACTTGTGTTTCTTAATTAGATTAGATATCTTAATTCTTAAATATATGTTTGGATAATATATCATAAAAAGATTACTCTGTCTCTGGTTTAAAGATATTTGCCTTAAGTACAAAAAATAGGATCTTATATAAAGAACCTTGATCCAAAAATATGGTATTTTACGTGCTGTATAATTTGATGTTAACGCAACATTTTCTAAGCTAATCATACCGTTCCCAATTTTGAGTAACATTTGTAGACGATGGTGATGATGAGGTTGGAGCATTCAGGCTTCCCATTCCAGAGCCAAAAGTTTCCCATTGGGTTGTTACTGAGGCTGCTTTACCAATGTTGCTGCTAAAAGGTTTGGAGTTTCTTGCTTTCAAGGAATCTAAAGTATCCACAGCGCTCTGTACACGACGTACCTGTTTGAGGGTGAAAAAACCGGCGTTCAGGCTTTCAAAAGATAATATGAATGATACAATTATAGATGATGATTATCAGAATGGGAAGTCAACTACCATGCACACAAATTTATCCTTTTACATTAAGTTATGGAAAATGGGAAAAATTGTTGACTGAGTTTTTGATAAAGAAACTGATCCTAATGTAATGACGAAGGCATGTCAATGTCAATTTTCAACTCTCAACACAAATCGATTTCATAACTGCTAACCAGACATGACTCATGGTGATATTGATGATGTAATGGGATCTAGTTTACAAAATAACAATGATGGGAAGTGTAAGGCCAAAGAACACCATTCCACGTGTAGAAAGCAGCATATTATGATATCGTTGATATGGCAAGAATTCACAAATAGATTTTGCACAGAACAATTCAAATTTAGGAATAACAAATAAGCTAGAAGGAAAACTGCAAAGGTAGTTGAACCAAATCCACTATATCTTTATCGACGTGAAATGTGAATATTTTAGTTAACAAAGTTCCAAAAAGGTTGAATGAAAGAAGGAATGCAACAAGACCCACCCTCATTCCTAAAGCTACACATTAGCACCACCAAATATTATTTTATTCCTATGAAGCCCAGATACTCCAAAAACGGGGACAGATACCTATCGGATACCGACACTCCGTGCATACTAGTTAAGGAAACAAATATTTGATCCATAAGATTGCACCACAAAAATATTGAGCCATTCAGCCATATTGCATCAAAGAAAACTGCTCTAAACAGGAATGTTAAAGAATAGCATATTGTGGTGCATACTACCACTTACAGAATTCATAGCAAATAATCCAAGTGCTGCTTCAAAATTCATACAGAAAAAGTGAGGGATAGATAAATCATTTTCCATGACCAACCATAAACATTAATTAATTGAAAAATAATTAAACTTTTAGTTTTAAGTCGGTAACTCTCAACACCATAAACATTACCTCAGCTTTTCTCTGCAACTTCGCTTCACCATCAGCCTTAATACCATCCAGCTTCAGCAATTGCCTCATAAGCAACTCTGTGGAAACAATGAACTCTTTGTCAGAAACCTTGGTCCCATCATCCACAGCCACCTCCAAGGCCAACACCTGTAAAATAAAAATCAGTAATATCTTTCATTATCTAGTTTCAGTTAATATGTTTCTATAATGACATTAATATGCGGAACATGGGCTCACTCTATCACAAAGTTTGTCCACCTCTGATCTGACTGCAGCAACCGCTTCAAAAGCTTTTAACATTTCATTGTGTTTTCTACGTTCCTCAAGACTACTCTCTTTGCTAGCAGCATCCTCCAAAAGAGAAAGCTTTGACTTGTCCTTCACACCTTCCATGTGCAAGTTCTCTTCGTTCTCCTTTTCTTTTCCTTTAAAGAAGAGTCTTTGCTGCTCAGGCTTTAAACCAGTTTTGTGTGCAAGGAGTTTCTTAACATCCCCTGTTAGTAAAGACTAAATTAAGAAAAAGAGGCATTCCAATGGAAACAACATACCTTCTAAAAGTCGAACTTAGTTTCCCCAAACATATTCCATATCAAGATACAATTAACGCATGCAAAACTTTAAGCTGTAATACTCATAGTATGAAAATAAATCAAAAATTTGCTTAAGGGTCCAATCTTTCAAGTTAACCAACATAGTTCTTTTATTTTCTCACATATCTATAGTTTAGTCACTAAACTAATAAATACATATATGAAGATAAAAAACGAGTTCTCAATGCAAAATAAATGGATGGGACATTCTTTGTAACATGGTAATACCTGCAGTTTACCTTAGTTCGAAATTCAAATTTCTGTGAAAGCAAATTATATTACTCTTTAACACTAAATATTTGTTCGGTAAGAAAGAAAGATTGATGAGTGGCATCACATTACATGTCGTCGCTAATGTGTATTAGCTAACATCAAATTAAAGGACTTAGCTTGTTCAAGCAAAAAGTTTAAAACTTCAATTGTCATTACAAGTTCCACTTCCACTTTAGAGAAGCAGTTTACACCTGAAAGAAAAGATATCAATATATCTAACCATTTAGGATTAAGCCATATCAACGTACAGCAAAGTCCACCATTTTGAACACAATACAGTACTGTTGTATTTAAATGTAAACTCGTTCATCAAACTATATCACCACCCCTCAAGAAACCAAGATCCAAAACCTCTTATCCTTTAAACCTCTCTACCAACATCAACTCACATAAGATGAACCACTTACACCATGTATTCTCCAAAACAAAATCAACCCAAATTTCACTAATCATCAGACTAAATAACAGTCAAATTAATCTAGAAATAAATAGGTCCAATTCGGAATTTGGGTACACAGCTTAATTAAGCATTCATCATATAAATGTTTATGTATAAGTTATTTAAAAAAAATGTTAAATTGTTTTCATATAAGCGATAAGCTACTAAACTAAATAAGTCCATACGAACATTTCATATATTTTCTCTGCGTGCAACTGCAAAGACTAATCCCTCAGGGTACTGATATCCTTTTAAACATTTCATAAGTTGTTTACATAAAGTCTCAAAACAGTCTCACTAGTTCTCTCGTCAGTTGATTAACTCAAATAAACAAATATTTGCAGTTAAACCTTATACAATAATAATATTCAAGCCCCCCTCATTAGCCTAATCCACAAAATATTTTCTTTTCCATCAAACTATTCTTCATTTCACAATTTTATTTTTGGTATACAGACGAAATAGTACAGTCATTATAAACTCACACATACAAAATGGAGTGACCAGGGATCGAACCCCGGTCATGAACGTCCAGCCTAGCAATTTCCGCATTTTCTACCAGTTGAGACAGGACTTCGAGCCAGAACTTCTAGACTTCATTTCACAAATTTTAATAACTAATTTAACAATAAAATTACAATTAAACACAAATATGAAAATAATTAAGCTTCTCTATTAGCTCAATTTCAAAATCACCTTAAACCTAACAATCACCAAATTCAACATCAACAATAAACAAAGTAAAACAAAAACTCAACGTTTCAAAAATTCAGCAAAGAGTATAAATAAGAGTCTCACAGAAAGTAGATTGAGCTGGGAGATAAACTTCATGGTGAGAATCATCATCATCACGAGAGACACTGATATTGATCATCGGTCCATCGTTGTGATCATCGTCACCTGCTTCGCGTTTCTGTACGAACATGCCGCCGGGACGCATCTCCCACTCGATGTCGTCTTGCGGCGGCGAGTCACCGGGAAAACGCGGCGCGGTGTTCATGGGAAGTTGCAGTGAATGTAAAACGCAACAAGTCGGTGCGTTTTGATAAACGGAGAAAGAGAAGAGAAGAGAAGAGAATCACTCACACAAGGTTAGTTCCTTTCATATCATCTCTCACTTTCTTCTTTCACTTCGCTTTTTCTTTCCCTACCATTTTTGGACTCTTTCTTTATTATTTTTTTAATTTTCATTTATTGATGTTTAAGTTTTTTTTTTATTTATAAACTAGCGGGCCAAACGGGCCCCGTGCCCGTTTGTGTGAACAATATATTTTATAATGCTAACTTATATGTTGAAGTTCATTTATAAATATTTTGCACATCTATTTGTGTTATTAATAGTTAGTTTTTGGAAAACAACAAATTAAGTCATAAAGATAAAAACTAAAAAGATTGAAATTATAAAAATTATTAATAATAAAAAAAAAATCATAGAAGTTAAAATTTAAAAAAATAGCCGTTAAGGGTATTTTGGGTATTATCAAAAAAAGCCACACCAAAACCATGTTTTCCCTTTATTATATGTATAGATGTATAGATTAATAAACCAACGTCTATAACCGAGGTTCGATTATAGTCACCCTACTTTATTTGCGTGAGTTTCTATAATTGCTTTTCTATTTCGTTTATGTATAAAAGAAAATGTCATTTTTTATTTTTTTTAAGAAGTTAAATTAACCACCTAAATTATTATTGGAGAGAATTAAACCTGAGACTTTGAAGAGGATTATACCCTCAATCTCAAATCAATACCACTAGGCCAACCCAAGTGAGTTTTATATTTCAAATAATTGAAAAAAAATTATTGTATTTACGATTTTGTTTTCGTATTCTTTTTTTTTAGAAGAAGTTAAACTAACTCACCTAAATTAAAACTGAAGAGAATTAATTCTGACACCTTGAGGAGGATCATACTCCTGGTTTTTTTACTAGTATATCCCACATTGAGTTCAAATATACCAACCTGCCCCACTTTGAAAAAATATTACATGTCTGTCCTACTTTTAGATTTTTGCACTCATTTAGCCAAGGGAGTGGCGAAATGTAAGAATTTGTGTAAGAAATGGGGCCCACGCAATAAGCCATCTTGGATGGCGAAATGGTCATTCTTTAAATTTTATTTTTTTTCATAATATGAACTAAAAATATTAAATTTCTCAAAAAAAATTTAAAAAATTATCACAAAAAATTTATAATATTTATAAATTAATATGACAAATAAAAAAATAAAATAAACTAAACTAAAAATTTTAAAATATTTCGTTTTTTCTTTTTTTTGTTCATAATAAAATTTCTTTAAAAAATTAAATTTTTTTTATAATATTTATAAATTAATATGGCAAAGAAAAAAATAAAACAAACTCAAAAAATTAAAATATTAATAAATTTCATAACAAATGTAGATGATTATAACATAGAAAATAAAAATTTATGATTACATTGATGGATTTTTTATCGGAATATCCCTGTTTGAGTTTAAATATACTCAATTGTCCCACTTTAAAAAAAATTACCTGCTCTAATTTTATATTTTTCCACTCATTTAGCCAAAGGGGGTGGCTAAATGTAAGAGGTAGTGTGGCGAAATGTTTATTGTTTCATTTTATTTTTTTTCATAATATAATGCAAAAATATAAAATCTCTTAAAAAAATTTAAAAAATTATCAAAAAATTTATAATATTTATAAATTAATATGACAAAGAAAAAAATAAAATAAACTAAAAATTTAAAATATTTAAAATTTATTTAAAGGAACACAAAAGTTGAATTTATTTTTATAAACTATTAAAGAGTAAAATTTAAAATATATTACATTGCTATCAAATATATATATTTAAGTGCCACATTGTCGAGGTTTAATAATTCAACGTGGTCTACGACGTGATTGTTCTTGTACTAGAATTAGTACCGAAATGGATGATGATGTTGCAGGACAACCAATAAAATTGTGGGTTATGCAAACAACCTGGTCATATCCGTAGCAAGTGTCCATATGTTGAAGGTCCTTCAAATGAACACTAGTTATTGTTCTCTTTGTTTAAGTTATATGACTATTATTATCCTTCTAAAAAAAAAAACTTGTGTGAACTTAATTATTATCCTTCTATCAATGTAATCATAAATTTTGAGTTTATTTTATTTGTTTTCTTTGTCATATTAATTTATAAATATTAAAAAAAAAATTAATTTTTTTAAGACATTTTATTATGAACAAAAATAAAGAAAAAAGCGAGATATTTTTAGTTTATTTTTTTTTCTTTGTCATAATAATTTATAAATATTATAAAATTTTTGTGATAATTTTTTAAATTTTTTTTGAGAAATTTATATTTTCAGTTCATATTATGAAAAAAAAAACGAGAAAAAAATTAAAGAAGGACCATTTCGCCACCCAAGGTGGCTTATTGCGTGGGCCCCATTTTTTACACAAATTCTTACATTTCGCCACCCCTCTTGGCTAAATGAGTGCAAAAATCTAAAAATAGGACACATTGGTAATATTTTTTCAAAGTGGGGCAGTTTGATATATTTAAACTCAATGTGGGATATACCGGTAAAAAAACCTCATACTCCTAGGTCCCAAATCAATACTACCATACCAACTTAAGTGGGTTAATTTTTTTTATTTTTTTTAGTGTAAAATAGAAAATCAATTATTTATGAATTTAGAGTTTGATTTTCATGTAATGTCAATGTCAACGTAAAATGTTTACGTCGGTACATCACAAATAATCATGTACATAACTTTGAAGAAGGTTAAGATAAAAGTTAAATGAACTAAATATTTGCATAAGACAATAGTAATGTACAGTAACAACTTTTTTTTTTTGTAAGGTAATTACTATAACTGTTTTTTTTTTGTAAGGTAATTACTATAATTGATTGAAATTGTAATAACTTTTTCTATTCTAAGCAGAGGTGAAGCTACTCTAGGACAGTGTAAGGCCAAAGTCTACCCTTAGCTTAATATTTCAATTTTTTATAAGTATATATATTTTTAGTTAACAAACCTCCTCCTACTAAATTGATGCGCCCCTTTCTCCAATAATTATTGCGCACGCCCCCCTTCCCCCAATTGCTGCGCCCCCCCACCCCCAACCCTTTTTTACCCTTCTTTTTTATTGTGTTTTTTTTATAAAAAAAAATTAGTTTTTTTTTGTTCATTTGAAGTACATATTTTAATAATCTATTTACAATGTTTATATATTTTTGATTAAAAAAAATATATTTTTATTTTGATTTAAAATTGTATACTAAAACATGTACTATAATTATGTTTAATTTATGACAATTAACATAAAAATTATTAAGTGGTGCAAAAATAGTTTTGACGTACTAATAATAATTTAACAATAATATTTTTATTCAAAGAATTTTTTTTCTGAGGTATAAAATAAATTTTATTTAAAATTACTTGAGAAGTTGCAAAGTTGTTGTCTCATTTCTATATTTTTTCTGAGGCATTTATATTTTTATTTGAGGCTTTTTCTAAAGAGTTTATGATTTATTTGATGCATTTCAATCTAGAGAGGGATTAGTCACTGCGTTCGACGGTGGATACCTCCGGTCTCGACCAATAAAATCATGGAAGAAGAGGTGTAAAAATAAAATGAATAAGAAGTTTTAAAAACAATAGAAAAGGACAATTCTGATATTATAATAAAATTTAAGTAAAATTTGAGTGTAACTAGATTTTTTTAGGTGTAGGAAGAAACTTTCTACTTTGTTTTGTCAAAAGAATAATACAATACTTTGTTACTCAGATGTTCAAAATTTTAAATTATTCTTGTCAAAAAAAAAAAAAAATTATTTGTTGTTTTGAATAAAATTCTTAGACATTTGGGTTAAAATACATGAAAGGGGGGATTGCTAGGCCCATAGAGAGTTGGGATCACTGGAAAATTTCTCTTCTCATCCCCCTATGCTTCTCTTTAACCCCCTTAAAATCTAAAATTGTCCTTCATTTTTATGTGATAGTACAGTTTGGATTATATAATTCGAACTTTGTGGGAGTTTTAGCAAGTTCGTATTATATAATCCAAATTTTATGGGGGTTTTTGCAGGTTCGGATAATATAATCCGAACATTAGCAACTAATTTGTAACAAATTCCTAGCTAAACCCTAGCTATTTCAAATCTCTTTGCATTCTTAATTTCTGCTGCATCACAAGTGGGTTTCTTCTTGCCAACAATGCTTATAAATAAAAACTCAATTAGTCATCACAAATTTAAGCAAAAAGATTTACTTTTTTTGGTTCCAGATAAAACTATACTTTGGAGAAACGAGGTTTTGTTGTCTACCACCATTTAAGTCATCAATATTAAAGTTTAAAGCATGAATCATCTAAGCTGAAACTAAAATAGGAGCACAACCTGTAAAAATCAAAACATTGCAAGACATAGTAAAAAAAATAATCCAAAAAAGCATTGTAAAAAATACACAAGTGTGATTGCGATTTTACTTGTTTTCTTGCATGATTCCGGAAGAGAGGACCCATATGGACGAGCTAAGAACACCCCTGTTGCTCCACATTCTACCAGATCTGTTTTGAAAACTAAGAAAAACAGGGGATTAGCTACAACTTATTTTTTTAGCTAATTCGTAGCTATCAACGAATTCGGGTTCTGAAGCCTTTCCAGATTCGGATTTTAAAATCCGAATTTTTCGTAAACACCCCCAATTCATTTATAAGGGCAAAAACGGTAGTTAAGAGGGGAAAGAGAAGTGTAGGGGGTGGGGAGAGAAATTTTCGAATCACTGATGGCAATCCTGTCCCAAAGATAGTCCAATATCAAATCGATCAAAATTATATCTCAAACAAATTGACATTAAACAAGTTTTTCTTTCCTAAATCAATTTTAAAAGTTTTAAATATGATTTTAACCTCTATAATTATAATAGCTGTTTTGTTTTAGTTCTATATTATTTATTTAAATTCAATCTTTACATATTAAAGATGTAAATGAATTGCTCTTTCAAACTAATATTTTTGTACATCACACATTTGAGAACTAATGTGCATATTTTTTTGTTAAGCTTGTAGCTTCCTGTTAGATGTCGACTTCTTATATCATACCTTTCTTTCAGAAGGTATTCATATTCTTCTTAAAAATGATGCAATAAAAACTTTATTTCATCGTAAATAATTTTTCTTTTTGATTAGTTTTGTTTTTTTTTTCTTTTTAACTTCTTACCAAATAACTGAAAAATAGTTGTTTTAAGTCTCTAATACTATTAAGTGGTCCAATAAGCTAACGTAATTGACAAAACACAATAATTTTTAAATTTGTAGAGACTAAACTGAAATACACTAAACTGCAGGAAAGAAAATCTTATTTAAACTATTTTATTTTCGGGTCCTATAAAAAAGTTGCAATTTTAGTCTTTCAAAATTCACTATAATATATATTTGCAGATTTTATTTCCCCATCTTTGTATGATATTTATTTTAATTCAGATTTACAAATTTGCTTCAATTAAATTTCAGAGTAGATAGATTCAATGACCTTATCGTCTTTAACGTTGCAGATTCGAAAATATTGATTACTCCAAACAATTATATTTTGTCAAATTAATTATAGATTTTATCATTTCACCCATTTTTCCTTTTAAATTTTTAACAAATTTAAATATGTTATGATGTTGATTGATGTAATTTACAAATTTAAATGAATGAATATATTGAATTTTCCAAAATAAAAAACAAAAAATCACAATCTACATACTTAACCTCTAGTATGTAATCAATGACCTGTTGACTAATGGAAGTTTGTGTGGCATTGTCAAGTGGATTGTTTGCTGACATGGTGCAACATAAGAAATAGATTTTTGTTTTGTCACGTAAGAAATAGATATTTTACTTATGTATGATTACATATGTTTTTTTATTAAATTAAATATAATTTTAGTTTTTACAAAATCCATTTGGATTGATACGGTAGTATTGACTTGGGACTTAAAAATGTGTTTCTTTCCAAAGTCTTATGTTTAATTTTTTTTCAGTGTCAATTTAAATAAGTTAATTTAATTTCTTAAAAAAAGAAATTAATTTCTAAAAAATTCACAATAATTAAAAATGATAAAATCTCAAAACAATTCAACATTCTTGAGTCGTAAAGCCACCAAAAGAGGTAGAGTTGGAGGCTTCCGTGTAGGAATGACAAAATATCCAAATTCGCGGACTCAGTCCGCACTCGAACCCGAGTTGACCGTGTTCGGTTGACACCTGATATTTCGGGTTCAGATAGTATAAAATTCATACTTAAAATTCGAAATTACACCTGTTTATATATTAAACTACGTAATTACTCCTACTTATATATAATTATTCCTCTTTATGGGTGTGTTTGATCTGCTAAAAAATAAAGGACTGGACAGGACAACTTCTGTTGTACTGTGTTTGATTTTAAAACTGTTACTGGGACTGGACAAACTAGGGGTCAAGGGACTGGACAAAATCAGATATTCTTGTCCCCCACAGAACCTTGAAACAACTTTTTGTCCTCAGCACAACTTATCTAAATCAGCAAAATAACATTTTCCCCATCCCATCAAGTATCATTCAAGATAAAATTTGTTCAATACCATAAATATTTGTCCTGTGCTGTTCTGTCTTGTACTGTCCTGTACTGTTCTGTCAAGTACTTTCATTTTGCAGATCAAACACTCCCTATATGTTAAACAATTGTTGTTAGAAGTTGATGAAATATTTCATATACGATAAATTTGATAATTACAATGTTGTAGACATTAATTTCTTTGACTTTTTTTATATATATTTCTTTTATTGTTTCGGGTAGAAAAATTCGAACCTATTGGGTGCGGGTGTTGCTTTTTCTACCCAAATAGACTTTGGGTTCGGGTATGGGTAGTGCAAAATCCACACCCGACCCTACTCGTTATCGCCCCCCCCCCCCCCCCTTTCTGTAATTTCTCCTAAAATTCAAAATTATCCTTCAGTTCCATATCAGAATATAATTTGGAATTTATAACCCGAACTTTGTGCGCAATTTTGGGGGGTTTAGCAGGTTCGAGATTTAGAATCCGAACTTTGTGCGGATTCATTGGTTTTTTTTTTGTTTCGTTAGTTTGAGATTTTGTTTGTTTGTTTATTTTTGTCAGTGGTGTAGATTTTATAGTTTTGTTATTTGCTTTCACTAAATCTATTAATTTTTTGATTGATGTGGAGTTTAGTTTCTTGAACTTAATGTTGTTGTTGTGGTGGCGGGGGTGGAGTTAAGCTTCTTGAGCGTAGTGTTGGATTTGATAGTGTGAGTTTAGCTTATGTAGTTTTGGAGGAGGTAACTTTGTTTTTTGTGTGTCAAAAAATAATTTTGGTTTGTTTTTTTTGAAAAAGTAAGGTTATTGGATTTGATAGTTTTTGTTTGGTTTTTGGAGGAATTAAGGTTATTATTCGGTTTGATGGTTTTAGTTTGGTTTTTGGAAGTGAAACTATTAGGCTTGATTAACTTGGTGAGTAGAAAGACTTTTTGTAGCACAAGTAGAGCCATTGGTGAAAACATTAGATGTAGCACAAGTACATTAGCACAAGTTCGAGTTCTACGTCCCAAACTTTTGTCTGATTCGATATCTAGTAAAAATGAGTTTGGATTCTACGTCTCAAACTTTTGTCTGGTTCAAATTCTAGAATCCGAACCTTAGTTACAACGGTTTTTAGTAGATAATTCATAGTTAATCTATTGTTAAAAGAAATTTAGATTTTAAGAACCGAACTTTTATCTTTTTTAAATACTCTCCATTTATATTAACGGCAAAAACGATAGATAGTTATGGTTCAGGGAGGGGCGGGGGCGGGGAAAGAGAGTGTAGGAGGGATGCGAAATTTTCCAAGAAATGGTTCGACAAAAACTCAACTTATGTCAAGTTGAAACGGCCGGTTATTAATTTTATCTAATTCTTCTGTTGTTTAATTTTTTTTTGCGGTGTTAGAAAGAAAAATAGAAGTATAAACATTATTGAAATACAAAGTCCAAACAAAAATGTATATTTATTATTATTTCTGTTATTTAATTAGTAGTGTTATCTTAAAAAAGTATTGTATTCGTCTCGTAGGTTAGCTCAAATGGTAAGAGTTAGGAGATAATATTGTATTCGTCTCGTGACGGGAATAGTTTACTTTTTCGATGTACTGAAAAAGAAGAAAATATTGTATTCATATAATTTTTAATTATTATATACTCCATCCTTCACAAATGATGAGGAAAAAATCACATTTATTAAGAAAAAATAAAATATGAGAATTTGAACGATGTGTTTGTAGGGTTTTTTTTGGAATAAGTTGCATTTGAAGATTCCGTCAAAAAAAAAGTTGCATTAGAATATGTAAAACCAATTTTTATTGGTTGTTATTTATTGAGAAAACGAAAGAGAAAAAAAATTAAATGCAATTTGTATTTAATTTTACGAGAATAAGAAAAAAACATCTTTAAAAATGGTTTTTTCCTTATAATTTAGGACAAAAAAAATAGATTTTTTCCTTTATAATTTGAGACGGAGGGAGTATCAGTTTTCTAATTTTAGCTTTATCTAATAAGGCATTTAAAAAAAATTGACTTTTTAAAATAAATTTAAATTTTATGCCAAAATCCAACCCGATTGAAATGAATCAAATGTTGGATTTAGTTTGAATTTTGTAAGAAATTGTTTTTGAGTTTGGCTTAAACATACATTTGGTCCCTGTATGTACACCATTTTTCCGTTTTAGTCCCTGTACCAAAAATTTTGACAAAATAGTCCCTGTATCGCGCTTTTTTTTTTGACGTTGGTCCCTGCCGTCCAATTTCATCCAAGTGGCAAACGTTTTGCCACCTGGACCCTGCCACGTGGCCAAAAAATGTTGCTGACTGGATTAGAGGGACCAAAACCAAAAAATTGAATTGAATGCAGGGACCAAAACCAAAAAAATTGAACTGAATGCTAGAGGGACTAAAACCAAAAAATTAAACTAATAGCAAAATGACACATTTAAACTCTAAATCCTTAAATTGAAATTTGTTTCTCTACTCTTCTCTTCTCATCAACCTTTCAACAGAGAGACACATTGCTAAAAAAGATTATCCTGATGATTTCCCTTTCAACGATCCCGATCAACAACCACCCAACCGTGGTGGTTTTCTCGCCGCGCTTTCTGATCACGTTGTCAACATTCGCAATGCCTCTCATAATTTTATCAAAAAACTCATTCAAATGGGGCGCAATGATCTACGCAAAATTATTTTTGCCATGAAAGTTGGTTTATGAGAAGAGAAGAGTGGAGAAACAAATTTCAATTTAGGGATTTAGAGTTTAAATGGGTCATTTTGCAATTAGTTTAATTTTTTGGTTTTAGTCCCTTTAGCATTCAGTTCAATTTTTTGGTTTTGGTCCCTGCATTCAGTTCAATTTTTTGGTTTTGGTCCCTCTAGCATTCCACGTGGCAGGGTCTAGGTGGCAAAATGTTTGCCACTTGGATGAAATTGGACGACAAGGATCAACGTTAAAAAAAAAAGTGCGATACAGGGACTATTTTGTCAAAATTTTTGATACAGGGACTAAAACGAAAAATTGGTATACATACAGGGACCAAATATATGTTTAAGCCTTTGAGTTTTGAGCATTGTCTCACTCGTGTTAAATTGATGATTTAGTTGTAATTGTGTTTCTTGTTTTTTGTCCCCACCAATATTCAGTTTTATAGGGCCGATTAATTAGATTTGGGATGAATTTTAATATCAAGTAATTACGATACTCTCTCAAAAGTAATTGTGAGAATTGAATTGTAATCCTTATAAAGTCTAGCGTCAATCACTACTAAATCAACTAATAATTAATATTTGTGTTCGCTCTTTGGGTTTTAAGTCCTCTTTTTATAAATTAAAAAAAAAATGTATGTTCATCTTAATTTTTTCTCTGTTTTTTCCACTCAAGCTTTGTCATAAAGCTCAATGCCCCCAAAGTAAGATGTTGTGTATTAGGAGTGCATAACGCTGAATGTAGCATGTACTACCTTTTGGTAACGTTTCTGTTACTCAAAATACTGCCACAAAAACTGTTCAACTTCTTAACTCACCATAAATACTTCATATTCATCCATGTCTGTCCCAAACAAGAATTTTACCTTCCTCAAAAACTCAGAACTTGTTAGAACCATGTTTCACCAACGTAAGAGTAAGTGACAACAACTAGTAGTAATTTGTTTTTTCCATCCTCGTATGTGGGTCCCAAATCCAAAGTTAAATTGAAAGACTCACTCACTCACCTACTTCACTTCATTTTAGTTACCTTGTGATTTGGTTATCATGTCTAATCACTAGTTAATGGATTCAATGAGTGCAATCATGATTTCACGGATTAATACTCAAACATTAATTATGCCAAGTGATTGAAGTGAATGAAGGTGAGTGAAGATGTATCTAGCTCATGTGGTGTGTGTGGTGTCAAAATGACATGGTGTCAACCATTCTTGTACTAACATATTTTTGGGAGACGGTACTATATACAAGACAAAACAAAGTTACTTCAATAAAATTTAATGTATCTATAATCTATCTATTTATAACTTTATAAGTTTATGTTATGGCTTTTCCAAATTTAAGTCAACCACGGTGCACAACTCGACAATAATATCGTAACGAATACGAATTACCATAAACTGTTAATTTGATAACTCTTAGTAATATATCAAAATTTTAATTTCTGTAAAAATTTATATGAATGATTTATGTGATATAAATTTTCAATCCAACAATAAAATTTATAAAATTCGTATTCGTTATATTATAATTATTGTCGACTAGTGCAGTGTGGAAGACTTGACCTTCTGATATAGATCTTGTTTAACATGAACAAGTGAGATATGTTATATTCTACTTTAATGTGTTCTGCCATCTCTCCTGCTTTAATCTAATGACTAAGATTATAAAGAAAAAATATAATAGTCTGGAGATAGAAACAACAACAGAGATCAAATGACTATAACTAATGTAGGATAGACAACATGAATATGAGATGATCCAAATTCATATCTTTCATCATCTAAAAGTTTGTTTTTATTATCAATTTGATAAATCGCACAATTAGATTAGTATGTCAACAGCACATCTCATTTCTTTCAATGGTTAGAGTTATTAATCTAATTGGTGAAAATAAGATTATACATAGAGAGTAGCATAGAGCCGTAAAAATTGGGCTGATGGACCGATCTATTTGTCCACGGACTTGGGCAGGTTAGACTTTAAAAAAGCTAGCCTAAATATAATCGGATTTTTTGGCCCAAGCCCATATAGTCTTCCGAGGATTGGGCCGGGCTAGCCCATCGGATTTCGGACCGACCCATTATCAAATTTTTATATTATTTTTGTAAAAATAATATCAATAAATACATAAAAAGTTATTATCTAATTTAAAAATTATTATAAAAAACATAGTATAAGCTATTCTAGGAGTGATTGATTTCTAGTTAATTTCCAATTCTTTCTTTTGTTATACTTTTGTTGTAAAGATTGATGTTTATTTGATAAGCTATACTAGGAGTATAAAGCTAGAAAATCTGAGTAGACAAGAGCTGAAGAATTTGATATGAACAAGTAAGAATAATTAAAATTCTTTCAATCCAACAACTCTTTCACATCAAGAAAAGCCAGCCAGAGTCACATGTGATTGTGTTCTTCCTTTGTCACTCAGTCTCTCACTCCAAAAAATTTCTCATTTCCTCAAAGTTATTAGCACTAGTTTCAGAGCTTTTATTACTTGCTTTATGTGTTTCCATGAAATTTTTATGTCATCATCATTCTTAATGTAACAGATGAAAATAATGATATTGCAGTATTGTAATGTCACATACTATTAAACCACTTTGCAGAATTTTACTATACATACATTAATAAATGAAAATGCATTTGTGATCTAACAATACATAGGAGTTTTAGTAAATTTGAAAAAGAGTAATTTTAGCACTTTGTCCAAATCTAATATACATGAGGTCCCTTTGGGATTTTAAATGGATTATAAGAGCTTTTTGGCCAACATATCTCCAATAGCTCCAACAAAGACATTGTGAAAAGAAAACAAATTAAAACTACTTTGTTTCTTTGGGATGTGTGGAAAGTAATTTGTTTAATTTAATTTAGATTTTGGTAAAGTAGATTATGAATTAGTTAACTTTTTAAGAACAAAAAATACGAGTTTTGAACAACTATTTTAATTTTATATCATCCGCATGCAAGTTCCAAAATCAACTCTTTTGTGAGATTTAATTTTTGTTAAGTAGTGAAATATTAAAAGTGAAATGTAAAAATTGAATTCATTTGGATAGTAAAGCTATATTTTTTATGTGTACATAAGAAACCAACCTCTTACCAAGATTAATTTGATTCAACATAAAACCTAGTAGACCAATGAATGAAAAGTTGTTGATTCACTAATTTTTATGTTATAATTTGTATGTTTAAATCAACAAAATCCAATTATATATACTATAAATTTAGTATAACATCTTTCTATGAAAACAAAACTTTAATAATCTAGTGGTGAAACAATCTTTGGTTTAACATTTTTCTTAAAAAGAAGAGCTTAATGTTTGATTAGACCTTAATTAAGCTCTTTTCTCTTCACATTTGAAAGCAAATAAACCAAATGAATTGAAAAAATAAATAGTTATTCTCTTTACTAACAAACAGTTAGCAATCTTAGGATGAAAAGCAGAAACCGTACCATAATAAAGGCAGACATATAATAGTCTAGCATTTGTTTGTTGGGATTAGTCACTCACACAGACACATGCAATTGTAAAATACTACCTCCGCCCCAAAATATAAGACCCATTTTGACTAAATGACACTATTCATGTATCTTGCTTTGACCGTCTTTTTTTCATAATTTATAGATGTAAATATAAGCATATAAGATCTTGTTTGATTCGTCTTGACGAGTATTTTCAAGATATCAAATTTCTATAATTTTTACTAATGCACAATTAAAGATATTAGTGATCAAAATTGTGCATTGGAGAACGTGCAATGGTCAAAATGGGTCTTATAATTTGGGACGGAGGTAGTATTTGCTTTGATTTCAGGGGGAAGGACCCCCCAGACAATTATTTACTTTCTTTGATCTCTTCTGACCATTTGTAATCAAAAGATAAATGGAGGGCCTAATCTTTGTCACTAATGTCACTTGCCAACTAGGGTATGTTTGGATTTACATTCATGTAATTGTAAACATAAGTTTGGTCATAAATATGTTTGGTCATAGATGCTTAGGTTCAAAGCTGCAATAAACCAAATATATACCATTAATTAACTCGCATCGGGCAAAAGTTATAAAATACGCGCAGTTTCACACATTAATTAATCTTAAGAATTCGATTTGAGATTAATTTATTCACATTATGCGAGTGTTTGACTATATTGTGGGAAGTTCTGTAATCACAGCAAAAATCATACAACCAATTTTAATAATTGTATGTATTAAATTATTTTTAAAAAAGATCTAGGTCATATTATAATTTTGATATGATGTTGTTGGATTATGAGGGGAGTCCGAAGAATCATCTGCAATTGACCAAGAGATACATACAAGTGAATTTAAACATCATATTTTTATTGAAAACTTTAAGGTATTGAATTTATTTTGGTCAAATTTATGAACTCTCTCATTTATAAAATATATTCAATTCTTTGATTTGAAAATCACAAAAAACAAAATGACTACTTATTAAGTACTAGGATAAAAATATAAAATAGAATGAACACAAACAAAAGAGCACAAAGTCACAAAGAGAAAAGAAAAAAAAGAAAGAAAATGAAGCTCTAACCCAACCGGGGTCCCTTGCCAAAAATTGACTGATTTCACATGACCACAATATTTCTTCTCTCCTTTTTTTTCTTCTTCTTCTTTTAATTCTCTAATTCCTATAAAAATTGAATCCTAATAATCTAACAGTAAAATAAAGAAAGTCTGACCAATAATTATTCATCAGAAAGTTGAATCTAAATACTTCCGAAATTCGTCTACAATAAAATTTACTACCTCCGGTCCTAAATATAAGAGAAATTTTACTTTTTAGCCTCATGGAATGATTGATGTATTTGGTCCTAAACCCTAACTCTAATATGAACCAAATACATCAATTATTTCATGAACCTAAAAAGTAAAAATTCTCTTATACTTAAAACCGGAGTATTAACCACTTGAGTTGAATGTCTTAATTTTCTTCCCACACTTTCTTTCAAAATCATTACTTACACCAATGTCACTCACATTAATCATCAACCCCTCCTATATAAATACACACACATGTTACCCCTCAAAAGAACTACATTCCCCTACTAAAAATATTCAAACCATAGTATAAAATCTTTTTCACAATTTTCTTAGCTACCACATGGAGTGCTACAACAAAAACACTATCTCATATTCTTCAGGGTCATGTTCAAAAACAAATGAGAAAAAGGGTTCGAAAAAAACCAAAAGATCATCAGTGAAACTTTCAACTGATCCACAAAGTGTTGCAGCTAGAGAAAGAAGACATAGAATCAGTGACAGGTTCAAGATTCTTCAGAGTATGGTTCCTGGTGGAAGTAAATTGGACACTGTTTCTATGTTGGAAGAAGCTATTCATTATGTTAAGTTTCTTAAGACACAAATTTTGCTTCATCAAACAATGATTAACTTTGTTGATGATATTGATGATGACTCATCACATATGTTGTTGCTTCCAAATGATAACACCATTCAGCATAATGATTCTGTTTCAATTGAATCTATGCAGAATTTGCCACAGTTACCACTAGATCAGTTCTGTTTTCAAGGTGATCAAGATGCCAAAACCATGTTTAATGCTACTATGAAATACTATTAATTAGCCACCTTAATTAATTAGTGTCTTTATCTTAAATTTTTTTTCCTACAAGTTATATAAATTAAATTAGATGTGAACTTTTGTAATGGTTAAAATGTTATATATTTTATGAGTCTGAGTCATGATATTAATGTAGTAAAAGTTAAATGTAGATCTTGCATGTAATTTGTTGCAAACTAGTGTAGTGTCTTTGTCTATCAAAAAGCACTTCATTGGATGTGCCAATATGTATGATCTTGGTGATTATTTGCATTCATGTCTTAAGTAGATGAAAGTTTTTGAAAGAGACAACAAATATTGGTCATGATTTGTGTTTTTGTAGCATAGAAGGGCCAATGTAGCTAGGACCACTATTTCTATTTGCTTTCACTCACTAATTTTGGACTATTTTCATGTCTTATATAAATGCTATGTCTAAATAAGTATATTTTAAAAAGTTGAAGAATCTTTTGGTTGCATATATAATCTCGTCAAATTCTATGTTGTTTGATAATGCAAAGTAAACTAAAAAGATATGAGTTTAATTATACAAAATAAAGTACTAAACTATAGCCTCCAATTCACTGTGGTTTTCTATTTTAAAATTTTCAGAAATTAAACTAATTTTAGTTTTTATTTTTGAGATTTTCAAAAATCAAAATCAGTTTCAAACATAAAAATAAACATTACAAACATATAATGTATTTATATTTAGTAGTAATTTTTAATAATAGTGGTCAAAAGTGGGTGTCACTTGGCAGTGGTAGTTGATAGTGTTGGATGGGCGACTGGAGGTGTGCAAAGTGGCGATCGTCGGTGGTTGGTGTGGTGGTCAGCGGTAGGTGGATTGGTGATCGAAGGTGGAGAGTAAATTGAAAAAGAAACAAGAATAGTTAGTATTAGTGTTCATTTATATACAACTTTAAACAACAACCAAAATTGAACCCATGAGTATCATATTATATATACAATGGCCGTAGTTTGAACCACAGAGTCACAGACACCTCACTTCTAGCCACTAGACTACTAAACGACAACTAAAATAGAATGGTTAATCATTAAATGCAGTTCAGACTTATTTTTTCTAATTTCAAAGGTAAAATATTACCCTTTCAAAAGTAACTGAATCAGATTACTAATAATTCATATTGTTCTTCATTGCGATCACTTTCTTCTTCCCTATGAGTTATTTCTTCAGTGTAATTTTCACTCTCATCAACATTAATGGAAGTAAACCAACGATTGGAAGAATGAGTAGGAGAAGTTTATCAAGGCATGGTTGCTCCATTTTACCCCCATCCCCCAGAACATACAGAGAGCAACATTGATGCATGATTAAGGATCTGTGATTCAATGTAATTGGACTTTGATGCATGATTATCTTCATTGAGCATCATTGCCTCCAATGTTTTAAAGCACTTTCTTGAAAGTGAACCGCTAAAGTTGTTGAAAGCCATATCAACAAAGAAACCAAGACACAACAAACATTTCTTGGATTCCAAGACACAAGTTTTGAAGGATTTTCAGACTTGAATTTGAAGTTGCACTATTCATTCTTCACACTTTTGTATATTTACTAAGTCAAAGTGTAATACTCATACTAAAGCCAGGTATCATTTTAGTTAAAATAGATTCGTTTGCACTTATCATCTTGTCACGCACACAGGACAAGAACGGCTAAATATACAAAAGTAAAAGCTATAGTTAACTAGCAGAAAAAGACCGGTAATACAGACTAGTTTTCTCAGATATAATTAGAAACAATGAAGACAACAAGCAAAAAATTTGTGCCTGCACTAAATTTTGAAAATAAAAATCTATTGTCAAATGGTATGGTTCACATCACATGTTTTTGTGACTGTATTTAGCAGGAAAAAAGAAGATTTTTGTTTGAGTGTTTCATCTCTTTTGTAAGTGTTCAACCATTTATAGGTGAAGGAAAAACCAGCAGCAATTGTCGTGACTAAATATAACCAATTAGACAAAACTTATGACGATTAAAAAAAATCTGAATATCAACCCCAAGCCAACAATAAAAAACTCTAAACATTGTACCAAAAACAGACAAAGAAAAGGGCATAAAAATACAAATATAATCACTTTGAAGTATGAAACCCTACTACACTTTATTGCACATTTGTCCATGTAAGAGAGTAAATAGGATGGAATGCCAATCCAAATTAAATGTCAGAGAAACCATAACTTATCTCATAGAAATAATAGTCAAAAACCCTTGAGTAAATCTGCAATGCAATTTCCTATTTTACAGCTACATGTTCATATATGTGCAACGATTGACAGAACTGATCAATAGTTAAATTAGGAAACATGTACTCAGCCTATTGAAGAGAAATTCTTAGATAAACAAGGTTTACCTAATCTGTCAAAAGGCCTAGATTGGAAAGATCAATTTCTTTCCTCTTAGCTCCATCAATCATGGCTTCATCTTCGTCAGATAATAACCAATTGTAAGGAAGCTGGATTTTAGGCTCAAATTTGCTGTTGCTTTCCTCTATTCCTTGTTTTTTCCAACTATTTTCCTCTATATCTTTCTTGGTTAGCACGTGCAACCCCCATTCCTTCATAATCAAACCTTGGCAGGCTTTAAATGTTATTTGCGCTCCTGTTTTCACAAAATGGCAGTGTTCCTGAGAGATATATATTGTCCAAAGATAATTTTTGCCATTGACCATGTGCAGTTCCAGATTAAGTGGAATATCAAAGCGCTCTTCCGTGTATTCACTCTCAAAAGAAAGATAAAATGGATGTGGCAGTGGCGTGGAAAGCGGTTGATGTGGAGAACCAGACACTGCAGAATGACTATTCACCTCAAATAATATACAAAAAACAAAGCCTAACCAGTCAACATGCATATAAGACTCCTTTATCCTTATTACTGAGTCCTTTTTAAATTGGTAATCAAACCAATCAGGACTATTTCTCCATATCCAGGGAAGAATAATATCAAAGCCACATTGAAAGTGACGAGGTTCCTGGTACCAAATGAAAAAGTGATGTATCTATATATTAGAGCTGCAGAAAAAGTGACAGACTGTGAAACTGAATAGAAGGGGAAGGTATGGTAGGCATAATATGTACCTTTGCTAGTCTATTTAGCCATATAAATAATGCCTGTAGTAAGTCACATCGGAGGTGACGAGGTTCCTGGCACCAAACAAAAAGTGATGTATCCATATATTAGAGGTGGAGAAAAAGTAATAGACTGTGAAACTGAATAGAAGGGGAAGGTAAGGTAGACATAATACACACCTCGATTAGTATTTTTAGATATGAAGATATTTCTGATGCGGTTTTTAGTTCAGGATAGATGTATGACTCCTTCAGCTTCGGACATTCAAAAACATATAATCCTGACCTATGATCACGGGATCCAGACTTTGTTTTAAAATATCTTCCCACTGAATCAGATGGACTGCTTTCTGTTGGAGTCAAAGGCAAACTTTGAAGCCTATGACAGTGTGACACATTTAAATATGATAGACTGGACATCCTTTGCATGGTAGTAGGTAGTGTAGTGAAGTTATTGCCCTGTAAATTTAGTCTCTCTAAACCCCTTAATTCTCCAATAGCATCAGGTACTTGAGAAATATTGCAAAAACTTAAGTCGAGAAAAATCAAAGATTGTTGATTTTGAGAACTGAGTGTAGACCCCAGCGGAAGGTTCGTAAATTTAGAGCAGCCACATAGATCTAATGTCATAAGAAATGTAATATCGTTAAAGCTGTCAGGTATTGTGACAAGATTTGTGCAGCCTCTCAAACTTAAGAGTCTAAGCTTTGTAAGATCCCCAATAGATTTATGAACTGTATATAAACTTGTACATTGATCCATGTCAAGATACTCAAGATTCAATAATCCCCTGAAATCTGGAGTATTTTCAAGTTTTGTGCAACCAGAAAGACGCAAAACTCTCAGAGAACTTAACTTTGATTCACTGCCAAAATCAAAACAGACCAGACTGCTACAGTTCTGTAAACTCAAGAATTGAAGTTCGGTAAGAAGTCCAATTGATGAATGCATATGCCATAAGCTTATGCATCCTGTAAGATCTAGTCGCTCAAGATTTTGCATCCCTTTAAAGCATGGGGTCATCTTGAGATTTTTAGAGTTGCTCAAATCCATCCTTTTCAAATAGGGTAGTTGCTGTGGAGCAGAGAATCAGTCATCAATATGCTAGTATTGTTTTGTATTAAAACTTGGATTTCAGTAATTCACTTTAGTATGTTTTCAAAATTGCAATAATAGCCCTTTTCAAAATAAAAAATTAGATCTAATGAAAAATTATTTTAATATAAGATTTTCAAAAATTATTTACATTTTTTCATTAGTGATAAATACATTCATGGCATCACATAATAATTGATATGAAATCTATATAAGCAGTGCCAGTTCTTTTAAAAGCAAATGACGATACAAGTTATATCTTCTATTTTAATATATTAATTTTAAGCCTCCAATTTGTCTATTGACATGTGTCATTTTACTCTCCACATATGCATCAAGTGCCAAGTCAGCTCAAAATCCTAGGTGTCATATTTCATTGTTATTTTCTTCTCCTCTCATTGTATCTCATATTGCTACCACTCTTCTATTTGCTAACGACTCTCTCATAAATCATCATCATTCCCTTTTAATATTTATTTTCCTATTAATTTGTTATTATTGTGGCTGTTATACTTTCAAGTTTCAACTACTCATTATTTCATATTCCATTTTACCCGTTGCCTTAAATATTTATTTTGTAACTTCCACAAAGTTGGTATCAATTAAAAATTTAAGGGTCATGTTAACAGGTGCCCTAAGGGCACATTTTAAGGATACTCGAAATAGTAATTTTGTATTGAAATTAACAATGATTGAGTCTTAAAAGTATAAAATACACAAGTTTCAATACAAAATTTCTTTTATTAGTACATTAATAAGTGCCTCAAGGGCACATGTTAACATTTCCCAAAATTTAAAACTACATAGTAGTTGTCTAAATCCATCATATATATCATTCCTCCAATAACATGATCTATATATTGACATAAACTTTCTTTATAAAATGTATTCTAGCAAGACATTAACCCATCCAAACCAACATACTGCGCAAGGTGATTAAGGTAGAAGGTTAAGAAATTGTGATCACCATTATTGGAGTCATGATCACAACCAAATATATTTGGTTGAAATCGTGTATTTGTTCTTGGAAATGGAGATATGCAAGTCTTCCGATCCGACTCTACATTTTAATTATTGTTATTTCAATTTTTACATAGAATCTTATTATTTTTTAAGTAATTTATTATGTATTCATTTGTATGGAAATGTCTAATCTTTACAACCAAATACTGTTTACAAGTTATTTTTTAAAGCAATAATCTTATACACTCATGTACATATTGACATGTATTGATGCACACATGTGCATTGCCATTTTTATTTTTCTCTTACTGATACTTTGGTCTACATCAGTAAGACAGTGTCTAAGGAAAATTGTAATTATAGCAAATATACTTGCTCAATTGGAAGTAGTGATGCAATCAATATCATGTTTCTATATTTTTCTTTTATATCTAACAAATATACAATATGAAAATTTCAATATTTATCAAAGTTGGATTTAACATCTGCTCACAATATATTATCCAACCACTTAACTTTATTTTTATGTAATATTTTAGAGAAATTTGATTGTGAGTATAATCCTTTTTTACATCTCTTCCATTTGCATCTTCACTCTTTGTTTATTATATAATTATATAATGAATTTGTGTTCTTTTTAATTTGCTTTTAATTTATATTTTTTGGATTTAACTTTTTGTTTTTTTATGAGGACAAGTGTATCGCTCGAATTGATGACATTCAAACTACATATATAAAGTGCAACTCTCTATAACATAATAATTGGACATTCAAATTACATAGTGTTTAAATATAAGAGTGATGTTAGCATTTTCTCTTTATCCTGCTTCTCTTATGTATATTTTACAAGCATCATATCTCAACATAATTATGTGAGCAATGTATTAGAATATATTATATTCTAGCCCCTATAAATTGGTAAGACATGGTTACTAAATTTATTCTTGACAACTTACATTTAAATTGACCTAGACATGTTTATTGAACTTCTTTTTTTTCTTTCAAATTTACACCATCTCATTTGGAGTATTCTAACTCACACTTCCAAATTAAAGAAAACAAAAACCAATCATATCTTATTTTCAAAAAAAAGTTTTATATATTGTATTATGTTATTTAAATTATAAAATTTAAAAAAAATTAAAATTAAACCGCGCAACGCGCGGGTCATATTCTAGTTTTAATTAATTTATAAAATCAAAACCCGCCACTCATGTGTTGGATCATGAGGGGGGAGCACGGGGGTCAACAATCTCCCCCTCAAGTGTGAGCCGTTATCTGACCACTATTGTCAGGAAGACTTTAGACACAAGGAGGCGGTCATACCAATTATCTGACCACTATTGTCAAGAACAGCCACACGGGTAAGTTGGACACCACATCTTTACCCAAAACATAGAGGCATTGGGTTTATTGATTCTCTCGTTTATAAAGTGTTCAACCTCCACTTTTCTAAGCATGGTGGGACTTAACTCACCTCACAATTGTCACAACATTATGTCCATCTATTTGTTAAGGAGTTTTCAAGAAATTTTTTGAAACTTTTTTTATATTTTAAGTTTTTAACTATAAATAGTTGTGTCACCATGGAATATTGAATATATTGTTTCTTTGAAATGCTATAATTTTAAACTGTTTAATGGTACCTCGCTTAACTTCTCAACAGTTTATTTGGGGGCATTGAAATGCTATAATGTACCTGGATGTCTGTCCATAGTTGTTCAATGCTGCTGTTAGGCAAATTCAATTCAACAAGGTGATATGGTTGAAAATTTGATGGCAAAGAAATGAAAGGGTAACCATTCCACAAAAGATAACGCAGGGAACTAGAAAGAAATGAGGGTCTTCCTGAAAAATTCTTATGATTTAATATGAGCAGTTTCAAGTGCTCCATTTTTGACAAATCTTCAGCTCTCAACTCATTGAATTTGAACTCATCCTCTTTCTGACTTAGAATTATGGCTTTAGCCTCTATTGCTTTCTGAAAAATTAAGAATAAGCATATTATATAAAGGAATAAAAAGGTAAATGTTTTGATTAGTTGTTAATGAAAACTATCTATCTAGTTGATTTTTCATCTACCAACATAATTTCTAGTAAAAATACAGATATGTGCTTACTGCCTTCCACCAAGTTTTATATCAAGTTTACTTGTAGAGTAAAAACATTCAATGATAAATTGTGCCACTTCAAACTCAATTAAGCCAAATCAATTTTAGAGAATTGGGTCTGTTCAAAATCACGTTGGACAAACGCTCACCAATAACGCATTGAACGACATTCAATCCTAAGAGAACGATCAATTGAAGTAACACATGATCTTACATTTAATGAGTTGTGAGTTTGAGTCCTCACTAGTCTCCTTGAAAGGAGGAAAATATAATTACACTTTGAACACAAGCTTTTCCTCACTTGTTATTTCCTTTACCCTAAAATCGCATATCAAATAAATATTAACTAGACTCTTTATGTTAGAAATATAAAATAATTATTTGAAGATATACTCCAAATATATATATATATATATATATATATATATATATATATATATATATATATATGTTTGGAGTGATATGTTACCTTTTCAGTCATCATCACGTAATGGAAATCCTGGTAAAGCCACAACCTACTCCAAAATCCTGGCTCATCTAGATGTTGTCCTCGAACAATTTTCTTCCCCAACTCTTGCAACATTTCATGCATATGAAGTTCCTCATTTTTTATGGTTATGAGTGATTTTTCAGCAAGAACTGGAATTCCAATATCAGGATGCAATCCACAAGCATATAGAATTCGGCTCACATAATCCTTCCTCTCTCCTTTAAAGAAACAAGCAATGTGCAGAAATATTTCTTTATCTTCGTCATCAAGTCCTTCATAACTTACCTGAAGCACTTTCAATATTTTGTCTGGCGGACTATTCCGCAATCTATCCAAGGTAGCTTTCCACTGCTTAGCATTTCGAAAATGCAAAAAAGAACCTATTACTCTAATTGCCAAAGGAAGACATTGAGTATATTTTAAAACCTCAGGAATCAGCTCTGCAAAAGTACTGCTTGAATAATCACTTGTGAAGGCTTTTCTACACAAAAGTTTATGAGCTTCATTACCATTCATCAATTCAACCTCATAAACTATACTTGTTCCATATGATCTAAGAATATGCTCATCTCTAGTGATTAAGATTACTCTACTTTCTGGGTGAAGCAATACATGTTTTATATCCAATTCATGCAGTTGCTCAATTTGATCAACATTGTCAAGAACTAGAAGGAGCTTTATGTTGTGTAGCCTATTTCTTACAATTCTTGCTATTTCAGAAGGACTGTGTGTGTCTAGAATTTTTTCTTCTATAGTTCGACAAAGAATTTGTTTCTGCACAGCAACAGCACCACCATCTTCAAAACTTTTGGAAACGTCCTCAATGTAACAGCAAGCGTCAAACTGGTATGAGATTCTGTCATACAAGGCAGTCGCAAGTGTTGTCTTTCCTATTCCGCCCATCCCCCGTATTCCTAAAACTTGAAAACCATCATTCTTTGAGCTTAGGTTTAAAAGGCTTTCTAATGCTTTTAAACGAGGTTGTATTCCAATAAGGTCATCAGCAGACCCTGAGAATCTATGACCCAATTTTCTTATCACAGCCTCAACAATTTCTTCAATCTCTACAAACTCTGGCCTGAAAGAAAAGGGAAAATAAGATCACTAAATTAACTCTAACCTAAGAAAACAACGGAAAGCATAAGATGATATGTAAATGGATATAATGTGATTGATAAAAATGTGCAATTTGCTTCCACCTATAAGAGAATAGAAATACAATTTTCTCAAACAAAATTGATTTGTAAACTAGTCCGTTGCACGCACAAATTTTTTATTTAAACGGCATAAATGCTTAATTAAGAATGTAAAACAACAAAAAAAGAATAACCTTTTTTATACTTACTTATTCCTAACATCCCAGCCTGCTGATCCAGCCAAAGAGGTCATGGCACTCTTCCATTGAGCAACTTTGTCGGGATCATGTTTGAGTAGCTCCGTGTGCAAAACAAAAGCATCCTCATACACTCCACTTTGTTTCCTCACATGAGATGGATCAATGTCATAGAAAACTGGGAAAACAACTTGTTTCAATCTTTTACTGGATTCATCAATAGCAGCCATTTCATCCAAACACCATGTTGATGAAGCATAATCTTTTGAGAAGACAACGATAGAAACCCGCGAATCTTTAATTGCCTGTAGAAGCTGGGATGAAATTGATTCACCTTTCTCAAGCGATTTGTCATCCTTGAAGGCCAAAATACCTTTTCTAGTGAGATGAGCGTAGAGATGGTCAACAAAGGTGTTGCGCGCGTCAATACCTCTAAAACTGATAAACACATCATATCTATATCTATAGCTTTGGATGCTGTCTGAATCCATTGAAGAAATTGAAGTTGTACTTCACTTACCCTAGTATAACAATTAACAAATGAGATATGTGTAAATTAGGGCCATGTTTACGGTGCACCACTTGGTTAAGTGGTGTACGGTGCACAAGTTATGAATAACATTATAACGAATATGAATTTTACCGGTTTCTTTCAAAAAATTCATGGATGATCTATATGATACAAACTTTCAATCTAACAGAAGATTTTATAAAATTCGTATTCGTCATAGTATAATTGATAACTTAATCAAGTGGTGCATATTAGACAAAGCCGTAAATTAGTAGTACTAGTATTAGATATTGATAGTGGAAAGTATAAATAAAGATTTGAGATCAAGTTTTGACACCACTTAAATATGTGGTTAATTAGGTTATTCTTTCTCATTAATTTCAACCACTGCTGACTGTGATTCCAAGAGCTAAAAGAGAATGAATACCACAAACTTGTCATAAATAAAATGGTAAATATAATATAGCGTAAATTCTCACCTGAAAATATTGAAGTTGAGTCTATCTTAACTAAAATCCACTCCTAGATTAGTTCACTCCTGTTATCTGTGTTATGATCAGAAGATGTACTATTGCAGTGAGAAGAGAAGCATAGACAGCATCTGACTCTGAGAGAAATGAAGGAATGAATGAATATGAAGATTGAAGGGTGTGGGTGGGGTCCACATACAAAGCCCAGAAACTTCCTCCCTTCCAAAAGTCTTCCTTCCACATTGATTTTTACTTGACTAAAACCAGACTGATTGATAGATACTTTGATTTTTTATCTTTTTCATTTAAGTTTAATTCCAAATTAAAAAAACAAAATCAGTATATTAATATTTTAAATTATTTTTGAAAGGGTTGAGTTAACCTTTTCAATCTTAACATATATATGGGTGCGTTTGTTTAAGCTTTAAAAAAATTATTTTTTCTTAAAAAAATTTAAAGATTTTTTTGTAGAGATTTCGAAGAAAATCTAAAATTACTTTGTGTTTGTTTACGATCATAAAAATCTATTTTAATTTCATTGACTTCACTTTGCACCCATATATATGGATTAGTGATGTTCAAAAAAATAGATTTTGGAAAAAGCTATTGAGAATAGCTTTTCATTTTGAAGAAAAAAATGATTTTTAAAAAATCTGAAACAAACATAAGTAAAACAAAAAAGTGATTTTTTTATTAAAAAAATAGATTTTTTTGCCAAAAAATCTGAAACAAACACACCCATAGTTACATGGAAAAGCCAAAAGAAAACCTAAACACACATCAACAACAACATAATCAGAAGTGGACATATAATTTGGCACTTACATTGAAAAGATTGGAGAATGCTGGTGCAAAAACTGCCTTGCAACATAGAAGTAAATATTACAAATGTCAGAAGGCATAATTGGAGAGTGCCATTAACAACAGTGAGAGACAAAAGCTAAAACCAAACAAAAAGAAGAATTAATACACAAGCATCAAAATTTCTGAATCAATTAACCATCTGAGGAGTATATACTCATCAACACAAACCCTTCTTAAAGGATAGCTACACTGCCTACACATTTTCTAGCCAATCGGAAACTAAAGACAGAAAAGTATTGTATTTCTTATATTAAAATAGGTTCAACTTAACAAGGTTGGTCCCCATTTCAATTACCAATATTTGGTATAACAGGTTAAACCATCACCATTCTGTAGATTCATATGCCAGTTTCATCAAGCTAGCAATCCAGCTCCAGGCACCAGCCATATTGGCAATTCAACTACATATATTTTGACATTTTTTTACCACCTACAGCATACGTAAAGGTGCTTTGACATCATGCACCAAAATACAAGAAGAAAAGGAAAAAACTGAGTAACCCTTTAGGCCTTTAATGTGTGGTGAAACTCTATAACAATATAGAATCTATCAAAATTACAAACAAATAACTAAATGCATATTTCGTTAGTTAGTCTTCGAACATGTTTTCAGTTAATTTGGCCATCAAACTTGTCTTCGTTAGATTTATATAATTATTGACAAACGACACATATATAGGAACCAAAATGACTATTTATTCAAATAAATTACGAAATAGAAAGAGAGTGATGCATGTCAAGTGACTGAATTTATACAAACAAGTAAACTTAGTTACATAAAGAAAAGCCATCAATAAGAGTAAATTTCGTACAATGACAAATCTAAAAGGGTTCTGAAATTTTAGAATAAAATTGCAATTTCAACAATGTAGCAACAATACACTGATTATGAAGTTTACTGAGGATTTGAAGGACGGCTATTGGCAGAAGAGACCCTGGAGCCCCACTCAAGCAACTCTTTGCTGGTGTCATCCTTGTGAACAATCACTTCAATGAAACATAAGCTGTCTTTCTTTGGTCCCGTTGGCAATTCCTTCAAGCCTTCAACTAGCTCCTCTTCACAGAATACCTAAAAATGAAGCATGCATGAATCAGCACTTATATTCATGTTACAGAAGAAGATTGAGGAAAGACGAGTGTACATTACTACGTCAAGCCTCTCACATTGGAAGTCCAACATTTTCATTCACCATTGTGAATGGCATCAATCAATCCAGAGTAATTCCAGTTTTTGATAACATTTTATGGTCCATCATGAATTTCAACCTCAATGGTGTATCCACCGTTGTTTATCAGGAAGATGATGGTATACTGACCACATCGAAGCATTGTTGATACGTTCTGTGCAGTTACCTGCAAAACATTTAAGATATGAAACCATGTTCGAAAATAAATTAAATGTTGAATGAAATCATGTGTAAGTAATTATGCAAGAGAGACCTGAAAGCTCTTGAATTTTGGTTCCTAACAACTTATAATCATGAAAAACAATCTGAACATTAACCCTCAACCAAACAACAAAAAAATATAAACATTTGTATCAAAAACACAAAATAAACTCTTTAAAAAAAATCACAATGTGAAAAGGTCATACAAACATAAATACTTTAGAAGTTTCAAATCTGCACACATTGTTACTGTATTAAAACACTAAGTTCCAACCCTACTTCAATTTAATGCATTTGTCCATGTAGTCTAATTTTGACAAACTCCAGTTCAAATAAATAAAGTTATAGGGCTTAGCTACCTAAGCAAACAAATACAGGAAGGGAGTAAATAGGCTGAAATGTCAATCCAAATCAAGATAAGTGAAACCATAACTGCATCCCATGGAAAAAATAATCATAAACGCTTGTGCAAATCTGCAAATGCAACTTCCTATTTTACAGCTTCATATTCATCTATGTGCAGAACTAACAATAATTAAATTAGGAATCATGTCCTCAACATATTAATTGAAGAGAAATTCTTAGATAAACATGGTTTACCTAAGCTGGAAAAAGGCCTAGATTAGAGAGACCGGTTTCTTTCCTCTTAGTTCCATCAATCATGGCTTCATCTTCGTCAGATAATAACCAGTTGTAAGGAAGCTGGATTTTAGGCTCAAATTTGTTGTTGCTTTTCACTACATTATCAATGTCCAGTTTTCTTTCATCCTTAATTCCTAGTAGTGTCACTTCTGAGTCTACATTATCTAAGTCTTCCTTAGTAAGCACGCACAACCCCCATTCCTTGATAATCAAACCTTTGCAGGCTTTAAATGTGATTTGCGCTACTGTTTTCACGAAATGGCAGTGTTCCCGAGAGATATAAATTTTCCAAAGATAATTTTTGCCATTGACCATGTGCAGTTCCAGATTAAGTGGCATATCAAAGCGCTATTCCGTGTATTCACTCTCAAAAGAAAGATAAAAAGGATGTGGCAGTGGTGGGGAAAGCGATTGATGTGGAGAACCAGACACTGCAGAATGATTATTCACCTCAAATAATACACAAAAAACAAAGCCAAACCAATCAACAAGCATACTAGAATCCTTGATCCTTATTATTGAACCCCTTTTAAATTGGTAATCAAACCAATAAGGAATTGTTCTCCATACCCAGGGAAGAATAATGTCAAAGCCACATCGGAAGTGATGAGGTTCCTGGTACCAAACGAAAAGAGATGTATCCATATTTTAGAGCTAGAGAAAAAGTGACAAACTATGAAACTGAATAGAAGGGGAAGGTAAGATAGACATAATACACACCTGATATAGTCTTTGTGCCCATAAAATAATGTTTCTTGTGCGGTTTTTGATTCACGACTGATATATGACTCATTCAGCATCGGGCAATCAAAAACATATAATGCTGACTAGTTCACGTTTGCCAATACACAACTTTGATTGTTAATATCTTTAATTATTTATCATTAAAAATTGTATATCTTAAAAATACTCATCAAGACAAATCAAACAACATCTTATATGCAAATATTTGTATTTACATATTAGTAAAAAAATATGGTCAAAGTAGATTATATTAATAGTGAACAATGGTCAAAGGGGACATCTATTGTGAGACGGAGGGAGTATTAAACAAAATATTTGTCTACAACACTTAAATTGAGATTCCAACTTCCAAGATTACATACAAGTACAAGTGTACAACATTATCCTTAAGGAGTATTCAAAACACGGTGCTTAAACAGGTGCATACAAATCACTATGAACATAAGCTTCTCTTCAATATGTTTGATTTTGGAAGCTTTGCCTATACAAACAGAAACCAAACACACAAAAGCCCACCAAAACATTATACATACAACAGCCTACAACTTTAAATACTACAGACAGGTAAATAGTCACATTACTTGGGACAATACAGTACAGATACAATGGACGCTATCCAACAAACGACACAGACCAGAATACAATTGACCCCAACTTCATTCATAAAGAAGATATGTTCTCGCTAAATCACTACGCATCATATAGATCTTAGTCCTTCTCAATCTTAACAGCTAACAAGGACGAATGTAAATTTTTGGCTCCTCCCTAACTTCAACACCATCCTCCACCTTGACCCTTGCACCTAAGAAAAGTCGATGTCTACCTTCATTTTTGCTATCCCGAATCAAGATCATCATCATCACCGAAATGAATTTGGCACATTAAATTACGTGGAAAAGCCAAAAGAAAATCTAAGTACACATCAACAACAGCACAATCAGAAGTGGACAAATAATTTGGCACTTACAATAGAAGGCTCTTCAGTGACTATGACTCCATTGAAAAGATTGGAGAATGCTGGTGCAAAAACTGCCTTGCAACACAATTAAATATAACAAATGTAAGAAGGCATAATTGGAGAGTGTCAACAACAGTGAGAGACAAACCTACTCTTAACTAACATAACTACTTTCACATCACATTAACAACCTAGTCCTAATTGGTTATGAATTAGTTATTTTCACACTGATACATCAATAGTTATAGTAGTAGTTAATAACTAATTAACTGTGATATTAATTATTAATAGTGTCATTGGTTGAAGAAGATAATTACCTTAGGCTTGGTAAACAAAGTAACAAACTGTGAGATTTCACTGTGGGCCCGTCAAAAGGCCTAAATTAAAGAGATCAATTTCTTTCCCCTTGGCTGTATCATTCTCAACACATTCTTCAACCGAAACTAACCAATTGTAAGGAAGTTGGATTTTAGGCTCAAAGCTGCTGCTGCTGCTTTCTTCCATTTCCAAAATCTGTAAAGGAAGATCTGTTCTCGGTTTCCATTTTGAGGCCTCGATGTCTTCCTTGGTTACAACGTGCAGCCCACATTCCTTCATAATCACATTTTGGAGGGCTTTAAATGTGATTTGCACTCCCGATTTTACAAAATGACAGTGTTCTCGCGAGATATAGATCATCCAAAGATACTTTGAGCCATGAACCTCACTCTGTTCTAAATTAAGTGGCTATGTCAAAGCGTTCTTCCGTGTGTTGACTTTCAAAAGAAAGATAAAAAGGATATGGCAGTGACTTCAAGGGTGACTGATGTGAAGAACCAGAAACTGCAGAACAATTGTTCACCTCAAATGCTACGCAAAAGACAAAACCAAGCCAATCGAAATGCATATCAGAGCTCTGTGTCCATATTCTTAAGCCCCCGTTATATCGGTGATCGAGCCCATGTGGAATAATAGGAACAGGATTTTCATGACAACCCATATCTGTCCAATGCCAAGGAAGAACAATGTCAAAGCCACACCGGAAGTGACGAGGTTCCTGGTACCAGGAGAAAAAGCACATAGGGATATTAGATTATTAGTGCAAGAGAGATGTGCTACAGAGTGAAAAAGGGAAGGCATACAAAGTGCGACCTAATCAATTTTAAATATTAGCCACTAAAAGTAGTAAGAACCTTGGCAAATAATTTTTAGTTGAATAAAGGGAATAAAAAGTGTATATAAACCAAATATGATTAAAAGATCAAGATACCTTCTTATTGACTAAACACTGTCTAATGGGAGATTAGGAAAATATATAAGCTCGACAGTGCAACAAATTTTAATATGCCGTTAGAGTAAGAGAATATCCGACTGAAAAGCTGGGAGAGAGGGAGGGGGAGCGCGAGGGGAAGGCAAGGTAGGAAAAGTATGCACCTTAATTAGTCTTTGTACCCATTCAAATTGAATATCTGCAATTCTATCTTTGTGGAGCCCTTCTTTGCAAGAGAACAAGCGTTCGGCCACCTTGGGACAGTCAAAAACATATAATCCAGACCTATTATCACGAGATCCAGATGTTGTTTTAAAATATCTTCCAACGAATAATGGAGCACTTTCTGTTGGGAGCTTAGGCAAATATTCAAGACTGTGGCAATGAGACAAGTTTAAGTATGCTAGACCGTAAAGCCTATCAATGGAAGAAGGAAGTGTAACAAAGTTATTTCCCTGAAGATTTAGTCTTTCTAAACACCCTAATTCTCCAATAGCATCAGGTACTTCAGAAATATTGCAAAAGCTTAAGTCCAGAAAAATCAAATATTCCAGATGAATAGAACAATTGAAAAATCTCAGGGGCAGATTAACAAATTTCAAGCAACCATATAGATCTAGAGTTGTAAGAGATATCATGTTATTAAGGCCATCAGGTATTCCAACAAGATTTGTGCAGCATCTCAAACTTAAAAATCTAAGCTTTACAAGAGCCTCAATAGATTCATGAATTGTGGATAAACTTGTACATTGATCCATATCAAGGTACTCAACATTAAATGCTCTGGTAAAATCTGGAGAATTTTTAAGTTTGGTGCATCCGGAGAGACGAAGAACTCTTAACGAACTTAAACTTGATACACCGTTGAACTCAAGTGTTACCAGACTGCTACAGTTCTGCAAACTCAAGAATACAAGTTTTGTAAGAAGCCCAACTGACGGATCAACCTGCGACAAGTTCGTGCATCCTGTAAAATCTAGCCGCTCAAGATTTCGGATCCCTTCAAAACTTGGAGTCATACTGAGATTTTTAGAGTTGCTCAGATCCATCCTTTTCAAACAAGGGAGATGCTGTGACGCGAAAATTAACAACCGACATATGTTAGTATGTTGTATTAAAATTCAAATTTTATTAATTCACTCTAGTTAGACATCAAAATTACAATTTACAACAATCATCAAATCATTTCCCACCTAATGTAATCAGCAATGCTTTAAAGTCATATAAGCTTACTTGTAGTAACATGGAAAAATCATTTATAGAAAAAAGTTTAATTTTAGATCAATATGTGTAGAGTTTTGAAAAAACTCATGTAATTAATTTAAATCATTAAAGTATATTTACTAGGGTAATAATCACCTGGATGCCTGTCCATAATTTTTCCACGCTGCTATTAGGCATATTCAATTCAACAAGGTCAGATGGCTGAAAATCTAATGGCATAGAAGTGAAAGGATAGCCATCCCATGAAAAATAATATAGGGAATTAGAAAGTGATATAGGACTTCCTGAAAAATTCTTATGATATAATACGAGCAGTTTCAGTTGTCCCATTTTTGATAAATCTTCAGCACTCAACTTATTGAAATTGAAGCCATCCTCCTTTTGATCTAGAACTATGGCTTTAACTTCTATTTCTCCCTGAAAAATTAAGAATAAGCATATTGTAAAGGAAATAAAAAAGTAAATTATACCGAATTAACTAGATTCTTTTTGGTTAGAAATATAAAATTATCATCTGAAAAAAGATATAAATATAAATGGGAAAACCATAGAATCTGTTAAGAAATATATGTTACCGTTTTAGCCAGCATCGCACGATGGAAATCCCTGTAAAGCCACAATCTATTCCAGAATCCTGGCTCGTCAGGATGTTGTCCCCGAACAACTTGCTTCCCCAACTCTTGCAACATTGCATGCATATGAATTTCTCCGTTTCTAAGGGTTATGAGCGATTTTTCAGCAAGAAGTGGAATTCCAATATTTGGGTACAATCCACAAGCATCTAGAATTTTCCTTACATAATCATCCCTCTCCTGTTGAAAGAAACAAGCAATATGCAGAAATGTCTCCTTCTCTCTTAGCTCTAGTCCCTCAAAACTTGTCTGAAGCATTTTCATAATTCCACTATTCGGATTATGCTGCCATCCATCCAAGGTAGCTCTCCACTGTTTAGCATCTCGTTTATACAAGAAAGATCCCATTACTCCAATTGCTAATGGAAGAAGTTGAGCATGTTTTAGTACCTCATGAACCAGTGAACCAAACGGGCTGTTTAAATAATCGTCTTTGAAGGCTTTTCTACACAAAAGTTTATGAGCGTCATTTTCATCCATGAGTTGAGCCTCATAAATTTCATCAGCATCATACTGTGTCAGAATATGATTATCTCTCGTGGTTATTATTATTCTACTTCCTGCGAGAAGTGACTTGGGATCTAAATTCAATTCCAGCAGTTGCTCATATTCATCAACATTATCAAGAACTACAAGAAGCTTTTTATTACACAGCCTATTCATTACAATTCCCGATACTTCAGAAGGACTGTAGACATCTAGGTTTTTTTCATCCATAGTTTGACAAAGAATTCTTTTATGCACAGCAGTAGCACCGCCATATCTACCACCACTATTTCTATAAATTTCGCTAAAATTCTCAATAAAACAGCTAGCATCAAACTGATATGAGATTCTGTCATACAACACAGATGCAAGAGTTGTCTTCCCTATTCCACCCATTCCCCATACTCCCAAAACCTGAACGTCACCCTTCTTCGAGTTTAATTTTAAAAGGCTTTCTAATTCTTCTACACGGGGTTGTATTCCAATAAGGTCTTTCGCAAACTTTGAGAATTTATGACCCAATTTTTTTATTACAGTCTGAACAATGTGTTCAATCTCTGAAGACTCTTGCCTGAAAGAGAGGGGGAAATGAGATCAAAACAGGGGGAAAAAAACAGACATTACATATGAAGATAATATATACCAACAGATATAACAGTAAAAATGTTCTATTTACTTTTGCCAAAATGGAAAAAAGGTAAGCAATTTGATCAAATAAACTTGATACATAAACAGTGTTGTCAATCACAGATCACAGAAAGTAGCAGTTTGCTCAAATTCCACTGTGCTACAATGCTATAGCATAATTACAGCCGTTATTTGACAGAATTTTGTACTACTAAACTAAACAGCACATTACAGAATAATAGTGATTTGTTCAAACTCTGCTATGCTATAGTGCTGCTATTTGACATGTAAGATAATCTGTTGTACATGAAAAACTCGTTAAGAATGTAAAACAGTGAGCAAAGAGAATAACTTTAACTTGACACTTACTTATTCCTAACATCCCAACCAGCTGATTCAGCCAAACAAGTCATAGCTCTCCTCCACCGAGCAACCTTCTCCAAATCATATCCAAATTTCTTAGTGTGTGAAACAAAAGCACTCTCATAAACACCAATCTGTTTTCTCACATGAGATGGATCAACATCATAGAAAACAGGAAAAACAATTTGTTTCAACTCTGAACGGCAATCAGCAATATCAGACATTTCATCCAAACACCAAGTTGAGGAAGCATAATCTTTTGAGAAAACAATAATAGAAACTCTTGAATGTTTAATTGCTTGCGAAAGTTGAGGTGAAATGGATTCACCTTTCTGAAGCTCTTTGTCATCTTTGAAAGTCAAAATACCTTTTCTAACGAGATGAGAGTAGAGATGATCAACGAATGTGTTGCGTGTATCACAGCCTCTGAAACTGATGAACACGTCGTATCCATTGCTTCTGATGCTATCAACAGAAGAAGTAGAAGTTGATGTGGTAACTCCTCCACGACCCAACAGATTCGAATCGACATATGATAGCTCGAATTTTTCAATATATTTTGAAATTGCATCTAATCAAATAAATTGTAATTGTAATAATAATAATAATACAGTAATAGTAATAAATAGTAGTAGTAATGAAGTTAAACAGGAATAAGTTATCTTCACCTGAATATTTTGACTTTTCCATCTTCTCTCGGAATACTTAAAGCGTAGTACAAAATCTCACTTTAGCAGCATCTCTTGGACATGAAGGAAGAAGATGTGAAGGGGATGCTAGTAGTAAGAAGGAAAGTTATGCAAATAGTCTAGTCTACGATCAATTACAGAAATACATCGTGATTGTCTTTTTCTTTTTGGGTGTATATGGATTGTCTACAATCAATAATGCAAGTAGGAGAAAAAACCGATAACATCCAAACCAATTTAAACCGAGAAAAAATCGAGTTATATAGTTCGGATAAAAAACCAAACCGAACCAATTATAAATCAATATGGTTTGATTTGGTTTTTGAATTAAGTTTTTAGAAACCGAAAACCGATGAACTGAATCGATAGTTATATTATTATATATTTATTGAATTTATTCCATAAAAGTTCACACATTTTTCGATTTCTATTAGTTAGTTTTATTTTTCTTTCCTCTCAAATTGAGAATAAATTCAATGTTCTATATTTTTAACTATGTATATATTTCAATTTATTAAGGATGGTGTATTGGTGATTCAAGTAGGAAAATAATTGAAATTTTATTTTAGATGTACTTTGTTATTTGATGTGTATTTGGTGATGAACACGAACTAAAACTTGTACTCCCTCCGCCCCGAAATATAAGGAAAAAAAATCACTTTTTTTTTCTCTCAAAATATAAGGGAAAAACTATATCGTTTGAAAGAATAATAGCAGAGAATACATCGAAAAAACAAAATGTTGCAACCGAGTATAGTAGTTGAACCAAACCGACTAGTTTGATTCGGATTCATTTTAAAAAAAACACCCAAAACCGAACATAACCAAACCAATCAATAATTCATTTGTTCGAAAACTCGATTCACTCAAAACCGATCCAAATCAGTCCAATTACACCCTAATAATGCTGGTGCAAAAACTGCCTTGCAACACAGAAGTAAATATTACAAATGTCAGAAAGCATAATTGGAGGAGAGTGCCATTAACAACAGTGAGAGACAAAAAGTAAAACCAAAAAAATGAAGAATTAAAGAACCACATATCAAAGAATATAGAGACAATGAATATTAATCCAACAATATGAAGTAAGAGAGATTAAAGAGAAAGTAATAAAAGACACAATAGTTTGTTTACCCAGTTCAGTCAAATTCCGACTTAATCTGGGGGAGAGAGCAACCCCTCCGTTCCACTATTTCCAAAGTATCACCGCTACAATGAAACTCCCAATAAGGGTTACAAGAATTAGCCTTCAACCTAATCCTACCCTAATCCCAAGTTTCTTCCCGTAACCTAGAAACTTAATATAGTGTTTCCAAGATGAAGAATAAACAAGTATTTGTTTTTCCCTTCTTCACTTGTTTTTTTCCTTGGAGCTACATCTTTGCTCTCTTGTTTTTCTATAAAGAAACAATCTCGGTTTATAGAAAAATATATCACTTAAAAATAGGAACAAATTTGCTTTAAAATAAAACAGAATCTCAATTTGTTTGAAATATATTTAATTTAAAACCAAACAAAATCTTCTTTTGTTTTCAAACATATCTAGTTTAAAAACAAACATATCTAGTTTAAAAATAAACATAATCTTTGTCCTTGATTTTCAAGTCAATCTTCACAATTCTCCACCTTGACTTCAAATCAGTGGTGATGCCAATTTACACCAACCACCGTGCTGCTCTCTCCATCTTGAACTTTTATTATTAAAGATCACAAGCTAAGTCCAAGTCACACTTGAACCTTGACCTAGGCACTTGCTTCCACTTGCTTTCCGCAAGCATTGCTTCCTTTCCTTCTTCCCTCGGAATGTCTTCCTTCATGAAGTTTTTGTCTTCCACTACCATAGGGTGTTTAGGTAGCCTAACAAGATGCACCGCTTCCTCTTCAACCCCCGGAGTGATCAAACCCGTCCTCCTGAAGATTTGCTTGCTCACAACTATCACCAGAATTTTAGATAGTTCAACAAGCCCAACCACCCTCCGATCCCTAGGAATATCTTCCGTCATCCGAAGTATTGCTTGGCACCAAACCAACCTTGGAATTTTAGGTTGATCCACCTCAAGCTGCAACATCAAACCTCCCCTTGCTTCCAACTACCTTCAGCAGTATAACAAGTTCTCTAGTTTGATCAAAGTTGCTTTTGATTGCCTCCCTGAAGTTCCTCTCAAGGTCTTGCACTTCTTCAGCCACAATTGAAACGTTACCACCAAGGTCCCCATGGCCACACTCCTTTGGTTCAACACTTCCACTCTCCTTCGTATTTCCAAGAGCTAAAGTTGTTTCTCTCCTACTATTGGAAAACTCCACCTCAATCTGAGATTCCACCAAAGTATTTCCACGATGTACTCCACCTTGTAATTAACAAGACCTCTCTAACTTCCTCTGAAACATACTTCAAGTCATTGTTAATCTCCAATAATTCTAGTTTAGTTCCAACACCTAGTAAACCTTGTTCACTAGTCCAACTAAACCCATGTCACTAACAAGACCACCAGAAGTCAACAACTCAACCACATCATGAGAATCACCACTAGTAACATATGCATGACTAATAGTAGAATCAACTATCTTGGCATCAAAGTTCAGGAACATACCACACATCGTGCAAAAGAAACACACGGTTGTTAAACCGAACTCATACCTTGAACCTTTCAAGCCTTCCGTCTCCAAGGTAAACGACTCCACCTTCAACTAGCTTTTGAGTCTCAAAGTATCCCTTCTTTGAACAGATGTGATAAGAGCTTCCAAAGTCCATGACTTGACTCTCTTCCGATTCCCAACTTAACCAACTAGCACAATCACATCCTCATAATAAAGTTGTTGTTTCAAAGTAATGATTTATGTTGTTTCCCTAATAATCTAACCATAAAATAAAGAAAGTCTGACCAATAATTATTCATCCAATTCTTTCGAAATTCGTCTACAATAAAATTTATTAACCACTTAAATTCAATATCTAAATTTTCTTCTCACACTTTCTTTCAAAATCATTACTTACACCAAGTCCCTCACATTAATTATCAACCCCTCCTATATAAATACACACACATGTTACCCCTCAAAAGAACTACATTCCCCTACTAAAAATATTCAAACCATAGTATAAAATCTTTTTCACAATTTTCTTAGCTACCACATGGAGTGCTACAACAAAAACACTATCTCATATTCTTCAAGGTCATGTTCAAAAACAAATGAGAAAAAGGGTGTGAAAAAAACCAAAAGATCATCAGTGAAGCTTTCAACTGATCCACAAAGTGTTGCAGCTAGAGAAAGAAGACATAGAATCAGTGACAGGTTCAAGATTCTTCAGAGTATGGTTCCTGGTGGAAGTAAATTGGACACTGTTTCTATGTTAGAAGAAGCTATTCACTATGTTAAGTTTCTTAAGACACAGATTTTGCTTCATCAAACAATGATTAACTTTGTTGATGACTCATCACATATGTTGTTGCTTCCAAATGATAACACCATTCAGCATAATGATTCTGTTTCAATTGAGTCTATGCAAAATTTGCCACAGTTACCACTAGATCAGTTCTGTTTTCAAGGTGATCAAGATGCCAAAACCATATTTAATGCTACTATGAAATATTAATTAGCCACCTTAATTAATTAGTGTCTCTATCTTAAGTTTTTTTTCCTACTAGTTATATAAATTAAGTTAGATGTGAACTTTTGTAATGGTTAAAATGTTATATATTTTATGAGTCTGAGTCATGATATTAATGTAGTAAAAGTTAAATGTAGATCTTGCATGTAATTTGTTGCAAACTAGTGTAGTGTCTTTGTCTATCAAAAAGTACTTCATTGGATGTGCCAATATGTATGATCTTGGTGATTATTTGCATTGATGTCTTAAGTAGATGAAAGTTTTTGAAAGAGACAACAAATATGTGTTTTTGTAGCATAGAAGGGCCAATGTGGCTAGGACCACTATTTCTATTTGCTTTCACTCACTAATTTTGGACTATTTTCATGTCTTATATATATATGCTATGTCTAAATAAATATATTTTAAAAAGTTGAAGAATCTTTTGGTTGCATATATAATCTCATCAAATTCTATGTTGTTTGATAATGCAAAGTAAATTAAAAAGATATAAGTTTAATTATACAAAATAAAGTACTAAACTATAGTTTTTATTTTTGAGATTTTCAAAAATCTAAATCAGTTTCAAACATAAAAATAAACATTACAAACATATAATGTATTTATATTTAGCAGTAATTTTAATAATAGTGGTCAAAAGTGGTTGTCACTTGGCAGTGGTAGTCGATAGTGTTGGATTGGCGACTGGAGGTGTACAAAGTGGTGATCGTCGGTGGTTGGTGTGGTGGTCAGCGGTAGGTGGATTGGTGATCGAAGGTGGAGAGTAAATTGAAAAAGAAACAAGAATAGTTAGTATTAGTGTTCATTTATATACAACTTTAAACAACAACCAAAATTGAACCCATGAGTATCATATTATATATACAATGGCCGTAGTTTGAACCACAGAGTCACAGACACCTCACTTCTAGCCACTAGACTACTAAACGACAACTAAAATAGAATGGTTAATCATTAAATGCAGTTCAGACTTATTTTTTCTAATTTCAAAGGTAAAATATTACCCTTTCAAAAGTAACTGAATCAGATTACTAATAATTCATATTGTTCTTCATTGCGATCACTTTCTTCTTCCCTATGAGTTATTTCTTCAGTGTAATTTTCACTCTCATCAACATTAATGGAAGTAAACCAACGATTGGAAGAATGAGTAGGAGAAGTTTATCAAGGCATGGTTGCTCCATTTTACCCCCATCCCCCAGAACATACAGAGAGCAACATTGATGCATGATTAAGGATCTGTGATTCAATGTAATTGGACTTTGATGCATGATTATCTTCATTGAGCATCATTGCCTCCAATGTTTTAAAGCACTTTCTTGAAAGTGAACCGCTAAAGTTGTTGAAAGCCATATCAACAAAGAAACCAAGACACAACAAACATTTCTTGGATTCCAAGACACAAGTTTTGAAGGATTTTCAGACTTGAATTTGAAGTTGCACTATTCATTCTTCACACTTTTGTATATTTACTAAGTCAAAGTGTAATACTCATACTAAAGCCAGGTATCATTTTAGTTAAAATAGATTCGTTTGCACTTATCATCTTGTCACGCACACAGGACAAGAACGGCTAAATATACAAAAGTAAAAGCTATAGTTAACTAGCAGAAAAAGACCGGTAATACAGACTAGTTTTCTCAGAAATAATTAGAAACAATGAAGACGACAAGCAAAAGATTTGTGCCTGCACTAAATTTTGAAGATAAAAATCTTTTGTCAAATGGTATGGTTCACATCACATGTTTTTGTGACTGCATTTCACAGGAAAAAATAAGATCTTCCTTCACCTGCCATTTATAGGTGAAGGAAAAACCAGCAGCAATTATGGTGTGACTAAATATAACCAATTAGACAACTTAAGTCGAACCCAACAATAAAAAACCTCTAAACAAAGCCGTCAAATAAAAGGGCATAAAAATATAATCACTTTAAAGTATGAAACCCTACTGCACTTTATTGCACATTTGTACATGTAAGAGAGTAAATAGGATGGAATGCCAATCCAAATTAAATGTCAGAGAAACCATAACTTATCTCATGGAAATAATAATAAAAAACCCTTGTGTAAATCTGCAATGCAACTTCCTATTTTACAGCTACATATTCATATATGTGCAACGATTGACAGAGCAGATCAATAGTTAAATTAGGAAACATGTACTCAGCCTATTGAAGAGAAATTCTTAGATAAACAAGGTTTACCTAATCTGTCAAAAGGCCTAGATTAGAAAGATCAATCTCTTTCCTCTTAGTTTCATCAATCATGGCTTCATCTTCATCAGATAATAGCCAGTTGTAAGGAAGCTGGATTTTAGACTCAAATTTGCTGTTGCTTTCCTCTACATTATCAATGTCCAGTAAAGGACAATCTATTCCCACATCCTCTATTCCTCGTTTTTTCCCTTCTAATTCATCTATGTCTTTCTTGGTTAGCACATGCAACCCCCATTCTTTCATAATCAAACCTTGGTGAGCTTTAAATGTTATTTTCGCTCCTGTTTTCACAAAATGGCAGTGTTCCCGAGAGATACAGATTGTCCAAAGATAATTTTCGCCATTGACCATATGCCGTTCCAGATTAAGTGGCATATCAAAGCACTCTTCAGTGTATTCACTCTCAAAATAAAGATAAAAAGGATGTGGCAGTGGTGAGGAAAGCGAATGATGTGGAGAACCAGACACTGCAGAATGATTATTCAGCTCATATAATATACAAAAAACAAAGCCTAACCAGTCAACATGCATATAAGACTCCTTTATCCTTATTATTGAATCCTTTTTAAATTGGTAATCAAACCAATCAGGAATTCTTCTCCATTCCCAGGGAAGAATAATATCAAAGCCACATCGGAAGTGACGAGGTTCCTGGTGCCAAACGAAAAGGTGATGTATCCATATATTAGAGCTAGAGAAAAAGTGACAGACTGAAATTGAATAGAAGGGGAAGGTAAGGTAGGCATAATACGTACCTTAGCTAGTCTATATAGCCATATAAATAATGCATGTTGTAAGCCACATTGGAAAAGACAAGGTTCCTGGTATCAAAAGAAAAAGTGATGTAACCATATATTAGTGCTAGAGAAAAAGTGACAGACTGTGAATAGAGGGTTAAGTGGATGTAACCATAAATGTAATACACACCTTAACTAGTCTTTGTAGCCGAAAAAATAAATTGTTGTATGTGGTGCGTGGTTCATGAGGGACGTATGCCTTCTTAAGCTTTGGACAATCAAAAACATATAATCCTGACCTTTGATCGCGGGATCCAGACTTTCTTTTAAAACATCTTCCCACAGAATCTGATGGGCGGCTTTCTGTTGGAGTCAAAGGCAAAGTTTGAAGCCAATGACAATGTGACACATTTAAATATGATAGACTTGAAATCTTTCCGATGGTATTAGGTAGTTCAGTGAAGTTATTGCCCTGTAAATTTAGTCTCTCTAAACCCCTTAATTCTCCAATAGCATCAGGTACTTTAGAAATATTGCAAAAACTTAAGTCGAGAAAAATCAATGATTGTTGATTTTGAGAACTGAATGTAGATGACCACGGAAGATTCGTAAATTTAGAACAGCCACATAGATCTAGTGTCATAAGAAATTTCATATTGTTAAAGCTGTCAGGTATTCCGACAAGATTTGTGCAGCCTCTCAAACTTAAGAATCTAAGTTTTGTAAGATCGCCAATAGATTTATGAATCATATATAAACTTGTACATTGATCCATATCAAGATACTCAAGATTTAATAATCCCCTGAAATCTGGAGTATATTCAAGTTTTGTGCAACCAGATAGACGCAAAACTCTCAAAGAACTTATCTTTGATTCACTGCCAAAATCAAAACAGACGAGACTGCTACAGTTCTGCAAACTCAAGAATTGAAGTTCTGTAAGAAGTCCAATTGATGAATGCACTTGCCATAAGCTTATGCATCCTGCAAAATCCAGTCTTTCAAGATTTTGCATCCCTTTAAAGCACGGGGTCATCTTGAGATTTTTAGAGTTGCTCAAATCCATCCTCTTCAAATAGGGTAGTTGCTGTTAAGCAGAGAATTAGTCATCAATATTACATATGTTAGTATTGTTTCGTATTAAAACTCAGATTTCAGTAATTCACTTTACTATGTTTTCAAAATTGCAATAATGGCCCTTTTCAAAATAAAAAAATCTAATGAAAAACTATTTTAATATTTCCAAATATTTATTTATTTATTTGACAAGAATATTTCCAAATATTATCAAATATAATTTAAAGGAACGCCATTTTTTAAAAATTAAATTAAACATTGACCACTTACACGCATTTCTCAATTTCAAGGATTTTCTTACAAAACATTCAAACATATAAGATTTTCAAAAATTATTTACGATTTTTCATTCGAGATAAATACATTTATGGCGTCACATAGTAATTGATATGAAATCTATATAAGCAGTGTCACTTCTTGTAAAAGTAAATGAGGATACTGTTTATTTTTTATATAATCAACACTCATGTCATGTGTTGGTTCATGAGGGGGGAGCCTATGGATCATACACATTGGGCCTAGAGCAACCACACAAGTGAGTCGGACACCACATCTTTAACCAAAACCTTAAGGCATTGGGTTTATGGGTCCTCTCACTTATAAAAAATTCAACCTCCACTTTTCTAGTCAATGTGAGACTTAACTCACCTCACACTCACACTTGTCACAACATCATGTAAATCTATTTTCTAAGGAATATATAAACAGTTTTGTCACCATGGAATATATAATAGATTGTTTCTTTGAAATGCTAAAATTTTCAACTGTTTAATGCTACCTCGATTAGCTTCTCAAATGTTTATTTGGGGGCATGGAAATGAAAAGAGTATTAAATGTACCTGGATGTCTGTCCATAGTTGTTCAATGCTGCTGTCAGGCAAATTCAATTCAACAAGGTGATATGGTTGAAAATTTGAAGGCAAAGAAATAAAAGGGTAACCATTCCACGAAAGATAATGCAGGGAATTAGAAAGAAATGAGGGTCTTCCTGAAATATTCTTGTGATTTAATATGAGCAGTTTCAAGTGCTCCATTTTTGACAAATCTTCAGCTCTCAACTCATTGAATTTGAAGTCATCCTCTTTCTGATTTAGAATTATGGCTTTAGCCTCTATCGCTTTCTGAAAAATTAAGAATAAGCATATTAAGTGATTTGAGTAGCTGTTAGAGTTCACAATATAAACTGTCTATCAAGTAAAAATAAAGATATGTGCTTACTGCCAAGTTTACTTGAGTTGAGTAAAAACACATAATCATAAATTGCGTCACTTCAAACTCAATTAAACCAAATAAATTTTAGAGATTCAGGTTTGTTCAAAATCACGTTGGACAAACGCTAACCCATAACACATTGAACTACATTCAATCCTAAGAGAACGATAAATTGAAGCAACATGTGATCTCACATTTAATGAGTTGTTAGTTTGAGTCCTCACTAGTCTCCTTACTCGTTCTTTCCTTTACCATAAAACTGTGTATCAAATAAGTATTAACTAGATTCTTTATGTTGGAAATATAAATTAATTATTTGAAGATATAGTTTAATGGAAATAAGAAAAGGAATTAAGGGAAAAAAAATTGTTTGGCGAGATGTTACCTTTTCAGTCATCATCACATAATGGAAATCCCGGTAAAGCCACAACCTACTCCAAAATGCTGGCTCATCTGGATGTTGTCCTCGAACAATTTTCTTACCCAACTCTTGCAGCATTTCATGCATATGAAGTTCCTCATTTTTAATGGTTATTAGTGATTTTTCAACAAGAAGTGGAATTCCAATGTCAGGATGCAATCCACAAGCATCTAGAATTCGGCTGACATAATCCTTCCTCTCTCCTTTAAAGAAACAAGCAATGTGCAGAAATATTTCTTTATCTTCCGCATCTAGTTCATCATAAGTTACTTGAAGCACTTTCAATATTTTGTCTGGCGGACTATTCCGCAATCTATCCAAGGTAGCTCTCCACTGCTTGGCATTTCGAGAATGCAAGAAAGAACCTATTACTCTAATTGCCAATGGAAGATATTGAGTATATTTTAAAACCTCAGGAATCAGCTCTGCAAAAGTGCTTCTTGAATAATCACTTATGAAGGCTTTTCTACACAAAAGTTTATGAGCTTCGTTACCATTCATCAATTCAACCTCGTAAACTATATTTGCTCCATATTCTCTAAGAATATGCTCATCTCTGGTGATTATGATCATTCTACTTTCTGGGTGAAGCAATACACGTTTTATATCCAATTCATGCAGTTGCTCAATTTGATCAACATTGTCAAGAACTACAAGGAGCTTTATGTTGTGTAGCCTATTTCTTACTATTCTTGCTATGTCAGTAGGACTGTGTGTGTCTAGAATCTTTTCGTCTATAGTTCGACAAAGAATTTTTTTCTGCACACCAATAGCACCGCCGTCTTCATAATCTTTGCGAACATCCTCAATGTAACAGCAAGCGTCAAACTGATATGAGATTCTGTCATACAAGGCAGTCGCAAGTGTCGTCTTTCCTATTCCGACCATCCCTCGTATTCCTAAAACTTGAAAACCATCATTCTTTGAGCTTGGTTTTAAAAGGCTTTCTAATTCTTCTAAACGAGGTTGTATTCCAATAAGGTCATCTGCAGACCCTGAGAATTTATGACCTAATTTTCCTATCACAGCCTCAACAATTTCTTCAATCACTACAAACTCTGGCCTGAAAGAAAAGGGAAAATAAGATCACTAAATTAACTCTAACCTAAAAGAACAACGGAAAGCATAAGATAATATGTAAATGGATATAATGTGATTGATAAAAATGTGCAATTTGCTTCCACCCATAAGAGAATAGAAATACAATTTTCTCAAACAAAATTGATTTGTAAACTAGTCAGTTGCACGCACAATTTTTTTAATTAAACGGCATAAATGCTTAATTAAGAATGTAAAACAACAAAAAAGAATAACCTTTTTATACTTACTTATTCCTAACATCCCAGCCTGCTGATCCAGCCAAAGAGGTCATGGCACTCTTCCATTGAGCAACTTTGTCAGGATCATGTTTGAGTAGCTCCGTGTGCAAAACAAAAGCATCCTCATACACTCCACTTTGTTTCCTCACATGAGATGGATCAATGTCATAGAAAACTGGGAAAACAACTTGTTTCAATCTTTTACTGGATTCATCAATAGCAGCCATTTCATCCAAACACCATGTTGATGAAGCATAATCTTTTGAGAAAACAACGATAGAAACACGCGAATCTTTAATCGCCTGTAGAAGTTGGGATGAAATTGATTCACCTTTCTCAAGCAATTTGTCATCCTTGAAGGCCAAAATACCTTTTCTAGTGAGATGAGCGTAGAGATGATCAACAAAGGTGTTGCGCGTGTCAATACCTCTAAAACTGATAAACACATCATATCTATATCTATAGCTTTGGATGTTATCAGAATCCATTGAAGAAATTGAAGTTGTACTTCCCTTACCCTACAGGTATAATAACAATAGTATAACAATTAACACAACTTAGTACTAGTATTAGATATTGATAGTGGAAGATGTATATATAAATAAAGATTTGAGATCAATTTTTGAGAACAAACTAGATGGCTAACACAATTTAAATATGTTGTTAGTTATGTTTAGTAGATAGTTAATGAATATACCAAAATTTCACAAGTCATTAATCATTCACTAGACACAATTAACCGCGACTTTAAACATCATTAACCACAATTTTTAGGTGTTCAAAAAAGAAAATACCTCTTCAAGTGTTCAAATCTATGAAGCCCGGATACAAGATACGATACGGATACGGCGATATTAGAATACTTTTATAAAAAATTAAATATATAAATGTAAAATATATAGACATAAATAAAATTGATAATAAAGAAACATTTAAATTATTAAAATTATCAAAACAAGTGAATTTACATGTCTTAAGTACTATCCAAAAAGTGAGTTATGCGCATCTCTAATGTCCTATAATTTTGTCACTCATTTCCTATATTCTTCATCTTTCTTTGACAAGAGTTAAAAATTTGTATGCACATAAACTAAATTTTTAGCCCTTTTTGGATCCATTTTATTTCTTTTCAAAGAATAAATAAAATATAAACATTTGATATTTCTCCGATACGTAACAGGAATGAACCAAAATACATATCGGGTAGTATCAGACAAGTGTCGCAGAAGTGTCGGTATTTTTTATTTAAAAAATAAAATTTAATCATTAGATACATCTCCGATTTGTATCGGGAAGTACCTGACACGTATCGGTATCGGATATATGGTATCTAACACGATATTTGATCAATTTTGGAGTATCGGGGCTTCATAGGTTCAAATACACATGATTTTCAAAATGGAGGTTAATTGTGTTAATTGGATGGTTAATGAGCTACAAAACTTAGTTATATTCATTAACCATTCACTGAAATGTGTTAACCATCTATTCTAGTTTATTGTCAATTCTGTCTCTAAGTTAGGTTATTCTTTCTCATTATTTTCAATCACAGCTGAATGAATTATTAATGATAAATACAATAGTATAGATTATAGAATATAGCATAAGTTGTTCTCACCTGAAAATATTGAATTTGAGCTTATCTTCACTGAAATCCGGGATTAGAGTGAGCAATAGTGTCCTTACACTTCCACTCCTAGAGCAATCAGTGTTATGAATTTATGATCAGAAGGTGTATGTATATATTGCAGTGAGAAGAGAAGCATAGAAGGCCTTTGACTTTGAGTGTGAACCGGTAAAGGGTGTGGGTAGGTTCCACATACAAAGCTCAGAAACTTCCTCCCTTCCATCAAGGATATGTGTTGGCATCACCGTGGAAGGTGGAGGTGTCAGAATCACAGTGATTTACTATAATTTTGTAGAAACTGCAAGTTGTAGTTTTTCCAAAATCACGTGGATCACCTACAAAACTCGTTAATTTGACTTCACCATTGTTGATTTCACTTGACATAATAAAATCAATTTGGTTGGGTTTTTTTCTTCAATTAAGTGCATAAAATTATTAACAAAAGAGATACACCGAGATGTTTGCAATTTTAATACATTCACAAATAAAAAATCACGGTAATCTATCATGTTAGTAATAATATAAAATTATTAATGTAATGTTTTTTAACAGTTTAAACTTTTGGGATAATCAGGTATTTTGATATGGTACCAGAGTATCAAACGGTAGCTTCTCCAAAACCAGAGTGACTCACCTACAAAACTCATTAATTTGACTTCACCATCGTTGATAATTAGTTAAATTTTAGCTTAATTACACATTTGGTCCCAAACGTTTATTTTAGGTTTTAATTTGGTCCAAATGTTTTAAAAAATTTATATTTGTCCCAAATATTATTTTAAATTTCAATTTGATTATTTCCAACAATTATCTCCACATGTGCAAATTATTTGCCACATGAGACAAAATTGACGAAAATGACCAAATTGAAACTAAAATAAACGTTCGGGAGCAATATAAAACTTTTAAAATGTTTAGAATCAAATTGAAATTTAAAATAAATATTTGAGACCAAATATGTAAACCTTAAATTTTTAGAGATCAAAATTGTGGTTTCTCTCTTGATTTTTAAGTTCTTTTAGAAATGATAATGTTAAAATTGGTGAAAGATGCAATTTTTTCTATGTCACCTTATAAAGCTCCAGGTCCGGATGGCTTTCAACCCATTTTCTTTACTTCTTATTGGCACGTAGTGGGGAATGATGTTTGGAAGCTAGTATCTGAAGCCTTTAATACTGACAGTATTCCTTCTAAATTGGCAGAGAGACTCTCATTGTCCCAATTCCAAAGATTGATGAACCTCAAAGTTTGATGGACTTTCGGCCGATTAGCCTTTGTAATGTTCTTCTCAAACTTATTTCCAAGGTTTTAGTGCGACGAATTAGGCCACATTTAGATAAACTCATTGGTCCTCTTCAGAGCAGTTTTATTCCTAACAGAGGTACTGCTGATAATGCCTTAATTGCACAAGAAATTGTTCATTACATGCATACCAAAAAAGGAAAGTGTGCCTTTTTGATGTACAAAATTGATTTTGAAAAAACTTATGATAGTGTTGATTGGAACTTCTTGAAACTCACATTGTCAGAATTTGGCTTTCCTCCAACTATCATCAATCTTATTATGAGTTGTACAACCTCTTCGACTTTATCTCTCAAATGGAATAATGAAAAGCTTGATAATTTTATTCCGAACCGTGGATTGAGACAAGGGGACCCTATGTCTCCTTATTTATTCCTACTTTGTATGGAGAAACTAGCATTGCTGATTCAGGAGAAAATGGATGATCATCAATGGCTACCTATTAGGATTACTAATAATAGACCAGCAATTTCACATCTTTTCTTTGCCGATGATTGTTTACTCTTCACCAGAGCTAAAACTTCCCAAGTCAGATTAGTCAATGAGGTTATTCAAGCTTTTTGCAAGGCATCAGGTATGAAGATCAATGTTCATAAATCCAAGTTTCTCCCATCAAAAAATTTGGAGCGATCTAAAGTTAAGAAATTTGAAGGTATGATTAACTTTAAGCACACTTACTCTATTGGAATGTATCTTGGGTTTCCTTTACTTGCTGGCAGGGTTACCAATGCAAATTTCTCCTATATTATCGATAAAATCAACTCCAGGCTGGCTGGTTGGAAAGGTAGGCTTTTAAGCAGACCAGTAAGAGTGACTTTGGCAAAATCAGTTCTTAGTTCTATGCCAATATATACTATGCATAATCTTTGGCTGCTAGAGGGTATATGTAACAAGATTGACTCTAGCATTCGAAAATTTATTTGGGGTGGCAATAATAGTCATTGGGTTAATTGGGACACTATTGCCCAATCTTCTCAAAGAGGTGGGCTAGGTATTAGAAAAACTAGACCTGTGAATGTGGCCATGTTAGGGAAACATGTGTGGGAACTTATTCATAATCATGAGAAGTTATGGGTCCAACTACTTACAAAGAAATATATCAATGAATCGCACATCCTTCAAGCAACAACTGGTAATGGAGTTTCCTATACTTGGCGCTCTATCGTTAAAGCTGCTAATATTCTAAGCCCAAGGTTCATTACACGGGTTGGAACAGGTGATATTTCCATGTGGTATGATAAATGGCTTCCCCATGGTCGTCTTTCTGAACGAGTTACCCATGTCAATCAAAATGATACTACCCTCCACATTAATGATGTCGGTTACAACGGTGTGTGGAATTTTGATCTCATATCCACACATATTCCTCAAGATATTAAAATGGAGATGGAGAGCATTTTTATCAATGAAGAATCTGATGATATCCTCGTATGGGAGCCATCTAATTCAGGGACTTATACAACAAAATCAGCTTATTACTGGTTAACCCTTCTACCTGGTCCTGATCCGAAAGAAGTTATGAGTTGGTCTTGGATTTGGAGACTTAAAGTTCCTGAAAATATACGTCATTTTACGTGGATTATTATGCATGGAAAGTTACCTACATATCAGGTTCGGTGTGCACATCATATGTCATCAGATGCTTCTTGTTATAGATGTGGTGCTTCATCGGAAACCATTCTACATCTGTTGCGTGACTGTTTCAAGGCCAAGCAAGTTTGGCACAAACTCAAATTTAATTTTCAAAATCATAGTTCTGAAGATGATCTTCAGCTATGGTTTAAGCTATATGCAACTGGCCAACAAAGTACTCTCTTTCTCATTGGATGTTGGTTCATTTGGAAATTTCGAAATGAGGAAGTTTTCTCTGATATCAGTCATCCTTTCTGGTATATCCTTAACCAAATTTACTCCCATTATAATTCCACCAAAAAGGTTTTTGGTGATCCTTCTTCTATCTCTTCTCCTCGGTTGGTTTCTTGGCACCCCCCTCCAGATAATGTGATTAAGGTAAATATTGATGGTAGTTCAATTGGCAACCCTGGTAGATCAGGCTTTGGGGGTCTTATTAGAAATTCGATTGGTGGTTGGGTTACTGGTTTTGCAGGCAGTTGTGGTCATACTACTAATATTAATGCTGAGCTTCGCGCTATTTCTTATGGATTACATATCACTTGGGATCTTGGTTTTAGAAACATCATTTGTGAATCAGATTCTCAAACGGCGTTGACACTTGTCAAGGATGGGGTTCCACTTACGCATCCTTATGCTCCTCTTATTAATAACATTTGTTCTTTTATGTTGAGAGATTGGAATGTTGTGTTGGCTCACACACTACGGGAAGGAAACTCTTGTGCAGATTGGCTGGCTAAATTGGGTGCTTCTCTTTCTCATGAACTCAAGATCATTCCCAATTGTCCATCTTCATTATCAAACTATTGCTTAGCTGATAGTTTAGGAATTCAATTCCTCCGCTTGTAATCTCTTTTAGTTTTTCCTTTATTTTCCTAATGATCAAAAATATTAAAGTTTTTTTTTTGACGATAAAAGTTGAAGTATTTATATATAAAATTTTTGCATTTAATATTATAAAAATATTCAAAAATTTAAAAATTAAATGCACAAGTTTTAATATAATATTTCTACATTTAATTTCTTAATATATACCACATTTAGTACCCATAGCAAAAAAAAATATACCACATTTAGTATTTTCCTATAATCTACAAGTAGTAAAAAAGAATCACACACAAATATCATAAAAAATAAAATAAACGGAATCACACACAATAAATCAAAACTTAATACTACTAGTTTGTAATTTGAGGAGTGATAGATTTTTCTTTTCAACAATCTCTTTTAGATACATTGAAATCAATGTAAGCAATTCATATTATAAATACTAGATTGAGGCCTGCGTATTGTGCGGGTTGAGTCAAGTTTTTTAAAAAAATATTGTTATACTTATATAGAACGTACTATAAAATATTGATAATAGTGATGAACATGTAGAAAAAATAGATGGTGAGATGTAAATATTATATATTTATTTTTTTTACCAAAGACTAAATTATAACAAATATTAAAGACTAAATAATAACGTACTTGTAAATTGAAATTTAAATCTAAAATCATTTAGAAAGTTTACTGGTATATAACTTTAGTTTTTTAATTTTGCATATGATTTAACCAATATGTTAAGTTGAATTTCAAATGACATAACCAATATAATATTTGTTGGTTTGTTTCTATAATTAATTTTTACATATCGTATAATTTTTTTACTCATTCTAAGAAATTATAAGATAAAATTGTGAGATATTTTTTGAGTTCAATTAGATTTACCTTGAAGTTTTAATAATGTATGAATTGAATCCGATCAATTAATCATGGTAAATTTAATTATCAAAAAAAGTTCCAAGTGTTATGTACATAAAATTGACATAAGAACTTATAGATTAGGTAAAATAAGTAATTCAATTATTTTAGTGTGTATATATATAAATACTTATGACAATACAATATATAGATTGTTTATGTATGTTCAAAATAAATAATATAGTGAGAAGAGTAAACCAAGAAATTTTTTTGAAGGAGTTATTATATACAATTTTTTAATGTGTTCTAAACAAATTGAGTTACAGTTTTATTTCTTTTTTGATTATAATGTTTTTATTTTTATTTTTTAAATCTCTCGAACAACTTTTTTTTTCATAATCTGATAAAATATTGAAGTGTTGTTGAAAGAATCTTAATGGGAAGACCCTGAACAACAAACTTATTTGAGTATTGAAAATACTATTATTTTTTGTTATTAGTTATTATATTTTTATTAGTATATATTATTATTATAATTATTATGTGAAACTTTTTATAAAATAATAATAGTGGGAGTTGAAGAAATAGTAACCAAATTTAAGTTATTAAGTGTGAAATAAAAGGATATTAAAGATGAATGAAAAATGAATAAGTAATGGATGAGAGAATTATTCCTTAGCTTCAATAGAGAAACTATAGAGCATTATAATAGTGTGTTTTGAGAGGTGCCGCATAGGAATATTCTTGACATGACAAAAATTTGATTGCATGGCATAAAATTGGTGAGGTATCAATAATATAAGTTGGGACTCTAAATTAATAGATTATAATAGAAGTTTCACAGAAGTAATAAGACATTCATGAGGGGTGTTTACGGGTGACTCGCTCAATTTAATGACTGAACTCAAGTCAATCCACATTTTATCTGAACGCATTTAAGTTCGGGTCTTATCTGAAACAAGTCGTTCAAATCTATGATTTGGTTCAGATAACGTATTAAGGAAATTGAACGGAAATCTAAAAAGAAATTATAATTAAAAAATAAGTAATTTGACTCATAATATTTTTTTGACAAAATGACTTTTAAAAAGTTATGCACAACTTCTAAGAATAATACTAGATCCTTCTCAATACAAGACCTTTTTATAAAAGTTTGTTTTCCATTTTATTATATTTTTTCAAAGGTCAAGGTGTATTAATTAAATTTACATCAAAATTGTACCAAAAAAAAATTCACCAAAATATCTCTTATTAAATTAAGAGAAAGTAAAGACCATCATTTTTCTCTCTTAATAATTGAAAAGTAATTTTTAAAAGAGAAGGTAATTTTTTAACAAATTTAATGTAATAATTATTTTTCTTAATTCTTGTATTTTGTCGAGGAGTCCTTATATTTAAGAAGAGGTAGTAAAAATATGTTGCGTCCAGTGAGTTTAACTCAATTGACATGAGACATTGTATTTTATATGTAGGAATCGGGGTTCGAACTTCAAATGTCCCACTTATTCACCTTAACAGTGAAATATCTGGCCACTAGACTACTTGACCAATATAAAAAATATATTACGTGAAAGAAAGATGAGATCCTATTGATATATTAAACTTTTTGAAATACATGAATTAACATAGTTATCACATATATAATTTTATTGATTATTATGTCACAATTGTCTCTGCAAAATGACTCGTTTTATGTAAATCCGAATATATTATGTTGTTATTGATTAGAATATGAATTTTTTAGGCTAAATTAGATTTTTGGTCCCATAATTTATTTATTGATTTCATTTTGATCCCTTAATTAATTATTATTACATTTTGATCCCTTAATTTATTTATTAATTTTATTTTAGTCCGTTGATTAGTAATTGTTACATTTTGATCTCTTCCATAGCATTCTCATATTTTAAAAATGTTCTTTAAATTCATTTTTAAGTTTTATAAGTGGGTCTTAATAATAATAAGGACCAATGCAATATTTTTGTCTCCTCTTCCCTATAACTTCAACAACATTATCCATCTTGAGTCTTGACCCTTGCACCTGAGCAGAGTCAATGTCTGCCTTCATTCTTGCTATCCCAAATCAAGATCATCATAACCCAAATGAATAGGAGGCAAAGGAGGCTCAAGCAAGTCATAATCAATTTGATACATTAAATTACATGGAAAAGCCAAAAGAAAATTTAAGTACACATCAACAACCACAACACAATCAGAAATGGACAAATCTAAAAGGGTTCTGAAATTTTAGAATAAAATTGCAATTTCAACAATGTAGCAACAATACACTGATTATGAAGTTTACTAAGGATTTAATATATCAAGCAACTCTTTGCTGGTGTCATCCTTGTGAACAATCACTTCAATGAAACAAAAGCTGTCTTTCTTTGGTCCTGTTGCTGTGGCAATTGCTTCTACTAGCTCCTCTTCACAGAATACCTAAAAATGAAGCATGCATGAATCAGCACTTATATTCATGTTACAGAAGAAGATTGAGGAAAGACGAGTGTACATTACTACGTCAAGCCTCTCACATTGGAAGTCCAACATTTTCATTCACCATTGTGAATGGCATCAATCAATCCAGAGTAATTCCAGTTTTTGATAACATTGTATGGTCCATCATGAATTTCAACCTCAATGGTGTATCCACCGTTGTTTATCAGGAAGATGATGGTATACTGACCACATCGAAGCATTGTTGATACGTTCTGTGCAGTTACCTGCAAAACATTTAAGATATGAAACCATGTTCGAAAATAAATTAAATGTTGAATGAAATCATGTGTAAGTAATTATGCAAGAGAGACCTGAAAGCTCTTGAATTTTGGTTCCTAACAACTTATAATCATGAAAAACAATCTGAACATTAACCCTCAACCAAACAACAAAAAAATATAAACATTTGTATCAAAAACACAAAATAAACTCTTTAAAAAAAATCACAATGTGAAAAGGTCATACAAACATAAATACTTTAGAAGTTTCAAATCTGCACACATTGTTACTGTATTAAAACACTAAGTTCCAACCCTACTTCAATTTAATGCATTTGTCCATGTAGTCTAATTTTGACAAACTCCAGTTCAAATAAATAAAGTTATAGGGCTTAGCTACCTAAGCAAACAAATACAGGAAGGGAGTAAATAGGCTGAAATGTCAATCCAAATCAAGATAAGTGAAACCATAACTGCATCCCATGGAAAAAATAATCATAAACGCTTGTGCAAATCTGCAAATGCAACTTCCTATTTTACAGCTTCATATTCATCTATGTGCAGAACTAACAATAATTAAATTAGGAATCATGTCCTCAACATATTAATTGAAGAGAAATTCTTAGATAAACATGGTTTACCTAAGCTGGAAAAAGGCCTAGATTAGAGAGACCGGTTTCTTTCCTCTTAGTTCCATCAATCATGGCTTCATCTTCGTCAGATAATAACCAGTTGTAAGGAAGCTGGATTTTAGGCTCAAATTTGTTGTTGCTTTTCACTACATTATCAATGTCCAGTTTTCTTTCATCCTTAATTCCTAGTAGTGTCGCTTCTGAGTCTACATTATCTAAGTCTTCCTTAGTTAGCACGCACAACCCCCATTCCTTCATAATCAAACCTTGGCAGGCTTTAAATGTGATTTGCGCTCCTGTTTTCACGAAATGGCAGTGTTCCCGAGAGATATAAATTGTCCAAAGATAATTTTTGCCATTGACCATGTGCAGTTCCAGATTAAGTGGCATATCAAAGCGCTCTTCCGTGTATTCACTCTCAAAAGAAAGATAAAAAGGATGTGGCAGTGGTGGGGAAAGCGATTGATGTGGAGAACCAGACACTGCAGAATGATTATTCACCTCAAATAATACACAAAAAACAAAGCCAAACCAATCAACAAGCATACTAGAATCCTTGATCCTTATTATTGAACCCCTTTTAAATTGGTAATCAAACCAATAAGGAATTGTTCTCCATACCCAGGGAAGAATAATGTCAAAGCCGCATTGGAAGTGATGAGGTTCCTGGTACCAAACGAAAAGAGATGTATCCATGTTTTAGAGCTAGAGAAAAAGTGACAGACTGTGAAACTGAATAGAAGGGGAAGGTAAGATAGACATAATACACACCTGATATAGTCTTTGTGCCCATAAAAATAATGTTTCTTGTGCGGTTTTTGATTCACGGCTGATGTATGACTCATTCAGCATCGGGCAATCAAAAACATATAATCCTGACCTATGATCACGGGATCCAGACATTGTTTTAAAATATCTTCCCACTGAATCTGATGGACTGGTTTTTGTTGGAGTCAATGGCAAAATTTGAAGCCTATGACAATGTGACACATTTAAATATGATAGACTGGACATCCTTTGCATGGTAATAGGTAGTACAATGAAGTTATTGCCCTGTAAATTTAATCTCTCTAAACCCCTTAATTCTCCAATAGCATCAGGTGCTTGAGAAATATTGCAAAAACTTAAGTCGAGAAAAATCAATGATTGTTGATTTTGAGAACTGAATGTAGATGACAGCGGAAGATTCGTAAATTTAGAGCAGCCAAATAGATCTAGTGTCATAAGAAATTTCATATTGTTAAAGCTGTCAGGTATTTCGACAAGATTTGTGCAGCCTCTCAAACTTAAGAATCTAAGCTTTGTAAGATCCCCGATAGATTTATGAATCATATATAAACTTGCACATTGATCCATGTCAAGATACTCAAGATTTAATAAACCCCTGAAATCTGGAGTAAATTCAAGTTTTGTGCAACCAGATAGATGCAAAACTCTCAAAGAACTTAACTTTGATTCACTGCCAAAATCAAAACAGACCAGACTGCTACAGTTATGCAAACTCAAGAATTGAAGTTCTGTAAGAAGTCCAATTGATGAATGCACTTGCCATAAGCTTATGCATCCTGCAAGATCTAGTCTTTCAAGATTTTGCATCCCTTTAAAACACGGGGTCATCTTGAGATTTTTAGAGTTGCTCAAATCCATCCTCTTCAAATAGGGTAGTTGCTGTGAAGTAGAGAATTAGTCATCAATATTCAATATGTTAGTATTGTTTTGTATTTAAACTATTCTTTTGGTCCCTTAACTTATTTGTTGGTTTCATTTTGGTCCCTTAACTAGTTTGCGTTCTGTTTTGGTCCCTTAATTGTACTTCCGTCAGTCATGTTGATCACTTCCATTAATTTTTAACCCCAAATGTATAAGATAGACTGGGTTGAAGATTTTGGAGAAGAAAGAAATTCAGTTTCAGCCAACCCAAGAATGACACCTGGACATCACTTAACGTTTTTCTCACAAAACTAACAAAAGGGACCAACATGACTGACGGAAGTACAATTAAGCGACCAAAACGGAACAAAACCTAATTAAGGAACCAAAATGAAACTACAAAATAAATTACGAGACCAAAAGAGCAATTTAGCCAAAATTATATCTAATGAAAAACTATTTTAATTCCAAATATTTTTATTTTATTTTTTTGACAAGAATATTTCCAAATATTATACAAATATAATTGAAAGGAACACCATTTTTGAAAAAATTAAATTAAACATTAACCACTTACACGCATTTCTCTCTTTCAAGGATTTTCTTACAAAAAATTCAAACATATAAGATTTTCAAAAATTATTTACAATTTTTCATTCGAGATAAATACATTTATGACATCACATAATAATTGATATGAAATATATATAAGCAGTGTCACTTCTTGTAAAAGTAAATGAGGATACTATTTATTTTTTATAAAATCACTCACGTGTTGGGTCATGACGGGGGACCTAGGGATCATACACATTGGACCTAGAGCAACCACACAAGTGAGTCGGACACCACATCTTACAAAATATTCACCTCACACTTTTGTCACAACATTATGTACATCTATTTTTTAAGGAATATATAAATAGTTGTGTCACCATGGAATATATAATACTCCCTCCGTCCCGAAACTTTAGTCATTTTAGGATTTTACTTTTGTCCCAAAACTTTAGTCCTTTCAAGAAATCAAGAAATAACTACACCTATTTTTCCTTTTATACCCTTACAAAATTTAAATTGTTTAAATTGATTTAAAAAAAGTTCAAACTAGGTGAAGCTAGTTAGAAAGATAGACATATTAAGAGGTTTGCATGCAATTGCCATGTAGTTGTTGGACAAGTTGCCGTGTAGCTCGCCTTTAATTGGAAAAGCAAAGCACGTGAGCTAAAAATTTTAGCATAGTTAATGCAGATATATTAAGGATTAAAAATTTAACAAATAAATGTGAATAAAAAAATAAAAATAATGAGGGGCATATCGGTCCATAAGTTTTAAAATTAACTATTTCCTAGTATTTATGTCCAAGTCTAAAAGGACTAAAGTTCCGGGACGGAGGGAGTATATTGTTTCTTTGAAATGCTACAATTTTCAACTGTTTAATGCTACCTCGCTTAGCTTCTCAAATGTTTATTTTGGGGCATGGAGATGAAAAGAGTATTAAATGTACCTGGATGTCTGTCCATAGTTGTTCAAGGTTGCTGTCAGGCAAATTCAATTCAACAAGGTGATATGGTTGAAAATTTGAAGGCAAGGAAATGAAAGGGTAACCATTCCACGAAAGATAATGCAGGGAATTCGAAAGAGACGAGGGTCTTCCAGAAAAATTCTTATGATTTAATATGAGCAGTTTCAAGTGCTTCATTTTTGACAAATCTTCAGCTCTCAACTCATTGAATTTGAAGTCATCCTCTTTCTGATTTAGAATTATGGCTTTAGCCTCTATTGCTTTCTGAAAAATTAAGAATAATAAGAATATTATAAAAAAAAAAAGGAATATAAAGCTAAATGATTTGAGTAGGAGATAGAGTTCACAATGAAAACTATCTATCATGTTGATTTTTCATCTACCACCATAACTTCAAGTAAAAATACATATATGTGCTTAATACCAAGCAAAATTGATTTAGCTTGCAATCACTGGTTTGATTAGAAGTAATAAAAGTGCTTTTGCGTTAGGTCAAAAATTCCACCAAGGTTTACATTATAGTTTACATGTAGATTAAAAGCATTCAATCCTAAATTGTGTCACGTCAAACTCAATTAAACCAAATAAATTTAGAGAATCAGGTTTGTTCAAAATCATGTATCAAATAAATATTAACTAGATTCTTTCTGTTAGAAATATAAATTAATTATTTAAAGATATAAGTTTAATGATAAGAAAATTAAAGATAAAAAAAACTATTTGGTGAGATATTACCTTTTCAGTCATCATCACATAATGGAAATCCCGGTAAAGCCACAGCCTACTCCAAAATCCTGGTTCATCTGGATGTTGTCCTCGAACAATTTTCTTCCCCAACTCTTGCAGCATTTCATGCATATGAAGTTCCTCATTTTTTATGGTTATGAGTGATTTTTCAGCAAGAAGTGGAATTCCAATGTCAGGATGCAATCCACAAGCATCTAGAATTCGGCAGACATAATCCTTCCTCTCTCCTTTAAAGAAACAAGCAATGTGCAGAAATATATCTTTATCTTCTGCATCTAGTTCATCATAACTTACTTGAAGCACTTTCAATATTTTGTCTGGCGGATTATTCCGCAATCTATCCAAGGTAGCTCTCCACTGCTTGGCATTTCGAGAATGCAAGAAAGAACCTATTACTCTAATTGCCAATGGAAGATATTGAGTATATTTTAAAACCTCAGGAATCAGCTCTGCAAAAGTACTTCTTGAATAATCACTTATGAAGGCTTTTCTACACAAAAGTTTATGAGCTTCGTTACCATTCATCAATTCAACCTCGTAAACTATATTTGCTCCATATTCTCTAAGAATATGCTCATCTCTAGTGATTATGATTATTCTACTTTCTGGGTGAAGCAATACATGTTTTATATCCAATTCATGCACTTGCTCAATTTGATCAACATTGTCAAGAACTACAAGGAGCTTTATGTTGTGTAGCCTATTTCTTACTATTCTTGCTATGTCGGTAGGATTGTGTGTGTCTAGAATCTTTTCTTCAATAGTTCGACAAAGAATTTGTTTCTGCACAGCAATAGCACCCCCGTCTTCATAAACTTTGCAAACGTCCTCAATGTAACAGCAAGCATCAAACTGATATGAGATTCTGTCATACAAGGCAGTCGCAAGAGTTGTCTTTCCTATTCCGCCCATCCCTCGTATTCCTAAAACTTGGAAACCAGCATTCTTTGAGCTTAGTTCTAAAAGGTTTTCTAATGCTTCTAAACGAGGTTGTATTCCAATAAGGTCATCTGCAGACCCTGAGAATTTATGACCCAATTTTCTTATCACAGCCTCAACAATTTCTTCAATCTCTACAAACTCCGGCCTGAAAGAAAAGTGAAAATAAGATCACTAAATTAACTCTAACCTAAGAGAACAAGGAAAAGAACAAGAAGCTGCAAAAGATAATATGTAGGTGGATATAATGTGATTGATAAAAATGTGCAATTTGCTTCCACACCCAAAAATGTGCAAAGTGCAATTTGCTTCCACACTCAAACAAAATTGATTTGTAAACAAGTCTGTTGCACGCACACAAAAATTAATCAATTGGCATAAAAGCTTAATTTTTTTTTTTCGTACTAAAAATTGATTTGTATAATTTTTTTTTATTAGTAGATAAAATTATATATATAATTTAATTACATATGAATAGAAGGTAATCGGGCAACAAGCTGCGCCGGATCATGCTTAATTGAGGATGTAAAACAACAAAAAAGAATAACCTTTTTTATACTTACTTATTCCTAACATCCCAGCCTGCTGATCCAGCCAAAGAGGTCATGGCACTCTTCCATTGAGCAACTTTGTCCGGATCATGCTTGAGTAGCTCGGTGTGTAAAACAAAAGCATCCTCATACGCTCCACTTTGTTTCCTCACATGAGATGGATCAATGTCATAGAAAACAGAGAAAACAACTTGCTTCAATCTTCTACTGGATTCATCAATAGCAGCCATTTCATCCAAACACCATGTTGATGAAGCATAATCTTTTGAGAAGACAACAATAGCAACCCGCGAATCTTTAATTGCCTGTAGAAGTTGGGATGAAATTGATTCACCTTTCTCGAGCAATTTGTCATCCTTGAAGGCCAAAATACCTTTTCTAGTGAGATGAGCGTAGAGATGATCAACAAAGGTGTTGCGCGTGTCAATACCTCTAAAACTGATAAACACATCATATCTATATCTATAGCTTTGGATGCTATCATAATCCATTGAAGAAATTGAAGTTGTACCTCCCTGAGCCTACAATTATAACAATGATAGTACAACAAATGAATTACGTGTAAATTAATACTAGTCTTTTTTCTCATTTTTTATTAAAAAATTACTGATGTGGAAAATTTTATTTATATTAAAAATAAAGAAATCCAGAAAAATAATGAACAACTTCTTCATCTTCTTCCTTCATCATCTTCATCTTCTTCCTTTGAACCTTCATCTGCTTCCTTCAATAAAAAAAATTCTATTAAATAAACTACCAAATATCATGAATCTATGTTTTTTGTTGTTTTTTTTATAAAATCATGAATCTATGTTATGTTTACCTCAAGAATCAAGATTCTTCTAAACACAAAAATCAAAACTCCAAATTCTCAATAAATCCTAAAAACCAATTAGCCCATACAATCCACAAGACTCGAGGCTCTCTCTACAATCCTTCTAGAATACACACTCGTTTCCGAAATCAACCCCTGATTCAAGATACCACAAACCCATCTCTCATTAGTAACACCAGACAGACTTTGCCTCCAATTTACTCTTCACATACCTTCCACCTCTAAATGGGTTTAGGGTTTATTGAGAATTTCAAAAAAATCTCTATATATAACAAAACGATGAAATACTTAGAACACATTTTATGATAAGCTATTTAAACCAATTTTTCATTTCAAACTTTTATACAAAAATTCTTTGTTAAAAATTTTTTTAGAGCAAAATCAATACACTATAAAAATCATTTAAAAAAAAATCTAAAACAAACGCACCCTGAATAACAACATTTTTTGTTCAAATATAGAATTAATGAAGTTCAAAATCGAGATTAACTGTGTTAATTGGATGGTTAATGAGCTACAAACACTTAATTATATTATTAACCAACCATTCACTGAAATGTGTTCACCATCTAATCTAATTTATTGCCAAATTATGTCTCTAAGTTAGGTTATTCTTTCTCATTATTTTCAACCAGTGCTGGATGTGATTGTGAATCCAAGATCTAAACGAGAATGAATACCACAATATAGAATAATAATATAGCATAAGTTCTCACCTGAAAATGAAAATATTGAAGTTGAGTTTATCTTCACTGAAATCTGGGATTAGAGCAATAGTGCCCTTACACTTCCACTCCTACAATGTGAGTGGGTTCCACATACAAAGCTCAGAAAATTCCTCCCTTCTTCCACCTTTGGCTCTTCTCGGAAACAAAACTCAATAATTTTACTTCACTGACAATGATTTCACTTGACCAAAGAAAACCAGAGTAATACACCCTTCGTTCCAAAATGTAAGCAAATTTGACTTTTTAAATATATTTGACTATTGATGTATTTGGTCCATGATATGAGCTAGATACATCAATAGTCAAATGTACTTAAAAAGTCAAATTTGCTTAGATTTTAGGACGGAGGAAGTACTTTGATATTTTTTATTTTTCTTTTTTGGTACATAGGTACGAAATGGCAAAAGTCGTTATAAACTCACATAAATAAAGTTGAGTGATAATCCATGTCATTGACATTTGGTTTAACAAGACTTCTGAATGATTTTATTTTATTTTATTTAGAACAAGTACCATCTAGTTTTTCAAAAGTGCAACTCTTTATCTCAAAATTACAAATACAACCTCAAATGAAACTTCACAGTAGTTGTGTATAAGTTTAATTTAAATAGATTACCATTTCATATAACACCAAAAATTAATACTACCTTCATTCTTGCTATCCCGAATCAAGATCATCATCACCCAAATTATTACTACCTCCGTACCAAAATATAGGTCGTTTTGACCATATCACATAAATTAAGAAATATAATCATTGTTGTATGGAAAAGATAAATTATAAGTTAGTTTATAAAATTACCCTTCATTAAATAGTATATGAAAGATAAATTATAGAATTGAAAGAAGAAAGAGAAATAATAAATTAAGGGTAATAGAGGAAAAAGAACATTAAATACAAAAAACATTAAATACTTCATTGATAATGTAAAACGACATATATTATGATACAAATATATTACGACAAACACAACCAAGTCATAATCAATTTGCTACATTAAATTACATGGAAAAGCCAAAAGAAAACCTAAGCACACATCAACAACATAATCAGTGACTATGATTCCACTGAAATGATTGGAGAATGCTGGTGCAAAAACTGCCTTGCAACACAGAATTAAATATTACAAAATGTCAGAAGGCATAATTGGAGAGTGTCATTAACAATAGTGAGAGACAAAAACTAAAATCAAAAAATTGAAGAATTAATACACAAACATCAAAATTTCTGAATCAATTAACCATCTGGAATATAAATCAGCTCATGATGGTTCAAACAGAGATATAATATACTCATCAACACAAATCCTTCTCAAATGATAGGCAATTAAGTGGCTGAGGCGGACCGCAATGAAGGCGGAATTTTCAACAATTTCAATTATCAATACTTAGTATGATACATTAAACCATCACCAGTTCACCACTTTGTGGATTCATATGGCATTTTCATCAAGCTAGTGATCCATCTCCAGGCACCAACCATATTGGCAATTCAGCTACATATTTTTGACATTTTTTGACAACCTACAGCTCAAGCACAGGTGCTTTGACATCATGCACCAAAAGACAAGAAAAGTAAAAACTGAGTAACCACTTTAATCCTTAAATGTGTGAAACTCTTATCACAATATAGAATCTATCAAAATTACAAACACATATCTAAATGCATATTTCGTTAGATAGTTTGGTCTTCAAACATGTCTTTAGTTAATTTGGCCATCAAATTTGTCTTCTGTTTGATTCATAAAATTATTGACAAACACACACACATATATATAGGGACTAAAATGACAATTTATTCAAGATTTAATGATCATTTTCGTCCTTGTATGTACGTAGAATTTTGGTTTTAGTCCATGTATCGATTTTTTGTTCTAAATAAGTCCCTGAATCAACCAAATTTGTTGCTTTTGGTCCATAAAGCTAAAATTCGCAGGAAAGTTTCTGTTAGGATCCAAAATCAATAGAACAATAGAAATGCAGTAAAACAGTAAAGAAATGGTGGAATGGAAATATATTATAGATGATAAATGATCAGGAGATCAAACGGGATCTAGATCAAGGAAAGAGATACAAATAATCAGCAATAAGTTGAATTAAGCTAAAACAGAAAAATGATTATGCAGAATTGAACTAGGCACTTCGAGAGGCCACTACTCTCCAATGATGGTGATCACAGCTCTAGAATCATGCATACTCTACCCATGTATGGAATGCATTTACTTATAGCACTTTAGATCCATAAAATCCAATCAGAGAGTGACATGTGTCCCACTAACATGCTCTCCCTCACAATTAGTTAGACTCATGATTGGATGAGGGACCACCTCTTTTGATTCTTCTCTTATAGACTAGTTTATGCCTATCAGTTTACTGTAGATTTTCCTACGAATTTTTCTATGAATTTTTGCTTTAGAGACTAAAATCAAAAAGTTTGGCTGATTCAGGGGCTTATTTAAAACAAAAATCGATATAGAGACTAAAATCAAAATTCCACGTACATACAGGATGAAAATGATCATTAAGCCTTTATTCAAATAAACACTATTCTCAGGAATCTTGAAGCAACAAAGTACATTACACAATAAAAAGAGAGTGATGCATATCAAGTGACTGGATTTATACAAACAAGAAGTTAGTTACATAAACAAGAAAGCCGTCAATAAAATTAAATTTCATACAATGACAAATTCACAAATCTAAAAGGATTCTCAAATTTCAAAATAAAATTTCAATTTCAACAAGGTAGCAACAATACACCGATGCTGAACTGAAGTTTACTGAACCAAAAGACAAGAAGAAAAGTAAAAACTGAGTAACCACTTTAATGCTTAAATGTGTGAAACTCTTATCACAATATAGAATCTATCCAAATTACAAATACACATCTAAATGCATATTTCATTAGTTAGTTTGGTTTTTGAACATGTCTTTAGTTAATTTGGCCATCAAATTTGTCTTATGTTTGATCCATAAAATTATTGACAAACACATATATAGGGACCAAAATGACTATTTATTCAAATAAAAACTATTCTTAGGAATCTTGAAGCAACAAAGTACATTACACAATAAAAAGAGAGTGATGCATGTCAAGTGACTGGATTTATACAAACAAGTAGACTTAGTTACATAAACAAGAAAGCCGTCAATCAAAGTAAATGTCATAGTTCATACAATAACAAATCTAAAAGGATTCTCAAATTTCAGAATAAAATTTCAATTTCAACAATGTAGCAACAATACACTGATTCTGAACTGAAGTTTACTGAGGATTCGGGGGACGACTATTGGCAGCAGAGACCCTGGAGCCCCACTCAAGCAACTCTTTGCTGGTGTCATCCTTATGAACAATCACTTCAATGAAACATAAGCTGTCTTTCTTTGGTCCTGTTGCTGTGGCAATTGCTTCTACTAGCTCCTCTTCACAGAATACCTAAAAATAAAACATGCATGAATCAGCACTTAAGTTCATGTTACAGAATACCTATACATTACAGCGTCAAGACTCTCACCTTCGAAGTCCAACATTTTCCTTCACCATTGTGAATTGCATCAACCAAACCAGTGTAATTCCAGTTCTTGATAACATTGTATGGTCCATCATGAATTTCAACCTCAATGGTGTATCCGCCATTGTTTACCAGGAAGATGATGCTATTCTGACCACATCGCAGCATTGTTGATACATCTTGCGCAGTTACCTGCAAAACATTTAAGATACGAAACCATGTTAAAAAATAAATTAAATGCTGAACGAATCATGCTTTGAGTAGTTATCCAAGACAAACCTGGAAGCTTCCATCACCAATGCAAGCAATCACTCGCTTCTCAGGAACCGCTTGTGCGTAGCCAAGAGTTGCACCAACAGACCATCCAATTGAACCATATTGCATTTGAAACTCATACCTGCCAACAAGAGTTTATCAGCACTATAAACATTATGAACAAAAAATTGAAAAATACAACAAATCACATTCTCTCAACACTTACCCACATCCCTCGGGTAATTTCAACTTTTGGCAGTTAAACCACGAGTCCCCTGTCTCAGCAATCACAATAGTTTCATTGGAAAGCATCTGTTGTATATGTTGGAACATAACATTAACCCTCAAAGGTTCTTTTGGGGCAGACTTCAAAGGTTTACCATTTGGGACAAATATCCTATGGTGATTTTCATATGCAGCACTGTTGTGTTTGAGACGCTTTGCAAGTGCCTTAAGGAAATCCTTCATCAACACACATCCAAATGCAGGTCCATTAGCAATCACAACCCGATCGGGCTCAACAATAATTGCCTTCTCTTTCTTGAGAAGAAGCGAATACCCAACGGAACTGTAGTCGTTAAAAATGGGGCCGGCAAACAAATATGCATCAGCGGATTCCACAATCTCGGCACAAAATGCAGTACTCACAGCACCCCAATAAGTTCCAATGAAATGAGGATGGTGCTCCGGAACCAACCCTTTAGCTGATGGCATCGAGGCAAGTGCATAACCACTTGCATCTGCCAATTCGACAAAGGCATCAGATGCTTTTGCCACCCTCAGTTTAGGACCACCAACTAGCACAGGTTTCACTGCCTTGTTAAGAAATTCTGCTGCTGCCTCAACTGCTGCTTCCAACCCCATGTGGTTACTCAATCTACAAAACACCCGAAGCAACATACAAACAAACAAAAATTAGATAAAACTTAAAAGACTAATCATCCATATTTCTAATAATTGGTTCCTCCACAAAACAGTTAAAAATTAAATGTTTGTTTAGGTCAAAGTTTGCAAAACATGATTTTCAATAAACGCTCTTTTTTTTATTTTGTACATCAGAAAGATAAATTACTCCCACCAGAATTTGATCCTTAGACCTCTCCCTACCCAACCAATATGTCCCTCCACTCATATCACCTGAGCTATCCTACGGGGACATAAACGCTCATATTTGGATTAATAGTGAGTTTGGCAAAATAACAATGACCTCATGATTACGTTAAAGCTACGTAAAGTAGTTTTCGTTAAAATCACAATGGACCTCTGTGATTCTACCAAACTCACCATCAAATTTATATGATTTGGTGTAAACTTTTCAACTTAACACAAAAGGTCAGTTACTTATATGATTTCTATGTGAAACCAAAGTACACACTAGTTACTAAAAAAGAACAAAGAGAGAAAGACTTACTTGGGATTGCGTGAAAAAGGTACAGGATCACGACTGAAAGTTGGGTGAGGAATTGCAGGCAAGTTACAGCTAATGCTTATGTAAACAGGCTTGCTCTCCTTTAGTGCAGTTGAGATTGCTGTATCAATCAACTCATGAGCATCTTCCAAGTGATTCACCACAGCCTATTATCAAATTAATATATGAATGTAATTTAAGTTTTTTTATCACAGCCTATTATCAATCAAAACAATCACTAAAACTTATTTTTTTATCAGACAACTAACTTAGCAACTTCACAATACAACAAAACCAGTGTTGATCACATAAGTTTTGTTCAAATTCCGCTACACTATAGCAACTACACCCGTCCCCATTTGACAACATTTTGTACTAAATCAAGTGACAAAAAGTTTCATTGCTAATATATTTGTGCTGCTTTTACAAATGTTTACAGTTTTGGATCAAATTTTAAAAATATGGACTAATGTGCAATTTTTTAAAATTTATAAGGGTCAGCTTGAAATTTTTGAAGAAAATATGGGAACCAACTAAAAAATTTCCTAAAAACTATTGGCCTTAATTGTAGTTTTGACCCCCTTATTTTCATTGTTTTATCAATTTTATCCTTGTATTTTAAATTTTGACCCCTCCGTTAAATTTTAATTTGAACTAAAAAATTTAAAAGCAATATGGTTTAAATGACATATGGTATATGATATCGCGATGGAAAAACATCGATAAAATTGTAAGAAAATTATCTTAAATACTTCAATTTAAACACGTCATATCAACTATATTTTAGACCAACATCTTATGGAGAAACCAAAACTATCAAATTTTAAAATAGAAGATCACTAATGCAATATGATGAAAATGGGAGGACTAAAATTCCAATTAAGCCAAAAAAATAATAAGAACTAATACAACATTGTACACAACAAGAAATAAATTCCAATTTCTAAAGTGTCATTAAAAATATTTTTGATCAAATAAAAAATTTCAAAATTCAAAGGAAGAAATTTTAATCATTCTGAAATTTAAAAATTTGAAAACAAAGTCAAACCAAAAACTAACAACCAAACGTTAGTTGGTCCGCGGGACTTGATAAGGTGGATCACAATTCGATCTCCACAACTGCGTTCTAAGGGGTTGAAACTACTTCATATCATAGCGAATCCCAAACCCAATTAAATCGGTGGTAAAAACAAAAAAGGAAAACAAAAAACTAACAAAGATTGTAAATTTGGTACCAACCTGAAAGCAAGTAACAGTTTGAAAACACCTCAGTTCTTGACTAAAATCAGAAATCCCAATAGTATGATGAAGAATCCTATTAGTTCCATAATCATTAGAATTAGGTCCACCAACAATACAAATCAAAGGCAAATTCTCACTATAAGCACCAGCAACTGCATTAAGCACACTCAAACCACCAACTGTGAACGTAACAACACAAGCTCCAACGCCGCGTGATCGAGCATAACCGTCAGCAGCATATCCAGCATTGAGCTCATTACAGCAACCAATCACGTTAAGATTTGGTTCGTCGATGAGGTGATCGAGAAGCGTGAGGTTGAAGTCACCGGGGACGGAAAAAACATCGGTGATACCGATTTGAACTAGTCTCCGTGCTAGGTGACGGCCTAGAGTAGCATTGGCGGAGGAAATAACGGTTGATGACGGTTGGATTGGTGTTGTGGCGGTTGGTTTTAAGCATGAAACGACGTCGGTTCTTGTTGAGTCTAAAGAGCTTAACATTGTGTCCATTTTGGTAATAGTTTGGTTTTTATGATCACAAGTTTTGTTTGGTTTGAGAGGGAAAGAAAATGAAGAAATATGAAGTGTTTGTTATTGAATTGAATGGTTTGAAGTTAGAAATGGGAAGAGGCTTATATATATATATATATATATATATATATATATATATATACAAAAATGGTATTGATTTGAGATATGAGAAAGTGTGATGATAAGAGTGGAAAATTATTAGTTTAAAGAGAAAGAAAGTGGGAAGTACATGCAAATGGAAAATTGAATATTGTATAATTGTATTATTGAGGAGTATACCATAATTTATTCATGTGTGGATCACATTTTTCATTTTGTATTCTTAATCTAGATTTCTTAAAATTCAAAAATTAAACTAAGCACATAAATGTGATATGGCAGTTTTAATTTGAGGGAAGGTAGGTTATTGTGGACTCAAATATACTCAATTTTAGTTAATCTATCCCAATTTTATTTTTTTCAAAAATATCACTGCGTTGATTTCATAATATCACTGCGTTGATGGCATGATAACAGAACTTGAATTCGTAGGCATTGTCACCGATTTTGACGGGGAAACTCGAATTGACTAAATTTAGATTTAGGTTTGAGTTTTTTTGTTTAAAATTAAAAAAAATTATTATAAAACTAAATTTTTTGTTCAAAAATTTTGTCTGGATTTTATATATTTTCTAGTTCCATCACTACCCCCACCCTATTGTCATACCTATACATATTTTCCCTATGAAACTCAGATACTTGATACAATACGGATGCGATACGATACAGATACAGTGATACGAGAAAATTTTAAAATTTAAGATACGATACAGTTAGGATACTTTAATAAATAATTAAATATATAAATGTAAAATATATAAACATAACTAAAATTGATAATAAAGGAACATTCACATTATTAAAATTATCAAAACAATTGAATTGTATATTTTAAATACTATCCAAAAAGCGAGTCATGCACATCTCTTCTAATGTCCTGTAATTTTGTTACTCCCTTCATGTATTCTTCATTTTCTTTCACGAGAGTTGAAAATTTGTATGTACATAAACTAAATCTTTAGCCCTTTTTGGATCCATTTTATTTATTTTCAAAGAATGGATAAAATATAAACACCGTATACTTCTCTGATACGTATCGGGAAGTATCTGACAAGTATTGCAGAAGTGTCGGTATTTTTATTTAAAAAATAAAAATTAAACATTGGATACTTCCTCGATATGTATCGGAAAATATCTGACACGTATCGGAGCTTGACAATGTAAAAAAATTATTTTGAACGCATAACTAATGCTCTTAGGCACTTGTAAACATAATCTCTTCTCAATATTGTGAAAATATTACTATTATGGATAGTTTAGTAAATGCATTTATTTTTTACATGAAAATAAGAAAAATTAAATGCACTTAATTATCATCGTGTAAAAGTATTTATTATTTGGATAACGTAAAAGTATGTTATTTAAGGGTTGGTTTGATCTGCAAAATAAAAGTATTGGATAGAATAGTATAAGATAGAATAAGGCAGAATAGCACAAGACAAACATTTACAGTATTAAACAAATTTTATCTTGTATGATGTTTGATGGAGAAAATTTTATTTTGTTGATTTAGAAAAGCTGTGCCGAGGACAAAAAGTTGTCCCATTGTTCTGTGGGGACAAGAATATTTGATTTAGTCCAGTCCCTTGACCCTCAGTATGTCCAGCGCTAGTGACAATTTTCAAATCAAACACAGTACAGTAGAAGTCGTCCTGTCCAGTCTCCTATTTTTTGGCAGATCAAACACACCCTAATTGAAATTGGAAGAATCAAATGATTAAATTAACTAGTTAATCAGATTCCGTTAAGATGAATCATTCAGAAAATTCGAGTTCAATTCTTAAAAATAACAATTTTTATTAAATTTTATTTATCTCACAGTCCAACTCTGAATTATCAAACACAAATACATTGACAGTCACCACACATATTTTTTTTGGCTTTCATCCTTTGGTTTCTATGGGAAATGAGGCTTAGTGGTTTAGAGTTCGGGATAAATTCTGGTATCAAGTGATTTTGGTCCCTCCTAAATATAGTTGTGGAGATCGAACTGTGGTTCTCCCTACCAAATCAACATCAATTACTACTAAACCAATTAACATTCGGTGACTCCACACATTTTAATAATAAAAAATAATTACTTAAGTTCCTTAAATGGTAAATTTAAGGCAAAATTACACCATTGGTCTTTTATCTTTTTCATTTGTAACAAATGGATCCTTTATCTTTCATTTATAACAAATTAGTCCATTATCTTTTTGATTTGTAACAAAATGGTCCGTTATGTTTTTTTTTGTAATGAATTGGTCCATTATCTTTTTCATTTGTAACAAATTGGTCATTTATCTTTACTAAATAGAAATGAAAAATTGGATAACGGTGCAAATATTAGTAACAATAAAAGACCAATTTGTTACAAAAAAATATAAAGAACTAATTTGTTACAAATGAAAAAGATAAATGACCAATTTGATATAAATAGAAGATAAAATACCAATTTATTATAAATGTAAAAGATAAAAAACTAATGGCGTAATTTTGTCTAATTTTAATGAGCTACCCACAATCTAATCTTTTTGTTAAAAGTTGATAATATCTCGGATGAATATCGCCAGTAGAATCTTTACTTTTCATTCTTTAGCCCACATTATTACAAAAAACAAATTATAGTGTATCTATTCTAAATTATAAGGGAATATAAAAAAACACACTTATTAAGAAAATCAAATTATGAGAGTTAGAAGTGTAATTTTGTGGGTTTTTTTTTTTTAAAATAAGTTGTATGAAAAGATATAAAAATCTTTTTTATTGGTTGTTGCTTATTGAGAAAATGAAAGAGAAAAAACTTAAATATAATTTATATTTAATTTTATAAGAATAGGTAAAAAATATTTTTCAAAGTAATTTTTTCTCTTAAAATTTGGGATATAAAAAGGACTTTTTTCCCTTATAATTTAGAACGTGAAGATTATTATTTAATGCAAAAAAAAAAGTTATACTTGAAAAATATAAAAAAAAGAACAAATTGATTTATAATAGTTAGATAGGGTTCTCAACCAAACTTCCCAATACGCGAGTTTAGAGGAGGATGGGTAGTTCAACTAGTCAGTTGAGTTAAGGGTCAAAGAGTATAAGATTCAGGGTTCAAGTCCTGGTAAAGAGAAAACTAACATTGTACTAATACTACCTCCGTTCATTATTATAAGGGACAAGTCACTTTTTAGATTCACTGAATAATTAATGTATCTAGTCTATATATTGACCAAATACATTAATTATTCAATATATCTAAAAAGTGACTTGTCCCTTATAATAAAGAACGGAGGTAGTATTAATATATTAGCAACTAACATTTACCTATAAAAAAATACATGAGTTTAAAATTACTCCAACACAAGCGAACTAAAAATAAAATCTATTTCTTTAGTAGAAATAGTTTTTATTTTTTATTTCATATTTTTTTAGGAGTTGCAATATTGTTGTCTCGTTTTTATAAGTTTTTTGTTTATCAAGACTAGGGTATCCACCACCGAACGTAGTGACTAATTCTCTCACTAAATTGGAGGCACCTCAAAAGATAAGATAATTAATCCAAAAATTAAAAGTTACTCCGGACCTAAGACAAAAATTAAACCCTCAACTACTTAGTTAAGAAAAATGAACTTCAGCTCGATCATACCCCTAAATATTATAAGTTTTTCTTTAAAAGGCTTTTTTTTTAATTTTTCGATGATCTAAAATTCATATTTAGGTCGTCTTACTCAGGCAGCGAGTAAACGCAATGCACGTTAGACAGTTGTAAAATACTACTCTATAAAACGCCCAATGGTTGACTTTTGAAATTGTTTAAGAAACATTACACGTGAAATAATTATTATTTTCTTTATGAAATGAATCAATTATATGATACGTATCGATTTGTTTTTTACATGAATTATTTTTAAAATAATTTTTTGATAACCCATTTTCTCTATTTTGATGAATTCAAACAATGTAATATTTAAAATTGTTTAATGTGTAAATGTGTAATGAAATTTTTTGATAGGCGGAGTTGGTCATTCTCGTGGCGTAGGGAATTTTTCCAATGAAAAAGAGATCTTGTGGTCTAATTGAAAGAGAAGTTAGCCTTGGCGAGGTTGTCTTCAGAGGAGGATTCTTGGTTGTGGATTCCGGATCTAGATGATGTTTTTTTGGTAAAATCCTCTTACAATTATTGAAAGTCGGAGATTCGAGAGGAGGAGTTGGGAGATAATATGGTGGAGGTGTTTAACCATATTTGGGAGAGTCCAGCACCGTCTAAGTTCATTGCATTTTCGTGGCAATTACTCCATGATAGACTACCTACTAGAAGTAATCTAGATCACCGTGATATTCTTGCTTCGAAAGCGTCAAGGGATTGTGTTGGTTGCGTTGGTTCTTTGGAAACTTCTTTCCACTTTTTTTACATTGCCCTTGTGCTATGTTCATTTGCTATGATATCGATCTTTAGATGGATTGGTATTGAAATTGTTATGCCGCCTTCAGTAGCCATGCCTTTTGAGATAATGTCTGTTATGACGGGGAAGAAGAAGTTGAGGCAAGGTTTTTTGAAGATTTAACACACTGCAATAGTAAGAATTTTACGAACGGTGAGATGATTGCTAGTGATGTGGTGGTTGACATTAAAATGTTGAGTTGAAAGTGGAGTTTAGCAAGATTGAAGATGCCGGCGTGTATGTTCTATGAGTGGTGTTGGGATCCGGAGATTGCTTATTAAGGTAATGAGTGGTTGGCTTTTAGCGTTTTGTTCTCTCGTGAAAGTTGGTTGAGTGTTGATGGCTATTGTTGATATACCAGGATTTTGGTTGTTGTCTTTTGATGATGTGTGTTGTTTTGCTCTGGTCTCGGTTCTGGCCTCCCTGTGTTAGGGGTTGAGGACCTTTTGCTTGTAACTTATTCCTTGTTTTCTTTTGCTGCTCCTATACTCCTTGTTATGGAATATGCTTGAATAAAATTTTGCTATTTCAAAAATAAAATAAAATAGAATAGAGATAATGGAGAGAAAGAATAGAGGAGATGAAGAATAGAGATTATATTATTCTCTTCATCGGTGTCTTTACACTAAAGTAAAGGTTCAATTGAACTCTGGATTGGAACCACTTGATGTTAAAATTCGTTCCGAACTCTGGATTATTAGGGTCCATTTCCTTAAGAATCAGAGTCTAATTGAACAAGTGAATGATCAAAGACATTTAAAGACCAGTCATGAGAGTTATAGCTAGGAAAATGGAAGAACAAATTATAAGGGTCAATTTTAATTTTTGAAGAAAATATGGAAATCAACTTGTAAAACTTGAAAGAAAAAAAATAGCCTTAATTGCAGTTTTGGTCCTCTTATTTTTATTATTTTGCGGATTTAGTCTTGTATTTTAAATAGGGCCCTAATTTACAATTTTTAAAAATTTATAACTGTTAGTTTGAAATTTTTGAAAAAAAATAGGAAGACTTAATTGCAATTTTAGTCCCTTACTTTTATTTAGTTTTATTTGACAGTTTTGAATTTTTTTTCTTACTCTATATAATGTAAACATCAAATTAATTCTTATAGGAAAATGCTAAACAGTGCTCCAGGGGCACTAATTAAGCTCCTTAAAAAGAAAATTCTGTCTTGGAACTTGTGCATTCAACACTTCTGCCTTGAAACTTGTGCATTACTTTTATCTTTTATTTTCCTTTTTAGTATGTTTAACAAGTGCCCCGGGGGCACTGTTTAGCATCACCCATTCTTATAACTTTTTAGCATGTGATCATATACCATGTCACTGTTAGGGGTTTTGGGAAATGTTATAGACCAAACCTGGCAAAGTACAGGCCCAATTGAGCTCGCATCAAGTAGGCTCATTAACCAACAGTTCAAGTCGCCAACTCTTCTGATCAGATAAGATTAGGATTTTTTTTTTATCATTCTAAAATTTTAATCCCGCAATTGCGAGTAAAAGGGGCTAAAACAACTTAATACTATAACTGACTCCCAAATCATATTAAGCGGTTCGGTAGGCCGGAAATGAATAGCCAAAACTGAAATTTAAAAAATTGAAAACAAGTCAAACCATTGTAAATTTGGTACCAACCTGGAAGCAAGTAACGGTTTGAAAACATCTCAATTCTTGACTGAAATCAGAAATCCCAATAGTATGATGAAGAATCCTATTAGTTCCATAATCATTAGAATTAGGTCCACCAACAATACAAATCAACGGCAAATTCTCACTATAAGCACCAGCAACTGCATTAAGCACACTCAAACCACCAACCGTAAACGTAACAACACAAGCTCCCACGCCACGTGATCGAGCATAACCGTCGGCAGCATAACCAGCATTGAGTTCGTTACAGCAACCGATTACGTTAAGCTTTGGTTCGTCAATGAGGTAATCAAGTAGCGTGAGGTTGAAGTCGCCGGGAACGGAGAATATGTCGGTGATGCTGATTTGAACCAGTCTCCGTGCTAGGTGGCGGCCTAGAGTGGCATTGGCGGAGGAAACAACCGTCGACGACGGTTGGATCGTTATTGTGCTGTTTAGTTTTAAGCATGAAACGACGTCTTTGCTTGTTGAGTTGTTTGTTGAGGAGTTGTTTAAGTCTAAAGAGCTTAGCATTATGTCCATTTTGGTAATAGAATTTAGTTTTATAATCACAACTTTTTATTTTTTTTATATATGGGGGAAAGAAAAAGAAGAAATATGAAGTGTTTGTTCACTTTGTTGTTGAATGGTTTGAAGTTATAAATGGGAAGAGTCTTATTTATAGACTTTATCAAGTTAATCAAGTGGTGCACGGTGTATAAGTTGTGAGTAACACTATAATGAATACGAATACGAATTTTATAAAATTTACTGTTAGATTAAAAATTTATATTATATGAATCATTCATATCAAATTTTTCAAAATTTAAAAATTATTTAATACGTTATTGAGATTCATCAAGATTAGTCCATGTAAGATCTCTCCAAATGATAAATTTTATAAAATATATTTTCGTTATATTATTATTCACGACTTATACACCGTACATCACTTGATAAACATGTGCATGTTAGACATACTCTTATATATATACAAAAATGGTATTGAGATTTGAGAAAGTGATAGAGTGGGAGGTACATGGAAATGGGACACACTATTATTGAGGAGTATACCATATTTTATTCATGTGTGAATTTTGATTCTCATATTTTATATTTTGTAATTTTAGTCCTATATTTTTCTCATGTTTTTCACTTTTAAACATTTTTCTTTCACTTTTTTTTGTATTTTATTATTTTTTATTTTTTGGTAGAATATTTGTATTTTATTTTAATTTGGCTAAAATGTATTTTGGGCTCCCAATTTTCATATTTTTAAATTTATAGTTCCTCTAATTTTAAAATAAAATTTTTGGTCCCTAATTATCAAAGTCCATTTTTTTCCTAATCCTCTCTCATTTTAATGATACGGCATTCATTAATAACATGGCACTACTTGTGTTAAATTACATTTTTTCATGTCATTATTTTGCTTATTATAATTTTAGGGTTAATAGATTTTTATCCACTACAAAGGGGACGCGATTTACCCATATAATTATTTTTTTTGAATTGCCCTTGCAATCTAAAAATTTCATCATTTAATTCATCATTAAACACACAATAAAGAAAGAGAAAAAAAATCTTAGAACAATTATCCTCCAATTAATCCCCTTTTGTTCTTCATCACTCAAATCCACACACACTCATTTTCCATTATCATTATGTGATGTGAAATTTTCAAATATCAATCTCTATTTCCCCATCTCAATCTCCACCTCAAATTGGAATGATGAAATGGAATGATAAGAGAAGGTTTGGGTTCCATGGTTTTTTTTTTTAAGCAAATGATGTGCCAAAGGATCTGCCACACTCTAAGTAGATTAAAATAAATGAGAAAAAAAATTGGGGGACAAACCAAAATCCAGTAAGCAAAATAACAAATTAAACGACCTAAAGGTACAAAAACACGAAATCTCAATCTGAAGCAAATCACAACACAACGCGAGCACAGTCCAGCGAACTATTTTGGTCCTCTAATAACTTCTATATAAAAAAAGATTTAAATATATTTTTGGTCCTCTAACTATTTTCAAATTTTCACTTTGGTTCTTTAACTATTTTTTGTTCCGTTTTGGTTAGAAGAAAAAAAACGTTAAGTCTTGCGTACGTGGTAGTAGATGACTTGAATGGTGGGTATGATCTGGCATAATATGTTTTAGAGAGATAAGAAGAGAAAGAAGAGAAGAGAAAAGACAAAGCTATCGTGACAAGAGAAAAAGAAAATCTTGTGGATTTTGCATCCTTAGTCGAAGGAGAAGAAGAAGAACAACAACAAATCTCTGCCGACGATCAGGTATTAACCCTCAATCTATTTGTGTTTTTCTGTAGTACGTGATTTAGGGCTTTTTCAATAGTTTCAAATTTCAATTTAGGGTTTCTGTTTATTGGTACTAGTTTAGGGATTTCTCTTGTTTAGGGTTTATATGTTTAGTAGGAGATTAAATTAAATTGTCTAAAAAATGTTACTTAAAAGATCAAAGTATCTAACAGTCATAACTCAATGGATCAAAATGAACTAAATAATATTATGTTCGTAACTTAAAGGATTAAAATGAAGAACAAAAACTTAAAAGACCAAATTATCCTAAAGACCAAAAATATAATTTAACCTTTAATGTATTCATATTGCGCTAGATATTCTTAGACTAACATTTTGTAATTATAAACTTTGTTATTTTTAATGGAAATTTTAGCCCCATCTCTATTTTTTAATTTCTCTCTTGTTATATGAATGTTTGCTTGTTTCAATTGTTCTTAAATTCTACCGATCATTAGTTGGTTCAGTGGTGATTGGCGCTGAACTTAGTAGGGTGGACCGCGGTTCGATTCCCCGAAACTGCGATTGGGAGGGGGCTGAAACCACTTGAGTCAAGAACTGACCCCCGAACCCGATTAAATTGGTGGTAAAAACCAAAAGAAAAATTGTTCTTAAATTCTACTCCCTCTATTTCAAACCTTTAGTTTTTTAAACTTTTTAGTTTTGTCTCAAACCTTTAATTCTTTTAATTCTTTCTCAAACCTTTAAGTCTTTTTAACTTTTTACTCTTAAAAAAATTAAATCATTAATTAAACAAATACTTTTTTTTGTAATAAAGTAAGATTTTTTTGGTACATAAGCTAAAAAAAGAAAAAGAAAATAAAAAGAGAAATTATTCACGAGGGAAGAAAGTCCTCATTGCGTCATTTTTGAGAAAATCACGGAGTCCTTATGGAGGAGAGGTATGAGTCGAGAAGTCGACATCTGAGGAAGCTCCAAGTTTTGCGAAGAAGTCATCATATTGATTCCCTTCTCTAAGAATGTGATAGAGAGAAACATTGGTTTGAGAGAATAATTGTTTTACATCTTGAATCAACACAGCATGAATATGGTATTTAACATGTGGACCTTTGATGAGGTTGACACAGTGTAACGAATCAGAATAGCAGACAAGTTCATCAATACTCATGTCTTTGGCCAACAAGAGACCCTTGTATATAGCGAACAATTCGGCGAGTAATGTCAGAAGACTCATGAATAAAACCTGAGAAACCAGCAAGATAATGGCCAAAAATATTTTTAATAAATAAAATAAGATTTGAAATACTTAACTATAATTTTTATTATTTTTCAATCCACATGCAAAAAATTCTAAAATGACTAAAGTTTTCGAACACATGGAGCAGTAGTGCATATCATTGTTTGGTCCTTGAGTTCCCAATAGTATGGGGATATGTTTGATTTGCTCATTGGTTCACAAAGAATTTTGGTTTGCAAAGGAATCTACCATTTATGGCTTAGAAGCGACGTCACGGCATCGGCAATATCAAATTTGGAAGGAATTGTGATATTTAGAGCAGCAACTAGTATAACCCGTGCAAATATAAATATTAGTAGAAAATTATTTAAAGTTTTATATTCTATAGTACAAAATTATACTGTGCCTCTTCTTCTCACAATAAATGTTTATTTTGAATTTTTTTTCTGTTTTAAATTATTTGTCCTTTTAGAAAATTAAGACAACATTTATTATTCATTTTTTAACAAACTATCCTTATTTATTACATTTCTACTCACCAAAAAACTCTACTAACCATCATCAATAAATTTTAGTAACCAAACTCAATTTATTATTGAAATCATCAAAACTAATCATTTTCTTAAAAGTATAAAATTCAAAATGGACACTTATTGTGAGACGGAGGGAGTATAATATTTTCACCGGCCTTAATTATAAGCAAAAACTATTTTTTAGATACATTGAATAACTAAAGTATCTAATCTTCATTGTGGACTAGATGTATTAATTATTCAATGTATATAAAGTAATTTTGGCTTATAACTAAGACCGGAAGAAGTATGTAATTAAGGTTAAAGTTGTTGAAATCTATCAAGTGTGAGTTAATTAAGTTCTATATTGGTTGAAATAGTTGAAGTTGAACAACTTATATGTTAGATGATTCATTAACACATTATCTTATGGTGGTGGGTGGGGCCGGTTCGTGGTGTGGTGGTTCGGGTTTTGCTAGGGGTGAAATTGGATCGGTTTCGAGTGAATCCGATGTCCGAACCAATGAACTTTCAATTGGTTCGGTTTAGGTCGGTTTGGTTCGGTTTTCAAAAATGAATCCGATCCGAACTAGTCGGTTTGGATCGGTTTGGATCGGATACTATACTCGGTTCGCAACAATTTGTTTTCCCGGTATAATATTTGCTATTATTTTTTCAAATACGATACGTTTTAAGTTCTATTTTTCAAACAACTTACAATAATAACATAAACCAAATAAACATTAACATAGTTTATATGTTTGCTTGTGTTGTGCGTGTTCTACTTCTATCTACGTTTTTTGTTTTGAAGGTGAATGTAGTTTCGGCCTGTCAAAATATGAGCCAAATAGACTATTATATGATGGTCGGTTCGGTTCACCGGTTCATCGGTTTTCAAAAATGAAATCCGAGATCCGAACCAAACTAGTTCGGTTTAGCTCGGTGCGGTTCGGTTTTTAGTCCGAACCAAAGAAGGTTGGTTTTTTCCGGTTTGGATCAACGGTTTCATTGGTTTTATCCGATCCGCTTTCACCCCTAGGTGTTGCTCGGTGTAGTTGATGCTGTGCGTGTGTTTGGTTTTCTATGATACTCAATTTTCTGACCGTTTATCAAATCTGTTGAGATTTGCAGGACTCTCTTTGAGTCTCTGTTGGTGTCCAAATCTGATGAGGTTTGCAGATTTTTTGTATTTGAATGACCATTTCCGCGTAAGTTTTGGCTTTTTGAGCATAAGTTTTCTCTTGGCGCCACACAATCAGATAGCAAATGTAGACTCTTTGCTTATACCAGTAGTTTCCGACGGTCTCCATCGTGTTGGTTGCTTTGGTGGGTTGCAGTTTGCTGTGGAGTGTGATTGGTTGTCGGCGCTTACTTTTAGCCCAGGTGGAGCTGAAGAGTATGGTGGGATGTTATTACCAAGTGCAAGGTATGGGACTTGAGTTCTACATTGGAAGTATGGGATTCTATTGTGAGAATTATAAGGCTTTGGACTATTCATCCGCAACAACTAGCTTTTATCGTGTGATTCAAGGTATGGGACTTGAGTCCTACATTAGAAGTATGGGATTCTTCTGTGGAGTTTTGAAGCTTCGGGTTTTTCAACTATATTAGCTAGTTTTTGTGGTGTGTTTGTTTCAAAGTTCTTTCATTTGGTTTCAAAACTGAGCATCATGGCTCTCAGCTGCAAGCATGTGATATGTTGGGTTTGGTTGGGTAGTCGTTGGAGTAGGTGTAAGATTAGGAGTTGGAATTGTTCTTGGTATTTTATCATGCTTCTGTACTTTATCTCGCCATATGTATGTCTTATACTTATGGTCGAGTTTTATTATATATATAAATATTTGCTGATTCAAAAAAAAATTTAACACATTATCTTAAGATTTTGGGTTGAAGACCTGTGTCAACTCCCTTATGTGGTTGCTTAGAGTTCAACGTGTTGATCCAACCGATTAACACTCCCCCTTGATAGCCAACAAAAGTAGATTAATACAACTAAATTAAATAGTCACTAAGATCCATATTAAATTTTGGACTAATATATAGATTCAAAATTCACCAATGTTTAGTATCCACACATTATGATTCATCACTATACATTGTAGTAATGGTCTTGACCAGGGATCGAACTAGCTATATTATTTAGCGGCAGTTTTGTTATATTTTACCGTTATTTTATACTATTTCTCGTCGGTTTACCTTTGCGGCAGTTTAAAACATTCGCTAAATAGTATGTGTACTTTGCATTTCTTTTATTCTCTAGTTTGCGGGAGTTCCAAACCCCCTCTAATTGGTTTGTAAAATTACCATTCTAATTTGCAAGGTTTATTGACCACCCTTATTATATCCTGTAAATGAAAATCTGTTGTTAATAATCAAATATCCTGTACTTTTTGAAGCATCTTTTCTAATATTTTATTGTTTAATAATAATTATTTATGATGATTTTGTCATTTTGTCTATGTATCAAAAAATAATAATAATTTATCAAAGTCTTAAAATGTGTAATTATTTTGTCAAAGTATTCAAATATTTCTTTTTGAGAGCAAAAAATACTAATTTTTTATTTAAAATAGAATTTTAGTGTATTTAAACTCTTGTTTAATCTATCTTTTGCTTAGAATTCTATATTTTTGCTGGAGAGGTTCACATAATATCTCTATATCTCTATTTTATTTTTTATTATTATTATTATTATTATTATTATTATTATTATTATTATCTCTATTATATACATTACGATAGGTTCACGGAGCTCTCTCGTGCATTCTCAAGAAAATTTGCTTACGTAGCATTCAATTAGAGCTTCTCTAAGATTTATTTTTATATTTTTTTTAGATTTTTTTTAGCATAATTTAGTTGCATTCTTAGAAAAATTTGTTTAGTTGTTATTCAATTAAAGCTTCACTAATTTTTTTTTTGGTAATGATTTTTTAAATTAACTTAAGCAATTAAAATAAAAATTATGGATAACAACAAAACACATTCATCGTGAGAAACACATGACATTCATGGTCAAAGAATTTAGTCATCAGTTTAGACAGTTCGTGGCTCATGTTTAATCCAGATATTCTCGAAGCTGCGACGTTAAAATTGATGTATGATTCTATTATTATATCAATTATAAATTACATTTAAGAAATTTTCAGTTATGCGTATATGTAATTGTTGATTAATTTTTCCTTTCAATTTTTTTAAAACTTATGAAAAGAATGATTCTCTTATACAAGTTTCAGTTCATCTCCAAGGTTTTCCATCACAATCTACTTAAAATCACACCTATGAGAAATATTGAGACACTTCTTGAATGTCAACAAGTAAGACAATTTTCTTTTACAATTTATGGGTATTTTATTATTATTATTATTATTATTATTATTATTATTATTGTTGTTGTTGTTGTTGTTGTTATTATTATTATTATTATTATTTCTTTTACTAAAACACTTTGACAAATATCGTCACTGTGAATAAATTGTATGAATCAATGTTTGTAATCATGGTTGAAATTAAATATTTTGATGATGGTGTTTGGTGGTATCAGTAGTGTCAAAAATATAATACATAAGAAGATCATGGCACAGAGTACTAATGCAAGCAGAGTGAAAGACATACATCAAAAGTAGTTCCACGGTAAGCACCTAAAATTTTCTTTTAAAAAACCAATTTTCATAGATTAACTATTTCATCTTAACTTATTAAATCTATAGATTAATTTTTTCTTCTTGACTTATTACTATGATACTATCAATAATTTTGTGTACTAATAAGTTTCATACTCTATATTTTCTAATTTTTTATCATTGCAATTCATACTTTATATTTTTCTAATTTTTATCTGTGCAATTCATACTTTATATGTTCTAATATTTTATCAGTGCGATTCAATGGATCTTATAACAAAGTTTGATGAAACAGTAGAGGAGAAGGTCAAAGATAGAACTGCTTTAGATGTCGTAGACAAGTTGATGGTATATCAGTTAAGAGAGCTTACCCTAATGAAGCTGATTTATCCACAACCAAATATATGAAGACTAATATAAAAATTAAGAAAAATTAGACAAATTTATGATCGTCAAACAACAGATTTTCATTGTTTAATTTTAATGCATTATTATGCACTTTTTTAATTGACAATTTTATTCAATTTTGTCATTTAGTTTAATAGATCGATGTTTTCACTCATTGATTATTATGCATTAGTACTCACATTGATAGAATTAACCATAAATTTGTTTGGTGACATATTGTTTTCGGTAATACATTTTGATTATTTTCAAATGTGCTTTAATACTCTCTCCATTCCTTTTTATTTGTCGTTTTGACAATTTAACTTATATTTTACTTATTATACCTTTCTTTCTAATTTTTTGTAACAAAGTTTGTTTGTTTGTTTTGTTTTACATAAAGTTTGTTATAAATTTTGCACCAAAAAATAAAAGTTTGTTACAATTTTTTATTTGGTGGTTTTAGTTTTTTTGAAAGAGAAAGTGTGTATGTTCCGATGTACCAAAAAAAAGGAAAGAGAAAGTTTACGTGCAAAAAAATAGGAATTTATTAGTGGATTAAAATTATGATATATATTCTAAAAAGAAGGGTATAATAGGAAAATAAGGTGCAAAAATACACCTTCCTAATTTGATCTTTTTTTTTTCTTTCTAAAATAACAAATAAAAAGGAACGGAGGGAATATCAATTAAGAGACATATTTTTTTTTGTAAGAATTAAGAGACATATAGTGATTGTTTGTTATGGTTCTTTTAAAAAAATAGTTATTTATTTTAAAAAAAATATAAATTTTTATAAAATAACATATGTTTGTTATAGCTTTTAAAATAAGCAGATCTAAAAATAATCTAAAAATTGCAAAAAATCTGAAAGTGGTATTATTAGCTTTTTGCATAGATTTTTTAGAGGAAAAAGAAAATAAGTGTCAAAAAGTTTCATACAAAAAATTTGTTGGCATATATTTATTTTATATGATATTATATTTGAATGTTCTTTATGATAATTTTGTCATACAAAATCACTTTTATATGGCTGCATTCAAACAAGTTAAATATTTTTTTTATAAAAAGTAATTTTTATAAAGGTAAACAAACACAAAATAGATTCTATATTTTTGTAAAATCTCTAAAAGATAATCTTTAAATTATTTAATGTCAAAATCACTTATTTTTTAATCTGTAACAAAAAGTAATTATTTTAAATCACTAATTTTTTTCATATCAAAAATTTCTAAAATATTAAGAGAGGATTTTAACACTTAATTTATAACAAAAAAAATAGTGAGAATATTATGATATGCAAGGTTATCAAGGAATTGTACATTTTTTTTTGTTATTTAAAATTTACATGTAGATTAGTACGAAATAGGTTAAATTGAGAGAGAACGATGGATAAATATATTTAAATATATTCTGTATTTAAAAAAATATGTAGTTTGATGAGATTTAGTTGAATAAATCTACAATAAACATTTATAAAAAAATATATAGTTTGATGAGATTCAGTTGAATAAATCTTGAATAAATGTTTTTTAAAAAAATCTATTATAAAGGTAGTTCAATCCTAAAAATTTAACATAAATGCTCTATTAAAGAAAATTATTCTAAAGTGAGAGATCACTCTCTCTAGAGTATTATTTTTCATATTTAAATAAAATTAATATAAAATGAATGTCTACGTAATTTAAAAATAAAATTCATCTATTAATACGAGAACGTGGGAGATCACTCTAGATTTTTTTTTTTGTAATTTTACGAGAAAGTATATTTCTATGAGGATTTTTATTGCTACCCATATATTAATAAGAGGACTATTTTTTTTTTTGCAATTTCTACAAGAGCTATATTTATACTCATCTACGGGGATTTTTTAGTTTTTACGGAATTATATTTCTACGAATGTTTTAATACAAAATTTATTAATACGAGACGAAAGAATTTTTTTAATAGGAACTTAAATATTTATACACATATTAATACGGAAAACCTATTTTTTATAACATGACTTGTATTAACACTCATATGAGTATCTTTTGATTTTATAATTTACACTATCTTTTTGTAATTTCAATGACGACTAGAAACCAAAAAATGTGTGAGTTTTATGATATGCAAGGTTGTCTATTTATTTGAATTTTTTTTGTTCTAAAAATTTACATCTAGATTACTACTAACCAAGTTGTAACAAAGTGAGAGAATGATGGCAAAATATATCTTAATTTACAATGTGTTTATAAAAACATGTAGTTTGATGAAATTAAGTTGAATAAATCTATAATAAATGTTAAAATTCGCTGAATGTGAGTTTTTTTTTGGCGAAAAAATGTGAGAGTTTTGTGATTTAAAAAAATATTTGTAAAAAAATATATTTACTCCAACAATTTATATTTAAACAACTCATAATATATAATATCTCAAATTATTATTGAATAATAAAATGAAGTAATCAAATAATAATTTAGAATAAATTAAAAAACAATATTAAAAAAGAAAATAATCCCGTGCACGGCACGGGCTAACATACTAGTTATTATTATTATTATAAACATTATGATAGTTCCACGAAGCTCTCTCGTGCATTTTCAAGAAAAATTGCTTATGTGTCATTCATTTAGAGCTTCTCTATTTTTTTTCTTTTTTTTTTTGTAGAGATTTTTTTTAATTTAAGATATTTTGTTCGATTCTCATTGATAACAATAATTCAATTTTCACAATATTTTATAGAAATCTACTTTTTTATTTTTGTAAACATTTTTTTACCCTAATTCAATTTCTATAATATTTTATGAAAATCTATTTTTTTATAGTATTTTTAGCCTAAGATTTATTAAAACTAAAATTATGGATAACAACAAAAAGAGAACATTTAGCGGATAATAACTACTTTGTTTTCACTTTATATGCGGTCTCATTCCGGACCACCTAAAAAACAAAGAAAAAATATTTTTAATCCAAATGAAAATTAATTTTTCTTCGAAGATCGAGACACCAAATATACCATGATCATTGACATCACAACTAAGTCTATTAATGTTAACCGTGTTGTCCGAGTTGTTAGGAAGTGGTTCGCCTTTGATCAAATAATTTTAAAGTAGTCTTCTCACTGGATTGTATTCTGCTTAATTCTCAATTATAAACATGATATTAGTTTTCTTTTTTCCCACCATTAAAAGTCAAATTATGTCACACTTTTTAATTCATATTAAAAAAAAATCATTAGCAATTAATAGTTATAATATGTTACCAAACAGTTATAAAAAATCAGGAAAAACTTTTTTTACTGATTTTCTATATTTCTATGTTTGACATAATCGTCAACTCGATTTTTTATTATAAATCGTATATATGTTTAATTCATTCATCAAACAGTTTAATATAACAGTGGTTACTCAAGTTTTATGATCAATATTAATTCATTCACTAAACTGTTTAATTTTTTGACAAAAAAAAAATTGAGGGAAAGTATGAGTTGAAAGGTCCGAGCGTCACTCCAAATAGGGTGAATATCGTGCAACTAGACACTCATGCAAATTAGTTGGTGAAAAGGGTACAAAGATTGATAACAAGTCTGATTTAGGAGTACTTGCTGACGTTCTAAGTTTCACAGACCTTAGAAACGTGTTTATTGATACATATATATGGTGCATTATTTGTGTCCTAAGTTTATATCTATTTTTCTGATCATCAATATATATGAGTATATTCTTCATAAATTGGTATGATTTTTAAAACTACTTTTTCTTGTGCAGATCTTATGAGGGTTCTTTGTAGTATTGACATGGAGCATTCAAAACAATTATTGATGATCATAATCTGATTGAACAATGAAAATAACTAGAGAAATTTAAGGTGCCACGTACCCACCACGTGACCTAGAAGTACTAATATTTTAACAGTGTAATTCATCTTTTATATGTTCTAAAATGTTTATATAATATTGAGTATCAAACTGTACCACCTAGTATGTCAGAATTGAGTGTTAATTGTTTGACGTCAAGTCACTATTCAATTCGGATATAATAAAGCATGTAAAGAAATTCAATTTAAAAATAATTTGTTTTAGAATCTTACCCGCGTAACTTATTGATTTGTGTCTTGACGTTCTTTTGTTCACAGGATCTTATCACAAAGTTTGATGAAATAGCATAGGAGAAGGTCAAAGTTAACACTGCTATAGATCTCTAGACGTATGCTCACATAAAGTTGATGGTATGTAAGTTAAGAGAGTTTGCTCTCATGGTGCTGATTTACAAACAACCATATATATGAAGACCAATATTAAAATTGAGAAAGGCTAGACAATTTCAATTATATGATTGTCATACAATAATGTGAAAGTTTTTTTTTTTTTTACGAAAAAATGTCGGTGTTTTGTGTTATGCAATTTTTTTTTAGACAAATAAAATGTCGGAGTTTAATGATATGCAAGATTGTCTATTTATTTGTATTTTTTTCTTTAAATTTATATTTGGATTACTATGTAAAAAGTTGAAACAAGAAAGTGAGATAACAATGGGAAAATATATATTAATTTACACTATATTTAAAAAAATGTAGTTTGATGATATTCAATTCAATGAATCTATAATAAATATTTAGGAAGATCACTGAATGTGTGAGTTTTTTTTATGAAAAATGTGTTAGTTTTGTGATATGCAAGATTGTAAATTTCTTTGTTTTTGTTGTTCTCGAAATTTCATGTGGATTATTACGAAACAAATTAAAACAAGATGAGAGAAAGTTGGAAAAAGATATCTTAATTTACATCATATTTTATAAAAATGTAGTTCACTAAATGTGGGAGTTTTTTCTTCTTTTTTTGGAATAAAAAATGTGTGAGCTTTGTGATATGCTAGGTTGTCAATTTATTTGTTCTAAAAATTTACATGTGGATTACTATGTAAAAAGTTGAAACAAGAAAGTGAGAGAACGATGAAAAAATCTATTTTAATGTACACTGTATTTACTAAAAATGTAGTTTGATGAGATTCAACTGAAAGAATCTATAATAAATTTAGGAAGATCATTGAATGTGGGAGTTTTTTTTTCCTGAAGAAAAAATGTGTTATTTTTGTGATATGTAAGGTTGTATATTCCTATGTTTTTTTTTGTTGTTCTTGATTTACACGTGGATTATTATGAAACAAGTTAAAACAAGATGAGAGAATGTTGAGAAAAGATATTTAATTTTACATTGTATTTAAAAAAATGTAATTCACTAAATGTGAGAGTTTTTCTTTTTCATTTTTGACGGAAAAATGGGTGAGTTTTGTGATATGCAAGGTTTGTCAATTTATTTGTATTTTTTTTGTTTTAAAAATTCATATGTGGATTACTATGTAAAAAGTTGAAACAAAAAAGTGAGTCTATGAGAAAATATATCTTAATTTACATTGTATTTAAAAAAAATGTTGTTTGATGAGATTCAACTGAATGATAATCCAATAAACTTAGAAGGTCACTGAATGTGAGAGTTTTTTTCTGATAAAAAATGTGTTGTTTTTGTGATATGCAATGTTGTCTATTTTTATGTTTTTTTTTTAAATTTATATATGGATTATGACGAAACAAGTTGAAACAAGATAAACTATGAGAAACGTATCTTATTTTACATTGTATTTAAAAAAAAAAAGAATATGCAGTGTTATGAATTCAATTGAATGATTCTATAATTAACGTTAGAAGATCGTTGAATATGAAAATATTTTTCATTTTAAGATAGATTAAACAGATTATTTTTGGTAAGGTCCGTTAAACAGATTTTTCATTTGAAGTTTGTACAAATAAATAAAATTCATTTGAAGCTATTTGCTAAAAAAAAAATTAACGAAAAAACAATATACTACAAAAATCTTTTACAAAATATCTAAAACAAACAAAGTCACTTTTAGAGTAAGATATATAGAAATTTGGCCAAATTGAATTAAGACTACGGAAACAAATTAGCTTCTGACCAGTGTAGCTTCTCACCATATCAGAATATGATATCATAGGTTATGATTTTTTTTAAACTTGTTTCAGAGCTTCTCATATTCAATGTGTGTATGTAAATATTTTACTAATGAACCTGCACATTTAGAGTAAACATTAAAATTTCTTATTGTTCATTAATACTTTAATTATCATCAAAACTCAAAGGTTATGTCAGAATCACTCTTGTTCCAACACACATATACTCTCTCCGATCTTAATTATAAGCAAATTTCAATTTTTTGATACATTGAATAACTAGTATATCTAGCCTACAATGTTGACTAGATATATAAGTTACTCAATGTATCTAAAAAGTAAAATTTGCTTATAATAAAAGTCGGAGAGAGTAGACATACTGTAAATTTCATATAATTCACATATATTAATATAATAAGTATTATGAATGAATGTTTGTCAAAAAAAAGTATTATGAATGTTAGAAAATGAGCAAAATCATAAAAATCATAATGATTCATTAATTGCAAAGAAGATACAAGGTGTTTATATACAATGTAAGAAGTGCACACCAACAATTGTGTACACTAGCTAGTAGGTAAACTATGTAACTGAAAACTATGTAACTAACACTACATTGCTTGTAAAGCAAGTTACAGTTTTGTTTATTAGAACCATTATCCTTCTCCTTTTTTTTTTAACGGAAAATATATATATATATATATATATATATATATATATATATATATATATATTATTAATAATAATCCGATCTCCGTACAAGACGAACAAAGATCGGTAAAAGGTAAACTACAAAGCAAAGGCGCCGTATATAAGCGGAACACCAATGAATAAACTAAAACATACACTACCTAATAAATGTCTACTTCTAATCCCAATTTTAGAAATACACTTTACAAACCACCAAAGTAGACATCAATCCGACCCAAAAAGATACCACTAGATGTTAACTCCCGATCTCGAATCAAAAGTGAACGGCCCATCAGAATCCAAAAGGCAGCTACATGGGTCAAAAGTAGATGGAACAACAGTAGAATGAAAATCTAGGCAAATAAGTCTCAGCTCGTAATCCTCATCCAAACAGTCAACACTGACGCGGTTGAGGTAGACTAGATACAAAAAGACCTGCAACTCTCAGCAGAATTAAAAACCATCAGACACTCGTATAGAGTCCTACAAATCTCAACAGATTTAAAAACAGTCAGAAAATCAAGTATCTAGAAAACGAAACGCACACAGCATTAACCACAATGGCAGCACCAGAACCAACCACTACCATATCAACACCTCACCAACACAAAACCCCTCCTCATCACCTCCAACCAACACCGTCACCCCTTCACAACACTAACAATCACCGGACTGCCACTATTATCCTTCTCTTGATCATGCTTGTGCTCTAATAATAAGAATAGAATAGTTTTGTTTACCAAGTTTCTTTGATAGCTAAGGTTCACAAATATGGTTGGTCCCCATTCCAATAACTATTGAGTAAAACAGGTTAAACCATTAACACTCTGGATTCATATGCCCTTTTCATCAAGCCTATCCAAGGTCCAGCCTTATTGGCAATTCAGCTACATATTTTCTTACAATCCAAATCCCAAAGTACAGATGCTTCAACATCATGCACCAAAAGACAGGGGAAAAAAAAAAACCGCAATATATCTTTTTATTAGTCAATTTAATTTTCAAATTTATCTTTAATTAGTTTGTTAGTCATCCAATATGTTTTCCGTTAATTTGTTTGTTCGATAAAATTATTGACAATGTTTTTGTAATTGTGTCTAGCACATTTAAAGACCAAAATATCATCCGTTAGTCATATTGTTCTGTAAAGTTATTGACAAAAGACACATTTTAAGATATTTTTGTAATTTTGATATATAAAAGACAACAATGCACATTAAAGGGTTAAAATGATAATTTATTCAAATAAAATTATGCTTGAGAATCATGAAGCAGAAAAGTATAACAAAATAAAGAGAGTGATGCATGCCATTTATCTCAAGTGACTGGATTTATACAAACAAGTAGACTTAATTACATAAACAAGAAATCCGTCAATATAAGTAAATTCCGTACAATATAATGGGACACATCTAAAAGGGTTCTCAAATTTTAGAATCAATATGCAATAAAAGTTGACAGACAAATTTGTAGTAAATGAAAGTTGACAGAAAGTTCAACAATTTGCATTAAAATGTAAAAGATTATAAAGAAAGTAAAAATGGTGAGAAACTATGTACATTGATCCCTTGTGATTTCGTTTTTCAAACGTTAGGTGCTTTGAAATTCTGTAAGATTTTGTGTACAAAGAGTTTTTTATACTAAAGTCTGCCTACAAATTCTATATTTATATTAAACTGCACTTAGCAGTTATAATTCTAAAAATGACTAAAAACATGATGCGTGTCTCACCAGCACGTTCATGCAAATAACTGCCAACTCTTCTTGTCGACTTCGACTATTAACTTTGACGACTCTGATTTAAATCGACTTAATCTTCAAATAACTTAGGCAAAATGTACTAAGTTTCTTTGCTCACCACCAACACCATAAGCCTTCATTACTTCACTCGTCACTTCTTGCGACTTTCATAGTATTTCCATAATTCCTTCTTGTTGCATCGACAACTTGCAGCGTCTATTTGTTCCTTCATAAAGATAACTAAAATTTTACTAAGTCATTTTAGCTTCATAACTTAGCAACTTTTTGCATACAAATCTTCACTCTTGTCGCGACTATTATTCCAACGCTGTATTTCGATTCTCAATTTATAGTTACAGTCGAAACAACTTTAGTCAAAAATATCGACTAACAAGTTCTTAATCGTGTAAAATGATATTTTGACAACCTACTATTTTATAGACTCAATTTGGATTAAACTTGTTAAGTTTGATTATGTAATAGGTTGATGGTTCTTTGTTGATAGAGTTAAGTTAAGTATTACGGTTTATCTGGTTTGATTCGGTTTTATGAAATGAAAACCGCGAATCTAACCAAACTGCGCGGTTTAATAAAAAAATGATTCGTGCAGTTTTTTGCGATTTTCAATTTGGATTGGTTCAATTTACGATTTTACTTTTGAATTGGTTAAGATACGATCACCCCTAAACACACTTATAATGAAAAAGGAGAAATGAGAGATTGCCCTCAAAAGATGAAGGCAAAGGTAAATAGTGGGATTTGGTATATTAAAGATAGAAAAACTATTCAAAAACTAAATTAAAATGTTTATTTTTTTTTTAACCAAGTTTAAATTTTGTATTGAAATTTGAATAGTGGACTAACTATTTGACTCACATGTACCAATAAAATATCTATAAATATTGATTCATTAAATGCAGCAAAATGGAGGAAAAAAATTTAAAATTAATAGTTAATCTTATAACTTTTAAAGATAAGAGATTTATTTATTTATAACACTTAATTATAAATATTGATTCATTAAATGCAGCAAAATGGAGTATTTATTTATAACACTTAACTACTTTATCTTCCTTTTTAATTCGTTTAATCCTTTATCTTTGAAAAGATGCACTATCATACCTTCTTTTTATTTTCCTTTTTAGTTAAAAATGTTGATGTGTCGATGACTTGGCAGTAATGTAAATATTTTTTCATTATTTCTTTCACATGATTATTGTTCATCTTCCCCCTTCTTCATCTTCATCTTCAACCAAAAAACCTCATATCCACAACCCTAAAATCCCCCAAACCAAAAATTCTAAAAACCAGGTCTCATAATCAAATCCCGAAATCACATTGCAAAATCGAGCAACCATAAATAAATCCAGCAAGACCCAAAAGAAAAGCTTGACAATCATTTAATTTTGTCACTTCACTATTAGCTCTTTCAACCCCAGCCATGAACTCAACTTTATATCTCCCAAGTTTCTTTGATAGCCAAGGTTCACAAATATGGTTAGTCCCCATTCCAATTTACCACTATCGAGTAAAATAGGTCAAACCATCAATACTCTCAAGTCTGAATTCATATGCCATTTTCATCAAGCTAGTGATCCATCTCCAGGCTCCAGTTTTATTGGCAATTCAGCTACATATTTTTTTACAGCCCCAATCCCAAGTACAGATGCTTTATTAACATCATGCACCAAAAGACTGATCTTCAATTAGGTCTTTAATTAGTTAGGAGTCATCCAATATGCCTTCCATTAATTTGTTTGGTCCATAAAATTATTGACAGAAACATACTTAAAAGATGTTTTTGTAATTTTAATATATCGAAGAAAACAATGACAATGTCTCGCACATTTAGATACCAGAATGTCTTCTACTATTAGTTTGTATAGTCCACAAAGTTATTGACAAAAGACACATTTGAAGATATTTTGTAATCTTGATATATATATAAAAGACAACAATGACAGTGTCTCATATTTAAGGGTCAAAATGATTATCTACTCAAATAAAAACTATGCTTAAGAATCATGAAGCAGCAAAGTATAACAAAATAGAAAGAAAGTGATGCATGCCATTTATCTCAAGTGACTGGATTTGTACAAACAAGTAGCCTTAATTACATAAACAAGAAAGCCGTCAATATAAGTAAATTTCGTAAGATGTGACACACATCTAAAAGGGTTCTCAAATTTTAGAATCAAATTGCAATCTCAGCAATGTAGTGACAATAGACTGATTATAAAGTTTACTGAGGATTTGGGGGACGGCTATTGGCAGCAGAGACCCTGGAGCCCCACTCGAGCAACTCTTTGCTTGTGTCATCCTTGTGAACAATCACTTCAATGAAACAAAAGCTGTCTTTCTTTGGTCCTGTTGCTGTGGCAATAGCTTCTACTAGCTCCTCTTCACAGAATACCTGAAAATAGAGCATTCAAGAATCAGCACTTATATCCATGTTACAGAAAAAGTTTGAGGACAATACAACACAAAGTCAAGAGAATAATCACCTTGGTAGTCCAGCATTTTCCTTCACCATTGTGAATTGCATCAATCAATCCAGTGTAATTCCAGTTCTTGATAACATTGTATGGTCCATCATGAATTTCAACCTCAATGGTGTATCCACCGTTGTTTATCAGAAAGATGATGGTTTTCTGACCACATCGCAGCATTGTCGATACATCCTGAGCAGTTACCTGCAAAACATTTAATTGAAATATAAAAAATCTTGTTCAAGAATAAATTACATGTTGAATGAAATCATGCATTAAATAGTTGTGCAAGACAAACCTGAAAGCTTCCGTCACCAATGCAAGCAATCACTCGTTTCTCAGGAACCGCTTGTGCGTAACCAAGAGTTGCACCAACAGACCATCCAATTGAGCCATATTGCATTTGAAATTCATACCTGCCAACAACAGTTTATCAGCACAATAAACAATATGAACAAAAAATTGAAAATAGAACAAATTACATTCTCTCAACACTTACCCGCATCCCTCGGGCAATTTCAACTTTTGGCAGTTAAACCAAGAGTCCCCTGTTTCAGCAATCACAGCAGTTTCACTGGACAGCATCTGTTGTATATGTTGGAACATAACATTGACTCTCAAAGGTTCTTTTGGTGCAGACTTCAAAGGTTTCCCATCTGGGACAAATATCCTATGGTAATTTTCATATGCAGCATTGTTATGTTTGAGACGCTTCGAAAGTGCTGTGAGGAAATCCTTCATCAAAACACATCCAAATGCAGGTCCATTAGCAATCACAACCCGATCGGGCTGCACAATAATTGCCTTCTCTTTCTTGAGAAGAAGCGAATACCCAACGGAACTGTAGTCGTTAAAAATAGGACCAGCAAACAAGTATGCATCAGCAGATTCCACAATCTCAGCACAGAATGCAGTACTAACAGCACCCCAATAAGTTCCTATGAAATGGGGATGATGCTCGGGTACCATCCCTTTAGCTGATGGCATTACAGCAAGTGCGTAACCACTCACATCAGCCAGTTCAACAAAAGCATCAGAGGCTTTTGCCACCCTCAGTTTAGGACCACCAACTAGTACAGGTTTCACTGCTTTGTTAAGAAACTCTGCCGCTGCCTCAACTGCTGCTTCCAACCCCATTTGGTTACTCAATCTACAAAACACCAAAAGCAACAACAAATAAAAATTAGATAAAAACTCATCATCCACAAAACAGTTAACAATTAAGTGTCTGTTTAGGTGCATGTTTACCAAACATGATTTTCAAATAAACATGCATATTTGGATTTGCATTAAGTTTGGCGAAATTACAATGGCTCCCCATGATTCTGCCAAACTCACTGCCATGTTTGGTGTTAACTTTTCAACCTAACACAAAAAGTCACTTACTTTGTATGATTTCTATGTGAAACCAAATAGTACACACTAGTAAAGCGAGAAAGACTTACTTGGGAGCTAGTGAAAAAGGGACCGGATCACGACTGAAAGTGGGGTGAGGAATTGCAGGCAAGTTACAGCCAATGCTTATATAAACAGGCTTGCTCTCTTTCAGTGCAGTTGAGATTGCTGTATCAATCAACTCATGTGCATCTTCCAAGTTATTCACCACAGCCTATTATCAAATCACAATCAAATCAATCACCAAAACCAACTTCACAACAACCAATTACATGTCATATTTGGATTCACCATAAGTTCGATAGTACTGACAGTGAGCTATGAAGCTCCGACACTCCTTAGATTAGGCGTGTCTCAGTCCTGTTTGACACCGACAGGTACAATTACATCAAATTATATCACTCTTTCAAAAAGATTATCCGTGTCGACATGTCAATGTCCGTGTCAGTGCTTCATAGACAGTGAGTTTGACAGAATCACGATCTCCAATCTAAAATTACATAATTTTAGAAGCTTTAAAACTTCATTAAAACTCATTAAAATTGCGTGATTTCGTCAAACTCAACATAATCATAACGCTAATTTATCAACTTCACAAACACACTAGATACAACCGAAAATATACTAGTATCAAACACCAAACACGTTAGTTGGTCCAGTAGTAATTGACACTGAACTTCATAAGGAGGATCACAGTTCGATCCTCTGCAACTGTGTTTAAGAGAAGACTGAAATCATATGTCAGAACTCGCCTCGAACCAGATTAGTAAAATACTACTAGCATCAAACAAATTAAATCAAACCAAAAGCTACTAAAAGATAGTACTAATTTGGTAACAAACAAACAAACCTGAAAGCAAGTAACATTTTGAAAACACCTCAACTCCTGACTAAAATCAGGAATCCCAATAGTATGATGAAGAATCCTATTAGTTCCATAATCATTAGAATTAGGTCCACCAACTATACAAATCAAAGGCAAATTCTCACTATAAGCACCAGCAACTGCATTAAGCACACTCAAACCACCAACTGTAAACGTAACAACACAAGCTCCAACGCCACGTGATCGAGCATAACCGTCGGCAGCATAACCAGCATTAAGTTCGTTACAGCAACCGATTAAGTTAAGTTCCGGTTCGTCGATGAGATGATCGAGAAGCGTGAGGTTGAAGTCGCCGGGAACGGAGAAGACGTCGGTGACGCCGATTTGAACTAGTCTGCGGGCTAAGTGACGGCCGAGAGTAGCGTCGGAAGATGAGAGTGGTGTTGAATGGATTGAGGGTTGGATCGGTGATGTTGTGTTTTGGTTTGTGCATGAAACGATGTCGTTGCTTTGTGGTTTGGGTGTGTTTAATGAACCTAACGTTGTGTCCATTTTTTTTTTGGTAGTGTGATGAATGATTATTAATTTTTGTTAGAAATGAGAAGAAGCTAAGAAAAGTGTTATTTATATAGTAAAAAGAGGGTTATGTGTGAGTGTGTGAGTTGAGAAGGAAATGGAAAATGAACACTTGTATTGAGGAGGAAGATACCATTACTAGGGGCGGTTTCTGTTTTGCTTTATAATTATTGTTAGTTTGTTAATGTTTTGTTATGTGGCTCTTAGTGTAGGAAAATTTGGATTTGTTAACTTTATTGATGCCTTTTTCTTCTTCTTTTCTCTAGAAGATATTAATACTAATCAACTAGAAATATCTATATGAGGAAAAGACCGAGGAGGCTTCTGTTTCTTGTTGAGCAAACAAATAATATTAACTTCATTTGTAATTATTTATAAATTATAAATATGTATTTTGAATTATTACTGTTTTTTTTTTAAGATTTGAAATCCTAGTTAGAAAGGACTAATTTGAAAGACACTAATTATATTGTTCATTAATAGGGAACTAATTAAGAAAATAAATTGACGCAATACATAAAATGACATCGATATAATTCAAACATAAAAACATTTCATGTTTTATAAATGATACTATAATAGTATGACTATATTTGATAAATGTGTAAAAATATAATTTGTAGAGATGATTAGAAATTAATCTTTTCATATATTGTTTTGGTGTATCGGAAAGATAAATTGTTTCCACCATGATTTGATTCTTGGACATTATATTTCTCTATCTAACTCATATGTCTATCAAATCATATTACCTGAACTATTCTACGGGAACATAATTTTTTCATATATTTAAGAAGAGAAAAAGAAAAATGTGAATCTGAATGTGAATGTCAATGTGTTTGTGTCAAAAAAAATGTGAATTTGTTTTTTTGGTAAGGAGAAAAATGTGAATTTATATGTACTCCATAAAGGAAAACATAGTACCAAATATTATATGGTCAATGTCATGATATCATGTGGTCATTGGCTTATAGAAAGCAACAAGTTTGACTCATTTTTTATTCCAACTCACTGAGGTTTTTAATTTCCTGATACGGATTTCATCTAACGAAAAAAGTAAATATAGTTCATGGACAAAAAAATATAAACTAAATTTAATAAATTTTACCCTATTTATTGACCCAAACAATTTTTACTCTATTTCATATTGAATATGTGTTTCTTCTCATAAAAGATATTTTTATAATTATTCTCTGGATCAGCAGTTCCATCTTGTACCTCAAAGCTAACGAAAAAATAATTATTGTGTCAAAAGAATTCATTAGTCTCGACCAAAAATTAAATAAAAAAAAAGTTCTAGTTCTCAAAATATCCTTCAATTAATAAATTTTCAAAAAAAATTAAATAAAAAGAAGAATAACACCTTCTTTTTTGACCAAGAAAGAAGAATAATTATTATGTTGACACTAACACAACAAGTCATCTCCAACCGTAAGTTATTTAGATCTAACAACACAAAATAAATTAAGTACGTGCAATTAACGAAACCACATACTTCTTTCTATATTTGTTGTCAAACAAACTTCTTTCTTTAAAGCTAGCAGTTAGAGTTGAATTTAGAAGACTATTCTATGCTTTAAACCTAATTTGGGAGAAACCAAATGTAATTAAGTTAGTGTGGTTATTGGTGTTAGAACTTGATAAAGAGGATCATGGTTCGATCTCTTGCAATTGTGTTTGGAAGGAGACTGAAACTATTTGATGTCAAAACTCGTCCTAAACCAAATTAAACTAGAATAAATTAGCAGTGAAAACAAACAAAAAAGAGTTAATTTAGGAGAAAAACCTACGTAAACTAATTATTAAGTATGATTCAAATATTGTAACTTGTGTCAAAAAATGCTCTTCTAACCATCTTTATTGGAGTATGGTAAGAGCATGACAAGTTGACAACAATGGTACTACAAAGAGTTGGAAATGAAGATTTCTTGCAAGCATGGCTCATAACCAAGTCTAAACAACTGAATTTTCTTCATATATAAAAATCAAAGATCGAATATTTGATTTCTTACTTAACAAGTCAATTTATTTTACTACTTCGATCAATCAATCATTGTAAAGAAACATTGTTTAATTAAATAACATTGGTACAATATTTCAAAAACATATATTTACTAGCTAATAATATGTTCGAAATTTACATCATTTATAAAAATAAAAACTCATATGTAATTGTAAATAGAAAGAAATTTTATAAAAAATACGGCAAGCCTTTATAACAATTTCGTTTTAAATAAGTATAGATGAAAGATGCAACCCTTATTGCAGAGAGTACAAAGTTTAAAGAAAATACAACATAAACAATTAAGAGCAAAAAAAAGAAGAGTAAAATGAAAAAGCAGGATGAAATAAAGGGTGCGTTTGTTTGAGATTAAAATAAAATAGATTTTTTTAAAAAAATCTATTTTCAAAAAATAGATTTATTTTGTAGAGATTTTGAAAAAAATCTAAAGTTGTTTTGTGTTTGTTTATAATTAAAAAAATCATTTTTGAGAACAAACACATAGTTCATGTTCTTAAAAAAATAGATTTTGAAAAAAGCTATTCAAAATAGCTTTTCATTTTGAAGAGAAAAATGATTTTTTTTTAAAAGAAAATGATTTTAAAATCTGAAACAAACGCAAGTAAAATAAAAAAAATGATTTTTTTTATAAAGAAAATGATTTTTTTCACAAAAAAAGCTGAAACAAACGCACCCAAAGCATCATTAAGTCCACCTAAAAATTAAGATACTTAAAATAAGGTAGAGTTTAAATTCCGTCACAATTCCATAAAAGAATCAATTAGATGTCGTGAAATTACATTTCTATAACTGAATTAATAAATTCATTCTTCTGTTGTTGATTAAGACGATTCTATCTTATTTTTTCCGCCCTTTAAAGAATCAATGCTTAGACAATATTTCAAAATTTTGTTAGGTTTGAGATCAGAAAATCCTAATCTCAAGTCAAAAGTTTTTTATGGTTTCTCATTCTTATGTTAGTGTTAGTTTCATGACCCAAAAAATTTAGTTGGAGATATTTTCCTTCCTCAATCACTTTCTATATGTCATTTCCACATGCTTCTACGATAGTTGGGCTTTATTGAAAGGGAAACAAGAAAAGGAAACCATTAGCTTATCCAAATAATACTTAAAAGTGTTTCTGTTGCAAAAAAAAAATACTTAAAAGTGTTGTTTTCTAAATCATTGTAATAATTTCTAATTGTAATTCATCTAAATAAATAAAAAGATAATTTTGAAAAGAAGACAAATCTTTTTAAGATGAAAAATATGTTGAAATAGGACAGATGAAAAATAAATAAATTAGTATGCCCAAATCATATCTTATCTTATCTTATCTTATATATATAAAGGGAAGCTACCCAAGCTCCCATGCTTCCATTTTGCTTATGTGGCATATCTAAATGAGCTTCATATAATTGCTCTTAGGCCTTTATTTTGCTATGTGAAACCTCTATGTCTTCTCTAATAAATTAATTTAATGCATGATTATCCAAAGTATCAATTAAAAGTAAATCAAAAGTTTTTTTAAGCATATAAATCAAGAGGTTGGTATATGTGATACTCCCTCCGTCTCAAAAATATTGTCCTTTTAGAGTTATGCACGTAGATTAAGAAGCAATAAAGATTGATAAGTTAAGTCTCTTCTACCCTTACTTTATTAAGAAAGAGAAAATATATTTAATTAATGCTTTAACTTTTGTAAGGATACAAATGGTAAACTAACTTTAATTTTACATTGGTTTCCGAAAAGGACTTTGGGACAAAACTAAAAAGTTAGAAGGACAATAGTTTTGGGACGGAGGGAGTATTTATTTAAAAAGTTAACATACAAAAATTGAAAATGAAATCTCCTTCTACATCTTATAAGAGGTTAGTATTTTTTTTACTATAATAACATTTTAGTATACATGATATTCACAAATAAAACTATATAAGAGGTTATTATAATATAGGCTTAAACATCATTTTAGTCCTTGTATGTACGCGAAATTTTGGTTTTAGTCCCTGTATCAAAATTTGTTCAAAATAAGTCCCTGAATCAACAAATTTTTTAGATTTTAGTCTCTAAAGCGAAAATTCGCAGGAAAATTCGCAAGTTTTATGCAGATTTTCCTACGAATTTTCCTGCGGATTTTTGCTTTAAAGACTAAAATCAAAAAAATTGGTTGATTTAGGGACTTATTTTGAACAAAATTCGATACATGGACTAAAACCAAAATTTCGCGTACATACAAGGACTAAAATGATGTTTAAGCCTATAATATATTATAAAGAGATGCTATAGTAGTTATTAGGCAAGCATTATGATGATGTGACAGACACACTATAAAAAAATTCAATCTCTATCAAAAAATTAAAAAAGTAGTATAACTTCTTACAATATAACTCATGATATTTGGAATTCTTTTCAATAACTATAATAAAAAAGCTAATAATATGATTTGCCATTATAATCTATGATTTAAAAGTATTCCTCAATACTATAAAAAAAAAAGCCTTAAACATTATTTTAGTCCTTATATGTACGTGAAATTTTGGTTTTAGTCCCTGTATCGAATTTTGTTCAAAATAAGTCCCTGAATCAACCATTTTTTTTTATTTTAGTCCTTAAACCGAAAATCTGCAGGAAAATTCATAAGTTTCCTGCAGATTTTCCTACATTTGCTTCAAAAAAAAAAAATCCTGCGGATTTTCGGTTTAAGGACTAAAATCAAAAAAATTGGTTGATTCAGGGACTTATTTTGAACAAAATTCGATACATAGATTAAAACCAAAATTTCGCGTACATAGAAGGACTAAAATGATGTTTAAGCAAAAAAAAAAAAGTATTACATTCTTCCTTTAAAACTAAATAATTGTCTAAAGTGTTAAAATAATGTTTAAGTTACGACTCAAAATAAAATAGTGAGATATTTGTAAAAATTAAGTGACATTTTTTTAAGTAAAATTTATTAAACAAAAAAAAAAGACAAAAACATGAGGGGATAAAACCTCAAAAAAAAAAAAAAAAGATTGAAAGAGAGAGAGAGAGAGAGAGTAGAATTAAATATAATAAAAAGAAGATGAAAACATTCTGACCAATAAAATATGAAATATAATTTTACCAAACGAATGTTTGAGAAATTACTTTAAAAGAAATCAATTTATTATCAAAATAAGAATCGTCTTTTTTATAAATACGAAACACCTTAAATTGTATGGAAGAGTAGAGTAAAAAGTTATATTGGTGCATAATTTTTCAAGAATAAGATGATGAAAGGATGAAAAAATAAAATCATCAATTACATAATTTGTTGATGCTCATACGCCAAAATAAATTTTAAAAATTATTGAACCTATAGATATTAAAACATATTTACATATATTTATAAAATATAATCACACATATATTTATATATATTTACACGCAATTAAAATTTAGTAAAAAATCCAAAATTATTAATTTGATTTAAATAAAAATATAACTATTTCGATAAAATAAGTACATATTCTAAAGTGTTAAAGTAATGTTGAAGTTATGACTCAAAATAAAATAGTGAGACGTTTGCAAAAATAAGATGATGTTTTTTTAAGTAAATAATAAAATGACATGTTAAATTCTTCATCTTACCAAAAAAAAGTTAAATTCTTCCGAAATAAGAAACTATATATCTTTATACATATGCCAAATAACTAAACTTAAATTTAAATATATGAAAATCATCATCAAAACTTATGTATTGGCAACAAAAAATATTCAAGTTTATTTTATTTTTTTAAAGCAAAAGGTGTGCAAATGATAAACCAATGTACCATCTATAAATAGTTAATAAAACAAAAAGAAATACAAAATATTGGGGGACATTAACCAAAGTCCAGCTAAAAACCACATAGACAATCCAAAAAGGGCATACAAAACGTATCAATGCAATAAAAGTGGTTTCAATAAAACTGAAACAAATACAAACACACAACATGCACTATCCAGTGAACCCGCGTACGGGTGCGAAACCAAATAGCAAAAGAAGAATGTTATGTAAATTTTCACATCATAAACTAAATATTCAAGTTATATAATAATAACAAATATAAATTAAATATTCAAGCAAATATTATTAAATAAGAGATCCAAAAACTAACAATAAATTTATTTTTAACACTACTATGTTATTTTATTTTAAAAGACACAAATATTATTTTTCTTTTGTAAAAATATTTTAATTATATAATTTAATTGAAACCGCATAACGCGCAAGTTAATCTTTAGTATTTAATTGAAAAGAAAAGAAAAGAAAAGGAATCCATTGGTTTAGTGAGCTCAGAAACCATGTACTACTAATTGACCGGTAATTACACCCAATGAAACCACAACAGGTTATGAGGCTAGAATGGAAACAAACAACTTTTGGTAAGGACAATGGAAACTATGCGCTCATGTGCGTGGATGCGGCGGGTGATGTTACAAGTGGCCACACCCACAACATTTTACACTATTTTTATATACCCTACTTTCTAGGTAATTTAAGTAATAATATTATTATATAAATTGAAAATTATTTGTAATATTATTAAGACTCGTCAAACTAACGGTTTATGAATTTTTTATTGAATATTACCATTAATCTTAATCGGTCTCAATAACATATTATATTATTTTCAATCTCAAAAAATTTTAAATGAATATAATATAATTTTTCAATCTAACCATAGATTTTATAAAATTTGTACACCCTAAGTAAAACAGTAGACTGCCTTCATTTAGACTTAAGAACAAGGATTAGTACCTTGGATTGGAAAAGTTCATTTGAATTGATGTGAGGAAAAAGTGCAATCTGTCTTAAGAGGGAGACATCATGACAGGAAAGGGAAGGTCACAACTAGACAAATTTGCTTTACTGAGTTTGATAAAAGTATAAAACTAAAGCACAGCCAGATTTACAAATAAACAAAAAGTATGTCCAAGTCATAGATAGCTATTAAAAACAATATTATTGTACACCTACTACAAATTATCTGATAATCAAATAACTGCATTATTACCTATGTAATGGTCCTATAGTAATTAATAGAATCTACAATATAAACTCCCAAATGAAAGAAGATACATGCTTACATTATGATAAACTATACAACAGATTTAACTTTCTGATAAGTAACCAATACACAGAAATGCATATTAAGCAACAAAAAAATTGCTTTGAAACATCTCATTGCCAAAATTTCTTGTCAATCTCATACAATGTACTGTACATAATTAGTTGGACCAGGCGGCTATTTGAGAGATGTTACATTTTAGACTTGTTTCTGTTGTGTATCATATGTACTCTTACACTCTCACTAGTACTGAAAATCTGATTCTATCTCTAATATTTATACTGCAAAACAGTGAGGCTTGTGTAACAACTAACAAGTAACAACCAAATATATGCTCTATTTGAGTACAGGCTTCTTATGTGTTTCCCTAAAGGGTATATCTCCGCTTAGAACGGAGCTTATAAAATTCTCTACCTCCTCTATTGTCATTTCACCCATAAGTACAGCGAATTTCCCTTTCCGAGGTTTGTAGGCAATCAACAACTTATCTGATGATTTATAACCTGTTTTGTCAAATGCGTTTAGAAAGGATTGTTGCTTTACAGAGTCTAAGAGAGCATAGGAAATGGAATCCCTAGAGCTGCCGCCTCCATTTGGTTTTCTTGAGAAGGACATTTGTGAGACCTGAAATAACAGTGCTCCCTTTGAGATTTTGCGCATGATAATTTTATATATACCCTTTAAACCATTAAGTTGATGGAATTTTAACTTACCAAAGAGAGAAATGATTCTAGTTTTTCCCTTGCTTTTGATGATCTAAAGGCACCAATTATGCAAACTGGAGTTCTTTCCCCACAGAGAGTCTCAATGTTTGACCTAGAAAGCAACTGAATGTGTCCGTCTTCTGAATCAGCTTGTTCTTTCTTGGACTGAGTTGATGTTTCCTTTTTACTTACTTTCTCAAAATTATCAAGTATTTTACTAAGATCTTGTACACCAGATTTTACATCTTTCACAGAAACCCCTGTTTTCAGAATAACCTTTTCTCCATTAGGTAGCCAACCTACAATAGCTGGAAGTGCATCAACTCCTAGTTTTTTCACTCTCGAATCAGAAAGATCATGAACCTGCAAATGATTCAAGATACACATAATGCATTTTTGTTTATTTGTTAATATAAATACCAAGAGTCACTTCCACCAAAACACAATCTAAAATCGACAGAGAAAGAAATAAAGTGCTTAAAAGATTATAAAGATATATGATGGTTGGGTTTAAACAGTGAAGTTCCATGTGACTAATGAATTAACTATCTCTTCATAACCTTTAAACAAAGAACTAGGCTTTCCCTACATGTACAGAGAAAGAAATGAATTAAGTTTAACTACCATCATTTGCATACCTCTACATCACTGAAAGTAATGCGTTTACGATACAAGCCGCTAAGAACACGCCAAATTACAGGAGTGTTCTTTTTGTCAGAGAGAAGCAGCACCCTAGGCAACTTTGCAGTAGTGCTAAATTGATCAAGTTGATTCAAGTCAATCCGTTTTGAAAATTTTGGCAAATGTTGTCGACAGAAAGCCTGCAACTCCTTGACAGCCAAGTCACCAGCATACTCCACAAGAGAACCCTTTTCATTCTCCTTGTAAGAATAAACAAAAAGCCTTGGAGCTTTTCGTGGATATATACCAAGCTCCTTACATAATGAAATTTCCTTTTCACAGTTAATGCTTCCAACCTGTCAAAAAAGAGAGAGACAATTAGTCATATCAGCTACTACACAATCAATGAAAATGATTTGAGTTTCAAAAATAAATAAAAACCTTCAAAGAACCCTGCAATCCACTGGAAACCTCCTCTACAACGGACTCAAACTGTTGGATGCCCCTCAATGAGGGTGAATAAGATAACAAAAGCCAAGTCATTCCTTCATTAACTATTTCTTTCTTGTAGATATTTGAATTTATAGCTTTAAAACTTTTGGGGGAACTCTTGGGTCCAGATTGAGACCTAAATGAACTACCAAAATCCCCAAAAAAGTTGCCAAGAAGATCATCCAAACCAAATCCAAATGAATTTGAGCCACCAGAGCCGCCGCCAAAGAAAAAGGAGAATGACTTAGAACCTCCCTGGCCACCATTACCCCATTGTTCCCCTGGTCTAAAGTTAAAGCCGCTATGTCCAGGACCACCACCATAACCTCCAGGGTGACCAGCTTCAAACCCAGAACTACCTTTCTCATCTCCATATAAGTCATAATTCTTCCTCTTTTCTTCATCAGATAAAATCTCATACGCTGTTAGCAACAACAATAAAAAGACAATCAAATCAACATCCTAAAACAAGAAATAGGCCGAAACTAGCAAGTAACTTATTATACTATAAGTCCTTATCAAACTACTAAAACTTATCGGAGAGAAAGCGACTTTATATACCGTTATTTATCTGAGAAAACTTCTCTTGTGCACCTTTGGCCTTGTTCTTGTCAGGGTGATATTGAAGAGAGAGTCTGCAAAAACACAAAAATAATACATATAAGGCCAAGTTATTACAAGATTTAACACATGACACGCAACAAGAATACAATTACAAAGTAAACATACTTGTGAAAAGCCTTCTGAATTTCTCGTTGAGTTGCGGTTTTATCAACCCCAAGAACCTGTTACAATTGAAGCATGTAAACAATGAAATTCACTCCATACCCTTAATCAGCTTATTGTTCATCATGCTTTGATAAAAAGTAAAGACAAGAACTTTCAAGAAATGATTTGAATTTCAACAGCCAAAATGCAAAAATACAATCTTGCAATATACGAAAATAAACCCTCAATTTCAAAATCACACATAAACCCTCAAAATTCAACCTTTCTAATAATGCAATACAATCAACTAATCAAACACTCAAAACATTTCAATTCAAAATCACACAATAAACCCTAGAAATTTAACATTTCTTCTATTTAACCTAAAATTTCTTTAAAATTACAAAACCCTAGAAAAACTTCCACCAAATTAAAAACAAGAAAGTACTAACCTTGTAAGGGTCGATTGTTTTGGCTTCAAATTCTAAGAGGAAACACAACGCGGCGACGATGATGAACAATGTGGCGGCTGAACGGTTCATCATGCCGTTGATCGGAGTGTTGATCGGAGAACGGTGTTTCCCGGTGACGGAATCGTTGATCGGAGTGTTTTTGTGTAAATAATAACGAAAAGAAGTTCGCGGGAAGAATATCTAGATGCTTCGGTTTTATATTGCCGTTGTATGACGTGGCATTTTGATGTGTTACCACGCATATCTACCAATCAGATTTCAGAGTTTTTTTCAGTCTTTTTTAATAAATAGAATTTCTTTTTTATTTATTTTTATAAACAAATACAGTTTTTGTTTCTTACATTATTATATCATTTTTGAATAATAATTAAGAAATGATGTTATTTTAGGTCATTTTTAAGAAATGAATGGTAAATAATTTTTATTGTAAAATATATTGAATAAAAAAAGATTATTTCTTTTTTTTAGCATAAATTTAATTCACACTATCTTTCATATTTAACCATATTAGTATATATAATGTTTGGATCCGCCCCTATACAATTTTCAATATAAAAGTTACTTTTTTTTTTGTTTTCTTAACTAACTTTTAGTTAAGAAAAAAAAATTAACTCTTATTTCTACATCTTCATAGTTTATTGCAAAAAAATATATTTTTATAATTTATATTAACATGTGTCAAAAAAAAAATTATATTAAAATTTTCTTATGTTTGTATTTTAGTTTTTTTATTTGAGTCAATTTATTATTGGTACAAAAATTCCTAATATCCATCATGTTAGTTGATTTAAATTTTGTACTATAATTTAAAATAAGCAGACTTTTAAACTCTTGTAATTTTTTTTATTATGTTTAAACGAGTTATATAGTTGTGGGGTATTTTTTTTAACCAATTGAATGTTTTTCATTAACTAGATGGATGTTTAGGTTTATAATTCATGAAGTTTTGAACAATGTTGGTTAAAGAAGGTGAAAAATCCATTGAAGATTGAGAGAAAAAGCTATAAGCTTGAATTATTTATGAAGCTTAAGCTATTAAAAGAGGTGTGTATATATAGACAGTTTGCATCTAATAAACTTAACTAACACCTAAATGTCATCTCAACAAATTGAGAGTGACTATGCTATGCTACAAACTAGTACACACTGATAATAATACACTAGTACACAATGAATAAAAGAGGAGGTAACTTGTAGAGCAAGTTACTTTGAAATAAACTATATCTTCATCATCCTCCCTTAAGTGAAACATGATAGATATCCAACATGAAAAGCTTACAAGCTTGATTATGTTTAGAAGTAACAACACCTTGAGGAATAGTCATATACACTTCTTCACTTCTTCTTGTAAGTCACCGTGGAGGAAACCATTATTTACATCAAGTTGATGTAAATGCCATTAATTATGGATAGTTTTATGAATCAATTAATGATGAAAATAATGTTGAATTCTATTTGGATAAGGGAAAAGCAAAATCCAATATCATTAACCCATGTTTACGCCACCACACAGTTTCCTTTCCTTCTTGTAGTGGTCATAGCCTAGCTTTATTATGAGTTTGTATGGAATGGTAAGTGGCATTGATGCATTGATGATTTCAAATTTCAATTACCCTTTCGAATGCAAAAAATTCAAGTAATTTGATTAATAATAAAAAATGAAAAACAATTATTCATAAAGAAAAACAACTTCAATACATAAAAAAAATTTCTTCATGTCATAGTTTTATCTAGCCCTAGTTCTAGCCTCATTTCCAGCCTCACTTCCAACCTCAATTGTAATTACTTCTCTGTCAAAATCTCCAAACATTTATAATTTCATTTGTGCAAATTTTAATTTTGCCTTAGCTTTTCATTCAATGGCATGAGTGTGTGTGATGTTGATCTAATGATGGACTTGAAGATCCAAATTGGGGGAGACTTTAGATGTCACATCTATACCATTGAATGTAAAGTTAAGGCAAAATTAAGATTCGCACAAATTTATAAGCAAAACATTTTGTAACTCTTAATATTTTACTACATTTCAAACAACAAAATGTTTAGCCTTCATGAAGACCTCAACATTTTTGATGGAGACACTGTTTTCGTGTACTCCCAATTGATTAAAGTCACACTCAATAATAGAGAGTCGTATAATTGTTTAATCACGTCATGCATTGTATTGTATTAGGGGAATTGATAAAGCTTTATCCATTTAAAAAAAAAAGTTGCAAAATGTTTGAAGTGAGTTAAGTGTATTTTAAAACTTTAAGGGGTGTTTAGTGAATGGGGAAAACTCGCTACCACGAGATGTACATCAGGGGTCGGGCTCATCCGGGCCGAGAAAGATGTACATCAGACTCCCTTTTTTACCACTCAAGTTTAAGTAAATGTTTATTGATTAAGATGAGAATAACACACCGTCACGAGATGTACATCAGACTCCCCTTTTTTCACCTTAATTACCAAACCATTTTTTTAGTTATTTTTTAGAAAAGAAGTTTACAGTTGAAAAGAAAAAAAGAACGATAAAATATGAGAGAGGTGCACACATGACAGTATGAATAATGCATGACAGATGAAGATGATTATATCAATAATGAATAAATAATGACGCAAGGATTAAATAACTCAAAGTAAATAAAACATAAACTACTAAAACAAGCCTTAAGTAAACGAGCACAATTAAATCACCATGCTTCAAGTATCAATTAAGCACATGTTGACCGATTAAAATAAACTGAAGTGGAAATAAACTTTTATTATATAAGTGATTATGTACATAATCACTTTTATAATAATAGCTTATTTGAAATAAACTTTCATTATATAAGTGATTATTTGCATAATCACTTTTATAATAATAGTTTATTTAAATAATCACTTATTCTCAAAAGTGATTATGTAAATAATCTATTTTGCTAATAAGTGATTATGTAAATAATCTATTTTGCTAATAAGTGATTATTTCACTTAAGCATTTTTCTTTAAAAAGAGGGTCCAATTAAATTGATTTAGATTGTATTATTAATTAAGGTAGAGTTAGAAGAAAGAACTTCTACCAAAAAAAAAAAAGAAAAAAAAAAAAAACAAAGAACAAACATATGGGCCTAAGGCACACAGCCCACCCAACAGCAAGGGGGTGAAAACAGCAAGGAGAACTCAATGGGTTAAAAAAATCCATTATGCTTTGGGATTAATATTAAGATAAGATTAAGATTAAAATTAAGATAAGATGTTTTGCAAAATTGTTTATTTGATAGGCACAAACCCATGTGAAAGAATCTTTTCTGTTGAATGTATACGTGGCATAGGAAAGAACACTTTGAACAAACGGTAAAGAAGCAGTCCTTAATTTCTAAAGGGTTTATCTCTGTCCCTTTATTAATTCATCCAGACTTCAATTGCTCTAAAATCATCTCTATATTATTTTTTACTTCTTGTTTCTTACTAGGAGTGGCAAAATGAACAGATTGGATGAATTTGGATTTGGATCCTAATGGATGGATAAAAATCATCCATTAATTAATCCATTACAATCCAATAAATTTTTTAAAAAAATCCAATCAAATCCATCCAATTAACATAAAATTCATCCAATCCATCCAATGACATATTTTTAATGGATGGATATCTATCCGATCCATTTAATTAAATGTATTAATAATATTTTTAAATTTTTTAACATATATTTAATATTTTTTTTTAAAACGTAACAATTTTTCAATTAAATTAAATTAATGACGGCGGCAGATCGACAATTTTCCGGCGACCCACGACGGTGGTTGGAGTTGACCGGCGGTCAATAATATTTAATATAATTAAATTAAAAACAATTAATTATAATATATTAATTTATATTTAATTGCTGTAAAAAAATATTATAATTAATGGGCCTAAAGATTTTTTTTCCATTGGGCTTATGAATGTTTTGGCATATCAATATTTTGAAAGGTCAATAATTGTTTTTTGTTTTGATTCTAATTTATAGATTTGATCACTAATTTTTATTTTCAGAATTTCATTTTTTTTATATATTTTTAGTTGTTTTATAAAATTAAATTAATTTAAATATTCAGTTTATTTTTAAATATCATATTCAATTTTTTTAAAATTTAAATTAAATTAAATTTAAATATTAGTTTTATTTATAAAGTTAATTTAAATATCATCTAATGGATTTTATATTTTAATCAAAAAAATTACTTTTATATCATCTAATGGATTTTATAATAGTATTTAAGATAATCCACTGGATTTTATAAATAAGATAGATGGATTGAATCCAATCCACTCCTTATATTTGTTTCATGGATTGGATTGGATGGATAATTAAGTGGATGGATTGGTGGATCATTTTGCCACCCCTATTTCTCACACAAAGAGCCTTCATTCTCTTAGATTTCTAAAGAAGCAGTCCTTGATTTCTAAAGGGTTAACAATGAGAGTTTTATACTTAACAACTTTTATAATAATTAAGATTAAGATTAAAATTAAGATTAAAATTTTGGACAATTGTAATGATACTCAAATATTTATACTAAATTCCACAGGTCTCCACACATTTGACAAAGTTCAAAGTCTCTTTAAAGAAATTGAAATAAATGTCGATGTCATTTCAATTAGGTGTAGTTCATGAAACAATTGATGATGAAAATAATGTTTAATTATATTTGGATAAATGAAAATACTTTTCATTTACTCATGTTTAACTTATGATGACTTTTTCACTATTGTGAGGTATGTATGGTTACTTTTACACTCTGATTAATAAGTTTTGTTCACTTGCTGATTTATCTCTTTTTTTTGTTTATTTACTAGATTTTTTCTCAAATCAAGTGTATCTGCAAAAAATGACAGTACCTACAAGAAATTATTTTCACAACTTGAGTCTACGAAGAGATTTTTTGAGCCAAACATTTTGTTGTTTTGTAAAATAATAAGGGTTACTCTATACACTTTGTATTTTGTTCATGGCAAGGTACAAATTTGTAGCAACAAAACACGAATGGCTAGTTTTTGTTGTTAGCTAAAATTAAAAAAAAGTTGAGTAAAAGGTTACTTGAATGTAAAGAAAAAAAAATGGACCACAATAAATTTATATCTAAATGATGTCTTACTTATTTAGAAATGACATCACATTTATTTCAATTTCTTTAACAAGAACTTTGAAACTTGTCAAATGTGTGGAGAATGTGTGCAAAGAATTGTAGAATTTAGTTTAAACATTCATGTATCATTACAATTATCCAAAATATGTAGATAAACTACTGGCTCATTGTCTCTAAATATAGGAAAAAAGTGAAGATTTTTTTTAAAAAAAAATCTATTGTGAAAACGAACAATGCATGAAGTGATTTAACAATTCAACGACTCTCTATAGCTGGGTGTGGCCGCAATCTATTGGGAGAGTATAGAACAATCAGTGTCTCCGTCAAACATGATGATGTCTTCATGGATGGTAAACATTTTGTTCTTTGAAATATAGTAAAATGTTAAGTGTTACAAAATGTTTGGCCCAATTTTTTTTCTTCAATAGACACATTTAAGTTACGATAATGATTTGTTGCATTGCATTTATCGTCTTCTTATGTGGAAAAACTTGAATTTAAAAATTTTCTTTCCAATGAATAAACAACGAAAAAAATGGTAAATCAACAAGAGAATGAAATTTATCAACAAGAGTGTAAAGATTGTAACCTATACATGCCTAACAACAGTGACAAAGTCACCATAAACAGGGGTAAATTGAAAGTATTAGTTAAAACTTTTCCTTTATCCAAATAGACTTCAACATTATTTACATCACTAACTGCTTCCTGAACTACCCTCTAATTGAAGCATGCACTCAAGGTAGCTCTGCATAATTATTTTCCACAGACTAAGGTTATTATATTCTCCAGTAAACTTTAATTCATAAGTCAAAAACTTCCTTGATGATTTCTATCCCCCCTTATATAATTTTTTTTATCTTTTGTTACATATATCTCATTATTTTTTTTCCAAAAGACTGTTTCAAATAAATCATTAGCTTTCTGTGCATATTGTAGAGTCTAACACAAAAGAGATATTACACGTTAAAAAACAATACATGTATAATACTAAACCAAAAACATGCACAAATAAATACTAAAGTTTAATAGCGGTGTATGTTTTTCTTTCTTTATGCTAGACTTGGTCCATTTTAGAATATTATGGTCGCTTCAAGTTTAACTGTTAATTTCATGTACTACTCCAATAGAAGTAAAAATAATCTTTTTTTTTTGACAAAGAAGTAAAAATAATCTTATTCAATGAACAAGTTGTCATACAAAATCAAACCGATTTTTTTATTTTATTTTATGAATAAAACTAAATAAAATTGACCGATTATATTGTAAAATTAAGTAGTTTCGCTTATATTAAGTTTGTGATTTTTGCATTATTTTACCGGAAGAAAAAAAAGGTGTTATGGTCACTTATAAAATGGTTTCTTCTTTCTTCTTTGCAAGTAGACCAAAGTAGTAAAAACAACTTAAACTCACACACACACTTATGAAATTAAGATAAAATATCAAGTACCATATAAATAAATTGATCTTTACACCATGTAGTTCCCCATATGCAAGAAGCATTTTGATCATGTCAAGGTACAAAATTTATAGCAACAAAAATTGAATGGGTTGTTTTTTGTGTTAGCTAAAATCAAAGAAAATTTGAGAAAAATGTTACTTGAACTTGAAGAAGTGGATCAACATTTATTTTAATATTGAGAAAAAGTGGATCAAAGAAAAATGGAGGAAAAATGTTAGCTAAAATCAAAGAAAAATGATGACTTATTACTTCTCTAGAAGCGGATCAACATTTATTCAATATTTCTTTTGCAAGACTAGAAACTTCGTCAGATGTGTGGGGAGCTGTGTAATTTAGTTTAAACATTCATGTATCATTATAATTATAAGTACAAAATAGGTATATATATATATATATATATATATATATATATGGGATGTTTCAAGTGAGAGGAGTTTTTATAATGAGAGATGGGAAGGTTAAATTACAACCCTTACATCAAATCAAATGCTTGATAATTATTTGTAATAGCTACACGCGCTTGTATTCTATCTCTGTCATTTCCTCTTCCCAGTTTCTCTCTCATGGTTACGTTTTTCTTTTCTCATGGTTTCATTCTTTGTCCTTTCCTCTTCGTTTCTTCTCTCCGATTCCACTACACTGCACAACCATTTTCTCTTCTTCATTGTACTATTCGAGATTACAGAACTACAATACTCAGTTTTGTTTATGTAATTGGATTCCAATTTTAACCTAATTTTTTAGATTAAATCTAATTTTTGAAATTTGTTGAGGTGTTAAATGCAGATTTTAGATAAATTGGTTGAACAATTTTGTAGAAGACATGAATTGGGTATGACTTCAATTCAATTTTAACAAGAAAAAAAAAACCATTAACTGTAACAAGTTTTTTATTAAGGAAAAAAAAAATCCAGAGAAAAGAACTAAAAAACATTGACACAATTGAATCAATCGATCTGAGAAAATAAAGTAACAGAGGAACCGAAAGAATAGCATGGAAGAAGGAAAAAGAATTCGGAAATCTGTGTCATCATTTTTACCACTTTAATTTGTTTCAAGTTGGATTGGAATAGTATATGGAAGAAGGAAAAAGAATTTGGAACAGTACGCACAAGAGGATGAGGAATGAGGAGCAGGACACATTAGCGTGTGGTTGGAAAAATTAAAGAGTACAATAAAGATTGATCTAAGGGTTGTGATTTAACCCTCTCATCTCTCACTATAAAACTCCTCTCATTTGATATGCCCTCTATATATATATATATATATATATATATTCTGGAGCGGTTATATATGGTGCATAAGATTTTTCTTTATGCACCATGCATAAATAATGAAAATTACTTAGCGTGCCCCCATATGTCTAGCCCCCCCCCCCCCATTTTCAATTACTTTTGTTCCTTTGAAGTACATAATATAAGAACTCATTTTTAATTAATTGTGTTCGATGGTTATATTGTCATATTTTAATTTAAAAGCTACATATTAAAACATGTACTATAATTATGATTTAATAATTTATCATAATTAACATAAAAACTAATAAGTACATCTAATGGTTTTGGAGTACAACCTCTGAAACTATTCTACAATAAAATTGTTTTGGCATGATAAAGTACATCTAATGATTTTGGAGTACATATCTCCGAAATCATTCCACAGCAAAATGATTTTTTGAGTACAAATCTCTGAAATCATTTCACAGCAAAATAATTTTGCCATAATTTTAGTTTAAAACTAACTACTAAAACACTTAACCATACATAATACTCTGGAAATTATCCCTAATCAATAAACTAAAATTCAATTGATCAAAATTAATCAAAATAATTAAAAAAAACTAAGGGGCACGCTAGAAATCTGGGGGGCACACTAGTAATCGGGGGGGGGGGGGGGGCGCTAAGCTATCTAGGGACACACTAAAAATCTTGATGGCGTGCTAAGCAATCTGGGATATTTATGCATGGTGCATAACTTGTGTCGATAGATTGTTGACCCTTAAAGTTGGAAAAACATGAAGGAAAAAAAAATTAAAAATCTCTTTATGGGAAAAAGCACGATGCATGAAGTAATTGAAAAATGCATTAAAAATCCCTCTCTATGACTCATTGACCCTTGAGAGTAGTGATTCAATCAACACATCGATTACCCTATCTTAAAGTATTAATAAATTGAACTTGCCAATCCCATCTAATTATATTTTTAATCTTACGAATCAATTTAGGAGGATCACTACTCAAATCAAATTTATTAATAAAATCAAGTAACATTTTTGAATCAGTTTTACCCACCACTTTCCTATAACCACTCTGCCAAGCCAATTTCAACCCATGGTAAAAACCCACATTTTTGCCCACAACATATTATAATTGCCAAGTTTGCGGGTAAATTCAAGCATTCACCTTCCATTATCCTCTCTTATAATGTTTATAACATTCTCTCTATTTCGAAACACATTCTCCACATTCTTAGCGAAATAATGATCACTGTTCAAATTAACTCAATCTGTTGTTGGAAATCTCCAAACGACAAAAGTTGTGTATCTTCTAATATTTATAACCAGAGGCAGAGCATCTCTTTGGCCAGAGTGGACTGCTGCCCCACTCACTTTTTTCAATTTCTTTTCAATACTACTGGTAGTATATTAATACTAGTAGTATTAATATTAAAAGTATTAATAGTACTAGTATATTAATATTAGTAGTATTATATATATTATATATGTATTATTTTTACTTACACATTTGGTCCCAAACGTTTAAAAGTTTCATATTGGTCTCAAATGTTTATTTTAAGTTTTAATTTGGTCATTTCCGTCAATTTTGTCAACGTGTCCAAGATTCCAAGTGTCCACGTGTCTGTCCACATGTGCAAACCGTCTGCCACATGGTACAAAATTGACGGAAATGACCAAATTGAAACCTAAAATAAACGTTTGAGACTAATATAAACTTTTAAAACGTTTGAGACTAAATTGAAACATAAAATAAACATTTGGGACCAAATGCATAATTAAGCCAAAATTCTAGTTGATAGCATGACTTTTTATATTAAAAGAGAAATTAGTGCAAGCATCAATTCATTTTTTTGGGTAGAAATATCAATTCATATTTTATTGTTGATGATTTCAAACAATTTGATACATATAATTTAATTTTATTATAAGCAAATTACTATATAATTTTCATATTTAATTTAAATATTATAATATATTTTAATCCTGATATTTTTTTCTGGCTTCACCACTGTTTATAACATTCTCTTTATTTCAAAACACATTCTTTATACCAACAATACCCTCACTTTTGATCAAATTATTTTCGTATTATAGCTTACAAATGCTATATCTATTCCGTATCTTACTATACGAAACCTATGCCCACAACTTCTTGATTCTTACATGTCAATATAACCACCCCTGTGAATTTCGATTGAAGGTTGAATTGCATAAATTGAACTTGCTGCCTTGAATTGAGTATGCATCCATGAGTTGAGTTTTGAGTTTGCTTCCATATATGAATTGGATATTAATGGTGAAAGTGTTATTGCTTCCGTGAATTAATTTCATTGCTTCCATCAAATTGTTCTTCCAATTCCACAATCTTTCCATTTCTTCCATGCCTTCATGTTCTACTTTGATAATATACGCCTCCCCTTCAAAATTATATTGATCATAACCACAATTTTCATTATTAAAATGAGGTCTGTGAGTTATTATTCTCCTTTGAGCTCTATAGTAGGAAAGGAGGAATTTATAAAATGCATCTATATTTCATTTTGTATAATACGAAAGAGATTTTGTAATTTGCGGGAAGAATTGATTGTAGGTTTTGTATGATATCTTTCGAAAAGTGTAAAATTTGAGAAAAAAAATATGGTTTCTTGTCGTATAATAAGAAGTGGGTAAAATTTGAAAAAATAAAATCCTATTTTGTATTCTATCTTACGAAATAGATAAAAATAGGAAAAAAAAAACTCTTTTTCATATCTTGCGGTGAAACTTTGGATTGAACACCATCCCAAACCATGGCACAAGACGGCAGGACCAGAAAAGATAGTGGTAATAGGAGGGCCGACTCAACAGTAAGTGAGGTCTAAAGCAAATTTAAAAAGTGAGGCTTTTTTGTTTAAAAAATTACTATTTATTAAAATAATTTTATTTTTTAAAACAAATTATCATTTATTAAATTATCATTACCAATTTTATTTAACATTTTTTTTCTTCAATTGATAATAAAGCTAATACATTTTATATTTATTAAGAAGTTGTTGATTTAGGATAAAATTTCATTAATTCTAGTTTCAATATGCAGAATTTCAAAGGTTATATAGTTGCTTGAATTTTCGAGGAATTATAAAAATTGTGTCATTTTATAATTTTTTTCTTAGAGGTTTTTATCTTTTTTTCATAGGCCTTTTTTCTACTTAGAAATAATCGACTTAAAACTTATAAGACGCCTTTTTCATTTAGTAAAATTTTTATTATTTTGGGGCCTAAAACCCTTGCTTGGATTGTCTTATCCTTGAGCCGACTTTGGGTAATGGAAGATTCATTATCAACAAAATGATTGAAAAAAGATAGCGAGATGAATTACTGGGAAATGATTTGTTGGCGGTGTTATTGAAATGCGATAATGTTGTTGAATCTAACATGTTGGTGACTTTGGTGGTAAGGTAGGAATAGAAGAAATTGTAATTTTGTTATATTTGTATTTTAGGATATAAATTGTTTTTTTTCTTCACTCAATCATTCTAACACTACTCTATGTGTGTAGTATTTGTTTTACATTTCGGATTGATACGAAATTAGGTTAGTATGTATCTCTTGCAAAAGGACATTTAAGTCAATTTAGGGGACTAGAAGTAATTAAAAGGGTCTTAAAAGTACTTCTTCTGACTTTATATATATAAGCAAAAGTTGTTTTTTAAGTTCATTGGAGAAATAATGTATCTAGCCTATATTTAAGTTAGATACATTAGTTATTGAATGAACCTAAAAAGTAACTGTTGCTTATAAATAAGGCCGAAAGAAGTAATTTTGAAAGAAAAAGAAAAAACAAAAACAGGAAAACAAGCAAAATGAGTTGGCTTCAAAGAGATTAATGGTGTCAATATTGGTGCATTTGAATCTCAAACTCCTTAACTTGGGACCCCCATTTTGTACACTTCTAAATGCTTCAACCAAAGTGTGTCAATTACACACGAAACCTCTTTTAATCTCAAACACTTTTAAAAACACTCTCTTCTTCTACTATCTTTCTTCCATTTCAAAGTAACTATATAATAAAATTAATTAATAATCATATAATCAAATAATATACAATAATAATATAAATATAATCAAATCAAGATTCAAGAAATCCCTCTCACACCGAAACACTGATTCATTTTCACTTTTCTAACTTCTAAACCAAAACGCAAACAAACAAAACGGTTCTCAACGACGTCGTTTGCCGATGGCGCTTTCGGCCTCCGACGTGGCGGCGATGTACTCGCTCCTCGCAAATTCCATGAGCGCCGATCATCGTCTCCGTGGTCCCGCTGAAGAAGCCCTTGCGCAATCTGAGTCTAGACCTGGCTTCTGCTCATGTCTCTTGGTACTTCTTCATTCTCTCTCTTAGGGTTCCGATGAACTTCGCATTGTGTTTTTTTTTTTGTTTATTAGTTTTGTTATTGAGGTTTTGCTTTTGGTGTATTGAACTTGCAGGAAGTTATTACTGCTAAAGATTTAGCTTCGCAAGTTGATGTGCGTTTAATGGCAACTGTTTTTTTCAAAAATGGTATTAATCGTTACTGGCGCCAGCGTCGTGATTCTACGTAAGCGCTTCTGAATGTCATTTTAATGAGAGTTTATGTTTTTCAAATGAAGTTGTAATCAAAATGCTATACCAATTGTTAGTTTGGTCCAGTGGTGATTGGCGCTGGACTTGGTAGGGAGATGACTAGAACCACTTGATGTTATAACTCGGCCCGAACTCTGGACTACTAGGGCCGCCTTCCCCTAGGAACCAGAGGGTGAAATTCTAAAAAAAAATTGTAATCAAAATGCTGTTTAGAGTTTTTTTATTTTTTTTATTTAAATTTTGGTGTGAAAATTAAGCTGGATTAGGTATGCAGTGTGTGGATTGTAATGTGGCTTTTGTATTTCTTTGTTTTGTTCAGGGGAATTAGCAATGAGGAGAAAGTGCATTTGAGGCAGAAGTTGTTGATGCACTTGAGAGAAGAGAGTGATCAGGTGTTTTATTAGGACTGTGTTATATGCCTTGGATGGTGCTTTTTATTGATTTTGTACTTGTTTGTGAACTTGACTTGTTCGTGAATTTGTTTCGTACTTGACTTGTTAGTGCTTGTTACCACTACTGCTTCTTATGTCAAAATTAGTCACTTTAGTCCTAGTAATGGTCTCATTCAGTGACGGGTTGGTTGATTCATAATACATGCTGTTAGATTTGCACAGGGTGCCAAGTTATTGTCTTGTTTGGCTTTAAAATTTTGGATTCTTTGTCATGGTTTAGGTTAGAATTTATGTAATAAGTGATAGTCATCCACCCTTCAATTTGGTCGACTTTTAGTTTTTAACTTATTTTTTTTTACTGGCTATATATACTTTTGAATTTGTCATCAGCTGTAGATATTTACTCTTGTTTTCTTTCATTTTTTGAAATGCAGATAGCTCTAATGTTGGCAGTGCTAATCTCCAAGATTGCTCGTTTTGATTATCCCAAAGAATGGTACTTTTTGATGTTAATTTATTTCTGTTGTATCCAAGAATAGTATGCTGTCTACACCATTGCAATTGAAATTTCAATCCCGTTGTGTTTGTTTCTTTTTTTTTTGTTGTTATCTAATTTGGTTCGTTAATTAGCTGAATGAACTGCTTTAGTCCTATTAGAGTATACTGAAAATGATCAGTCTAAACTGTATTTTTATGAATTGATTTCATTTGTGCAAACTGCAAAGAATGTTTCATTTTTTTAGTTTTATCTGAGACGAGCTTTATCAACTTGCAAGGTGTTGTTTTTTGCTGCATAGATGCTATCATTTATTGTCATTTAGTTTGTATACACTCTTATTCTTTCTGATTTTATGATTTCTTCTTAAAGCAAGCTATGTGTTGATATGCAAATATAATGACTTTTCAGGCCAGACTTATTTTTGGTTTTATCTCAACAACTTCAATCGGCAGATGTTCTTGCCTCCCACAGAATCTTTATGGTTCTATTTAGGACCTTAAAGGAGTTGTCTACGAAACGGCTTACCGCAGACCAGCGCAACTTTGCAGAGGTGCAATTCCTTATATACTTATATACTTTTTTTTTTTTTTTTATTATTTATTTACGTTGTTTCAATCTTTGCCTTTATGCTGTACATTTCAAAATATAAAAATGCCTACTATCATTATCTGAATTACATGCAAACCTCTACAATTATTCTTATCTTGGGTTTTGTGGTCTTCTGATTTTTTTTTAAACACTGACATGCTGTCAGCATAATGAAGAGAGCTTAGCTACAAATATAGGCCCAAAGTTTCAAATCATTATATTAAACATATAACCTTCCACATGTGAGTGTGACTCATTGCGTTTGACATATTATTTCTTGAATTTAAACCATTAGGTTGGTAGTTTTGAGCTGATTGTTGTAGACTAAGGAACTTTTAACAATGCTGGTATAATCCTACACCTTATAAAAATTGTTTAGAAAACACAAATCTTTGAAGCAAATCGTCATGCCTAAAATTTAAAGTTTTGGAAACGACTTTAAGTGCCAGACTATGCGCTTACTCCCATGTTCTTTTCCTTGATAACATTTTTTTGTAGCATTTCATATTATGTTCTATTGTATTTGGATGAATGTTTTAAAAGTATTTCTATGTTCTTTGAACATATCCTTAGAGGTAGAGGGAGACCTAAATATAGTAAAGATGAAATTATAGAATATGCAGTATCGTTTGATCTGCAGGCAAGGATGACTTTTAGTATTTTCCCAATCCAACACATAAATGAAGACAAGAATAATATTTTCAGAAGACAGGCAACCGGACCATTTTTCTATTAACATACTGACCTTGAGCTTTACGGCTTCCATTGTAACAAAACACCAGCTTGATCCGTTCATGGCTCTCTGATAGCAAGCCTTGTTCACAACTCCTACTAACTGGTATAATGAAAACTATAACTAATTATCCTCCTTAAGCTCCTAGGTTCTTGCCTTCACTCGTCCATTCAGGTAAAAATGAATTGGATGCCATCAAGAGAAGTTGCTTTTTAAGCATCTGATCTGACTGAGAGGAGGGGTCATCAACTCATCATAACCTGTCCACCTTCATTACTTAAAGGTTCGTTTGATTTGCAGAAGATAAGTAATGGACAAAACAACATAGAACAAACTTTTAAGATATTGAATTTTTTTGTCTTGAACGATGTTTGGTGGACAAAAAGTTTTTTTCGGTATTTTACACAACTTGTACTTGTGACAAAAAGTTGTCTTGTGGTTTAGTGAGAACAAAAATTTCAATTTTTGTTTATTACATTGTCTCCCAATTTGTCCAGTCTTAAGACAATTTTAAAATCAAACATAGTACTACTAAAGTTGTTTTGTTCAATCCCTTATTTTTTAGCAGATCAAACACACCATAAGATGAAGAGTTCTCTCTCATCCATGCTATGAGACTGCTGGTCTTTTGTTGGACCATATTCTGATTTTTTTTCCCACTGATAATAATTGCCATTTTCCCTTATATAGGTGTATGAAGTACACATGGTCTAACATCTAGACTCTGTTGGGGGTTTATATTGCCCTCCTTTTATTGCTTTCCCCCAATGTTTAGAATCTTCCCTCTGCTGCCATTAAATTCTGCATCCACTTGATGTGATTTTTCTTGAATAAGATTACCGTTCAACATCCTGTACATACTCTTCGAATAATTGAATACCTTCAATCAATTTCTTTGGCAGATATCATCCCAATTCTTTGATTATAGCTGGCGTCTCTGGCAAAGTGATGTGCAGACACTACTGCATGGTTTCTCCGCTCTTTCTCAAAACTATAATTCCAATGCTGATGATCAGCATCATGAACTTTATCTTACATGTGAGAGATGGTTGTTATGTTCAAAGATTATACGACAATTAATTATTTCAGGATTTCAAAGTGATTCCAAATGTTTTCAGGTAATTATCTCTGTTTCGTGTTTTCATTCTCTATTGTAATTGTGATTTACGTTTCATGAAAATTTTATCACCTTTTTGTTTTTTGATTTTCAAGTTATTCAACTAAAAAATTATGATGTTGGGCCTGGTATTACTATTTTGTAGGAGGTTCGGCCAGTCAAGGAAGTTTCACCCGCTCTCTTAAGTGCCATTCAATCATTTCTTCCATATTGTGAGACTTTTATTTCTTGTGCATTAATGGTTACCCATGTGTTTAAGTTAAACAATTATATAATCTAAGTTGTTAAAAATGAAAATGTTAAAAATCATTTGTTTCTTGTACAAGATTCAGTTTGTCATTATGAGTTAGATAATATATTGTTTTGCATGACAAGTGACATCTTTGTAGAATGATACGGTGTAATTTACACTTTTCTCTCTAGTCATTTAAAACTGGGAAATTGATTATCCAAACATAGTGTATATAAAGTTTCTTCTTAGTGGCATGCAGATTTAATAGAAGTAATGAAAGCTTTGTACCATAGGTCAACTTTCAGTCCCTTATTGGGTGTACTTGGGCTCACACAATAACTTCTGTTTTAATGCATGCTCATGAGATGCTGGATGATATAGTTATAGTTGATGAGTTGAGAGGATTAAGTTAGAACTTAGAAGTTTTGGAGTCAAAGGGATTTTGTTTGAGTATGAGTGTAAAAGAAACAGACAATATGAAATGTTCACAAGTTCAATAAGATGTATTTCAGCAATGTTTTGGAGGTGAACTTTAGTGCCACATCATTCCCTTAATTGGATGATTCAAGTATCTTGACTCCATTTTATGAACTGATTGGGAGATTGATATGGAAGTCACACAAAGAAGTCATGCTAGCCACATGAAATGGAAAAATGTACTAGGCACAGTTTTTGCTTGCATAGCTACTATCAAATTCAAAGGAAAAACAGTAAGAACGGCATTTCTCAATTGTAGTGGACAATGGGTGGTGAAGTGTCAACAAAAATGAAATAAATAAACAATTAATATAGCAAAAAAAGAATACTGAGGTGGATTAGTGAATTTAAAGGAAAGATATGATCGGGAGCGAGTGTATCTTAAAATAGATATCTTTGTGAAGGGCAATGAAAAACATACAATGACTACTGCCTCTCTAACTTGTCACAGTGGTTTTGTTTGTAAAATGTGTATCCAACAAATATAACATTTGTGTTTCTCAATACTATATCTTTTGGCGCCCAGGTTGTAGTACATTGGGTCGTGTTTTCTGCATTTTTCACTAGTAATAGACAGTAGCTATATGCTATGTGGCTGACATGCTAACTATTGAACCTTTAAATACCCCTCTCTCTACAATGTCTAGTTCTCATATTGGTGGAAAGAATAAATAGTATTTGTTCACTTTCTGTGCTTTTTCTTGTGGATAAATTGTTACTTATTTCTTGCTTTTAGTCTTACCTCTCGGGACATTTTCTTTGCCTGCAGATTCGTCTTTTCAAAAGCAGTGTCCTAAATTTTGGGACTTTGTAAAGAGGTCATGTATCAAATTGATGAAAATTTTAATTGCGATTCAAGGAAGACATCCTTACTCCTTTGGGGATAAATTTGTGCTTTCTTCAGTCATGGACTTCTGTTTGAACAGAATAACAGATCCTGAGCCAAACCTACTGTCATTTGAAGAATTTCTCATTCAATGTATGGTGATGATTAAGAATATTCTGGAATGTAAGGAATACAAGCCAAGTCTTACTGGTCGGGTGGTGGATGAAAATGGAGTTACACTGGAGCAGATGAAGAAAAATATTTCCAGTGCAGTTGGTGGTGTTGTAACCTCCCTTCTCCCCAATGAGCGGATAGTCCTTTTGTGTAATGTATTGATAACAAGGTATTCACTTCGCAAGCTCTTCTAGGCTTATTTGAACTACATATTTCTTGTTTTCTTAGCTGAGTAGGGTCTGAAGGTGGGCCAGATGTATGTTTATACACAGCACAATTTTCTCACGACTTTACCAAAATGAAAAAAAATTAAAAAAACCTCTCAATAACACATACATAATAGAACAATAGTAACACAATAATAATTCAACATTTCAAAACTCTATAGCATTTGGATCCTCTAAGGTTTAAAGTGAGAAAATCAAGTGTTTTTATTTTAACAAACTCATGATTTATCATGATGCACCTACAATATCTACCTTTGATTTGTTAATTAACAGTAGATATTTCTCACTTTACAACATCATCTTCGCCATTATCAATATCATTTCCAACATTACCATCATCAAACTCTTCCTTAGATAAAAAAGGTTCTTCAACATATTCATCAAGGATCTTCTCAACTTCAAAGATATCTGAAGTTGGATTACTTGAATTTCCAACTAATGCAACATTGGTACCATTAGTTTGCTCAACATTCTCTTTATTAACAAATTTGGTTATCTATTCATCATCAGAATGATTGTCTTCAAATTGAAGTGCAACATTTTTTCTTGCTATTCTACTTTTCAGCTTCAATTTGTACATGACATAAACGAAGTCATTCATCTTTTATTCTTGCAAGCTATTTCTTCTCTATGTATGGACCTAGAAAACAAAAGCCACAGTTTCAAATGAACTATTGCACTCGTAGGCAGAGAAGCTACAAGCCAATTTGTAAACCTCTTAAGTTTTTGAAATCCATCCGCATAGAAGTCATACCATTATGCAGAATACCAGGTTTGGTGCACATAGATATAAAAACCAAACTGATTTCTGCATTGCAATTTTAGCAATGTTACTGTCATGTAAGAGTCTGTGCACATATTTATTTTGTTTGCATATAATTGATTGAGCAGATGTCTTAGAATGTCAATTGTTTGTTTTGAAATTTACCAACTTGCTGTTATCTACATTTTTCATGCTGACAAGCTACTGAGTTTCAGCTACATAATTTCAAGAGTCAGTTATAAATATCCTCATGGTTATGCTCTCTATTTCCAGACTAAACAGTGCCCTTAGCTCCCAACAGGTATTTTGTTCTTACAGCAAGTGATTTGGAGGAGTGGTACCGTAACCCTGAGTCTTTTCATCACGAGCAAGATATGGTCCAGTGGACAGAAAAATTGAGGCCATGTGCTGAAGCTCTGTATATTGTATTGTTTGAAAATAATAGCCAAGTAAGTGACATTTAAACATCACAGATTATCTTGTATTTTCTCTGAGGTATTATGATTGCTATATAGATTATAAGCTAATATGTATGTGTGATCTTGATCGTTAATTTAGCTGCTAGCTCCTGCTGTGGTTACTCTTCTTCAAGAGACCATGAACAATTGCCCGACGACGGTGACAGAAATTACTTCTGCATTGCTTCTTAAAGATGCTGCTTATGGTGCTGCCGCATATGTTTATTATGAACTCTCAAACTATCTGAGCTTTAAAGACTGGTGAGTATAAAGCTACTATGCTATCTATTATATTTAGTTACTTTGTATGTCTATGTAAGATCTATATTTTGATTCTATAAGAAGAAAATGGATGTAAGTACGAGAGGGTGGTAGATAAGAAACTCTCAACAAAGACAACAAAAAGAAGAAAGAAAACAGAGGGAACTCCTAAAAACTAGTCAGTGTAGTAGAGCTGTTCAGTCTCTTTCTGTGTATAAAATACTTATCATGTTTAAAATCCATGAGCTAAACACCAAAGAGGAACCATAAAAAAGGATTCTATCCTATATTAAGTCAGAGGTGAAGATACACCTTCAAAGATGTGGGCATTCCTTCCCAACCAAAAAGGAAAACGGCATAAACAGTTCATTGCAACAAAATGTTGTTTTCATTGTTTGTCATCAAACCCTTGAAAATTTTGTCTAGAAGCTGATCCTAGGACATTTATAAGAAATGCCATAATGTCTATTTCTATCATTTATATCTGCGCCCCAAGCCCAATAGTGCTGGGCGCGAGGGTGTATGTTAAGAAGTCCCTCATCGGCTGTGAGACGGCCTGAATATATGTTTATAAAGCAGTGGCAACCTTCACGTTACAAGCCGGTTTTGTGAGGTTGAGTTAGACCCAACTCTCAATTCTAAGAGTTCACATAACACATTTTAAGAGGGATATTTGACAACTTCAAACTGCTCCAAGGCTTAAGAGTTAACGTAATTGAGTGGTTGCTTTGTGAATAAATTTAATGACGATTCTATATTGCAGTTTATTATATTATTGATATTAAACTCTTCTTTTGTTAGGCTCTGCCTAGTGCACAAAGTACTCTGAAAATTTGTTCTAAAACATTTAATTACAGGTTTAATGGCGCTTTATCACATGAACTTTCAAATGATCATCCAAACCTTTTTATTATTCATCGTAAAGTTGCGGTAATTTTGGGACAGTGGGTTTCTGAGGTATGTAATTGAGTAGTTGCTTTGTGAATAAATTTCCATGTTTTTCATAATCAATTTTACTCAAGATTTGGTGCATTGCTTTCTCTCACGACCTAAATATTGCAATTCAAAACCTGTACAGGTTTAAAAATTTCAACGTAGATAGAATATGTTTCATCAGGATGACTCCATTTGTATTTACTACATCTTATGGCTTTTCTATTCTTCACAGATTAAAGATGATACAAAAAGGCCTGTATATTGTGCTTTGATCAGATTGTTACAGGGTAAAGATTTATCTGTCCGGGTATGTAACATAGCCACATGTTTCTATTGGCGTTACTTCTGTTTCTCTGCTTGATCAATATAATTGTGCCTCATTATCTTTGTTTTGATTATTTCAATCTAACCATGCAATCTAATTTTGATTAGCTGGCAGCCAGTCGGTCCCTGTGCTTACATGTTGAAGATGCAAATTTTTCAGAGAGGGAGTTTGTTGATCTTCTTCCTCTCTGTTGGGACTCATGTTTTAAGTTGTTTGAAGAAGTTCAGGAATTTGATTCAAAGGTAAAAGTAAATTTATTTAGACTGTTTGGGAAATGTGTAATAACGGGGGATGGAAGAGAATAATCCTTTTGTGTTGGGTGATTAAGATTCATGCAGAGGAGAGAAGGAATTTTGGCTGGAAACCATAACTTTTCAAACTTTCTTTTGGTTCCCCTCCAAAGTAGAGAGTGGTGATCCTTTATGGGGATGATGGTAATGGTAATAGAAAATCAAGCAGAAAAGTTGCTATAAAATGGGTTGTATTTTATAATGGACTTCGCCTGTCATGCGACCCAACCTGAAAATTATGTTGTGCAATCTGTCAAGGAATTTTCAAGGAGATTTGTTGGGGAAGCAGAAGGTTGTATAGTGTACGAAACCTCATTCCAAGTAGTTATAAAATATCAGCAAGAATGAGGATTTGAGTCTGTCAGGGTTATGATTAAAGTGCTCAATGACTATTCCTTGCAATCTTCATTGATAATAGTGAAGCTTTAGTTTTGTCCTATGATAGATGTAACATGTTGGTTTATAGTTCGCATTAGGTCTAATCATGCCAAAATTTTGGTCTATTTCTGTTAACACTATTTTCTGCTTGTGCATCTGGCCACACCAGACTGGAGTTACCTTAAATACTTTATGGAACACTAGGTATAATAGTTTCTAATGGTATGGTTTATCCATGATATCAACCTCATCAGGTGGGGTAAGGCTTGGATGTTGTTGACTGTTTGAACTACTTTAGTATCATAATTGGCTGTTTATATGGCTTGACTTTTGGAGTATTTTTCATGGTTTAGCTGTTTCTATCTCAGGCTGGTAGAAATCCTAGTTATGAATTACATTTGATATGACCATAAAATCTATTATTTGTCGTATAGATATCCAGCTGGGCACCCTTTCTTTGGACATTCTTTTAAATTTTTTTATTTATGTAGGTATCTAGAATTAAGGGAAGGTTGGCAAGAGCAAACACATGTCAATAGTAATCTAAATATGAATTTTCTTTCCAAATTGTCTCATTAGTGAATTGTAGCTGATATTTTCTTAATATGTTTTCAGGTTCAGATTTTGAATTTGATTTCTATCCTTATAGGACATGTTAGTCAAGTTATTCCATTTGCAAACAAGTTGGTGCAGTTTTTTCAAAAGGTAACATAAGCAAGATCCTTTTTTTTGTCTACTATGTTTTGTTCATTTTATGGTTTTATTTTCATTCTTTTTCAGTAAATTGAACCTAACTTAAAACTACAGGGATAGAAAATATAATTATGACTTTCTCTTAACTTTCACCAAAATCAGCTTGTGCAAAAATTGTGTATTCTAGATTATAATTGATTTTAGGGGTTTTAGCAAATTTGAATGTCTTATTTCTCTATTGCTAATGTCATGGCAAGGTTTGGGAGGAGTCTGCCGGTGAAAGTCTGCTGCAGATTCAGCTTCTGGTTGCCTTGAGAAACTTTGTGATTGCACTTGGTTATCAATCACCCATTTGCTACAATATACTACTGCCACTTCTGGATAATGGAATTGATATTAATAGTCCAGATGAACTCAATCTTCTTGAAGATAGCATGCTGGTAATCCTGTTGCCTTGTTTTTAACCAATTAGATGAGTACACTTTTTGTGAGAGAATATATCATGAAAATTATTTTGCTTAACCTTTCAGTTATGGGAGGCCACACTTTCCCAAGCTCCGTCAATGGTGCCTCAATTGTTATTGTATTTTTCACGCCTTGTGGAGATTATGGAGAGAAACTTCGACCATTTGCAGGTTAGACTTGGCTCCGTTCAAATTACTTTTTAATTAACGCTAGGTCTTTGTTTTCAAAAGAATGATGGTGTGTGTGATAGTGGCTTTTGGATGAAATATTATTGAAAGGTTTCATCATAGATGATTGTCAAATTAAGACAACTGTTTCTCAGACTTGTGTTATGTGTCGTACATAATATTTGAATTGATTTGACTTTAAAATTTCTTCTATTTCTAGTTTCCCCTTCCTGCCATTGTTTTCATACCTTATAATATACTATTTAGATCATTGTTCTATATAAAAGAAAACTTGGTTAAAGAACATAGTTGATTTTATTGCTTTCTCCATGTGTTTTTCCTAATATAATATATATAGAAATCAAATCAGTGTAGTTTTCTTTCAGTTTCCAGATAACTCAACTGGTATCTAGATTTGTATGGCACAATGCAAAAAATATTTAATCATTCTGTTCTTTATTTGATGTTGATGTATCAATATTTCAGCTAGGGGCATCTCTCTGCTTTTTGTGCTCTGTTTAGCTGCTTGAAACCTTCCTTTCACTTTTGGCCATGACTGTTACGTGTCCTTGCTGATCTATTTACCCCCTTACCATAGCAGCACATTTTTATTAACCTTATTTTATTATCATAGCAGCACATTTTTATTAACCTTATTTTATTATCTTGGTTTATTGTTTTTACATTCTCTTTATCTGAGTACAGGTTGCTGTGGACATAATTGAAGATTACATAATTTTGGGTGGAAGTGACTTTCTAAGCATGCATGCTACAAATGTTGCTAAAATTCTTGATTTAGTTGTTGGGAATGTCAATGACAAAGGTCTACTTTCTGTTCTTCCTGTTGTTGATATCTTAATTCAGGTATGTTATTCCCAACTCGTCAATTGTTATTTCCAAAGTTGGTATGAGGCTATGAGCTACTATTATTTTTTGGTATATAATGTTTCTTGTAAAGAGTTATAGCTTTTGGGTGAAGAAAGATAGAAAAGACAGAAAAATGATAATAACATTGAGGATGTTATTGATAGGCTGTAAATATTCTATCATCATTGTATGGGCTAACTAAATTGTGTATTTAAAGTGAGTAGGATATCAGTGACCATGTAGTCAAAAGAAATACAATAACCTAACCTCAGACTTCTATTTATATTTATGCTGCTAGTATTAACTAGGTCAAGTACTAATAGTAGTACAAGCACAACCTGTCAACAGTTGACTTGTAACGTAGTAACTCCAAAATCTTCTAAAACCTGTATTCCCCCTGCCTCTTGTTCACAAGCTAAGCCCTTGTTTAACACTTTAACTTGCATCTTATTGGTGACATTAGGGACGGCCCAAAGTACAGTGACTGTCTGTCTCCCCCTCAACAGTATGTTTATACTTTATACCATGTCCCTATGTTTAAAAAAAATTCATTCTGCTTGATAGTTAAACTCTTAATTTTCCTTTTGGATAAATATTCCCTTGTTTTGAAACATGAATCCCATCTTTTTATAAGTCGGTCACAACAATTTTTAATTTACATCAATTCCCTTTATAAAACCATCAACTTGATATATTCCTTTCAAAGAATTACCAGCTATCACTTTATTTATTTATTGATAAACCCAGCTATCACTTTATGTAAAATGTAAAACATGTCTTGATATATTCCTTTATATTTGTCATTATAGCCGTTTTACATCTGCCATAGGCTGCAGTACCATATGCTGTTATAGCAGATTTTTGCCTTCTTGCCATTATCCTTTTTTGGTATTCATAAATTCTTTTGCTCGTTTCTTATTTTGATGGTAGCATCATTCTGTACCTTTTTTTTTCTTCTTATAACATAATTTTATTGAATCCTCAAAAACTATGTTTTTTTTATTTTTCCTCTGTACAGTGTTTCCCCTTGGAAGTGCCGCCACTTATTAGCAGTACATTACAAGTAAGTCTAGTTATATTATTGTAAGATATGTGTATTCAATTTATGGCTTATAGTTAAAAAATCTATAGACATAATTTTGAACTCTTGTATCATTTTATTTTCTCCAGAAATTAATTGTCATATGTTTGAGTGGAGGAGATGACCGGGACCCTTCTAAAACATCTGTTAAAGCATCTGCTGCTGCCATCCTGGCAAGACTTTTGGTGATGAATACAAATTCACTTGCGCAATTAGCATCAGATCCATCGACTTCTCAGCTGCTTCAGACGGCATCTATCCCAGTTCAAGAAAATATAGTTCTTTGTCTGGTTGACATTTGGGTCGATAAGGTGGGTGTGGGTTATGCTTTAGGGATGGTGTTTGGGTTCTCCTAGTATTGTATTGTTGTATCTTGTCTTTGCTTGGACTAACCTAGAAAACAAGTTTCACATTTGCCTCATAATCAATGTTATTGTAGCATAGTATATGTTGACCTTTTTGAAATTTATTGTCACCGTTGATCCTTTGATTTTTTAAAATTAATACCTGGTTTTGTTTTTAGACGGTGGTTCGCTGTAAGTTTATGCATACTATTTTGACCTGTTTAATGTGTTTATCCTTTTATATAGTATTGAACATAAGATTAGGATCTATGTATCATATTGTGTACATAGGAATAATAGCTTTTAAGCCATTATTAAGAGACCCAGTTGTGTGATTAAGACATGCCGTATCACAATATTAACACTATTATGCATCTCTTTTCTTATTCAACATATGATTTTCCAGGTTGATAGTGTTTCTTCCATCCAGAAGAAGACAATCGGCTTAGCCCTCTCAATAATTCTGACGCTAAGGCTGCCTCAAGTTCTTGACAAACTCGATCAAATTTTAAGGTACTACTAATAACTACTAATACCTTTACCCGTAAATATTATACTCCATTCGGACTAAAATACAAGCAAAAAAAATGTCATATTTGGTGGACTCATAAGAAAATTTCAACCTCACACTATATTAAATGTTATCATGTCAAAAATATCATTTTTATTGTACTAATATTCTCATAATACAAATTTTCATAGAAAATTAAACAAAGAGATGGGGTAATTTGAGGAATACAATTATATTGTTTGTTATATCATTAAAATTAATTATCAACTAACATTCTTAATTAGTTTACTCTTAGTTATTTTTGCTTATATAACTTATATATAATTATAAGTCCAAAGGGGCTACATTGTGTGCAAATAAGGAGCAAAAATTAATTATGTTAACTAACATTCTTAATTAGTTTACTGTTAGTTATTTTTGCTTATATAACTTATATATAATTATAAGTCCAAAGGGGCTACATTTTGTGCAAATAAGGAGCAAAAAATTAATTATGTTAACTAACATTCTTAATTAGTTTACTCTTAGTTATTTTTGCATATATAACTTATATATATATAATTATAAGTCCGAAGGGGCTACATTGTGTGTAAATAAGGAGCAAATGACCCCCCTTTGTATGTTTTGTTGTGCAGTGTTTGCACTACTGTAATCCTGGGCAGAAATGATGACTTGACAGAGGAAGAGTCCAGGTTAGATTTTTGTACTTGTAATATAATCCTATTTTTGTACTTATTAAAATTAGTTGGGTCTTGGGATGAATCTCGACCGGCTTCCTCTTTTTTACGCGTTTTTGTGTAGTCAATTATTTGAGGATATATAGTATTCATTAACAGCTGACATTTGTTCGTAAAGCAACCCACATTTAGACTCTAGTATTATCCCTTTTTTTAAATGTCAATGTTCATGTTTTACAAACATAATTCTTTATGAATATTTTCAATAACAGTGGTGACATGAGCTCCGGTACATCTCATGATGACGGCACTGTTCCTAGTAAAGAATTCAGAAAAAGACAAGTGAGTTACTATGAAAGCTATATAAAATATCCATTCTGGAATGTTGTATGTTTTAATACTTATGAACAACAAATCAATTTATGCATTGTTTATTTTGTCTATAGATCAAATTAGCAGACCGTATAAATCAGCTGTCACTTGAGGACTCTGTGAAAGAGAATCTACAAACATGTGCTTCCATCCACGGAGAATCTTTTAATGCTGCGATGAGCAGTATGCATCCATCTACGTTTGCACAGTTGAAGCAGGCATTAAAAATGCCATGACTGGGTGTGACATTTTTGTGATCTAGTGGTGCTATGTGCATGCTCTCGGTCCTTCTGTTTATAGATTCATACTTTCTATACGGTATAATTCCTCATTTTCACATCTGTCTTTGTGGCTTTTCTTATTGATTCCTTCCCACCCCCCAAATTCTTTGATGTGTCACATTCTCTAAAATCAATAATATAAGTAGCTGTCTTTGTTTTCTTTAACCCGAGAATGATACAAGATTGATGACAGGATCACTGTCATACTGAGTCTCAAATTGGCTTATAAACTAAACCCTACATGTTCCAGATGAACACTGTATTTTCCAACAGCTAATTAGAACTTATAGTATATAAAGCTTGAGACAGTGAGAAGAGTTTAGGTGTACACACTGTTAGAAAACACATTTAACATGTGCTTATGATGTAAATAGCACTTGCTATTTATTACAGACATCATTAGAAATTTGATCGATCCTCCCTTATAATTACTAAGAGATATATTCTTGTGATTAATAATACACTCCTTTCAAACTTCCAACACTATTTTATACATTATCAAAGCTAGGTTTTCATTCAACTACTTTTCTCTGCAATTTACTTGAAAGCAAAATTTAGGTGCTTTTCCTTAGTTGCTCTTTTTTTTTTATCACATTCATAACTACCATGATTTTCTTAAATCCATAATTTTCTCAAAGATGTTTGTTGTAATCACATTTCCTTAGGACATGCACATACGTTGTTGTCATTTATGTAACGAATTGGTGATTTATACAAAATTTCCACATTTCCTTTCTGTTTTCCATTGTAACAATCTAGCATTTCAAAGACAGATCGGAATAAAAAGAATATTGATTTACTGTGACTATTATGTGGAGTTATTTTTATGGAATATTTTTACTAACAAGTTTCTTATGCAGTTGAATCTAACATGTTAATAAACACTTTTTGCAGGGTGATGTTGAAGCTTGTTACTTGGGCTAATGATTTTTGATACATCTTTTTGAAATTGTAAGGTTGTGGTTTTTGCCCCCATTCTATTTGCCCCTTTGCAGCGTGAAACTTTGTAAATAGGATGTTGCTCCTTTATTATTTTTATATGAAAAAAAGGAGCAGCATTGAGTCCAGGTTATTTACTTTGTCGAGAATGGCAGTAAAATGTGAAATGTTCTTTTGTAGATGCTGTTTTTGGATGAATTTGGATGTGTAGTGCAAATTTTACCGATTCTTTGAATTGCTTCTGATTCAGTAATTGCTTCTATTACATCATAGCATCAGTATTCAGCGGCTTCTTAGATTCAAAATTAAATAATTTAATGGTGAATAAAACTGCAATTCCCTGATTAAAGTAGTTAAAACTGTAGTTTATTTTTTAGGTAGAAAACTTAGTTTGCACTTTAATTAGTGAAATTAAGATTTAACCACTGTTAAAGAATATATTTTGATTGACACTAGAGTAGTTGTGATGTAGTATCAACTAATCATAGATATAATATAGTTCTATGAATTAAAATATTGTATAATTGCATTTATATCTCTTGATTTGTTCTATGATTATCAAATATTATTGACCAATTACACTTGGGGGTGATGGAATGGTTCACACTTTAGCTTATAAACTTTGTCCACATTCTAAGTATTGAATTCAACAGACTAATTTTTAATTCGTTAAATATATATCGAACAAGAAAAGGGTAAATTTGGAAATTTGAAGGGTGCGCCATTTTGGTGGGGGGTGTGAAAAGTAATTTTCTAAACTAGGAGTAAATATGAGTTGGACAAATCCATTTGTTCCGGTCAAATTCACCCAAATCAACTCAAAAAGGTGGTCTAGGCCACAAGTGGTTGAATATAAATTTCAAAATGAAAATTTCGTAAAAAGGTGACAGATTTAAATGACATTATTCCTGGTAAGATAATGGAATTTAGAAGCCTTGTTGGTCTTGATACTTAAGATCTTGTTTGGTTGGAGAGAAATAAAAAAGAGAGAAATTGAGACACGGGAATCAATACATGTATTTAGATTAAAATTAAAATTTAGTCTAAATACAAGCATTAATTTCCATGTTTTTATTTCTCTCATTCTTTATTTCTCTTCAACCAAACATACCCTAAATGAGCCACATTGCTTATGGATATTGTGAACAGCCTGACATGTCTTTGAATGTTAGTAATGTTAGTATAAACCAAGGTGATGGTGATGGTGTTGAATGTTGATGCATTGTTGTTTATTGTGTATTATTCTTTGAGTTTAATTGTTGTACACTGACGGTGTAAAACTTTTTTACACATGCTTCTAATCAAAACACAACAAATTACCACTTTTATAAGTTAGTTCCTAAAATATCTCTATAAATATTTACATGGCGTGATTTAATTGGATGCACGTGTAAAATAATTTTACACTGCAGTGCATATAAATTAAATTCTTATTCTTTTTTGAATTAATTCCCCCTATTCAAGAATTCAAGATTATTTCTTTGTTTTTTAATATTGATGGCAATGTATAATAGGCTAGAGTGTAGTGTGATATATTTTATTTTAATTGATAATGTAAGATTATTCGTGATGTGTAACATTATGATTTATGAAACAAGTTCAATACTCAAATAGAATAAATTATTAAAAAAATATTAAAAAATCAAGTTCCCATATTAATATAGTATGTTAAGTATAAAATTTTATAAAATTCACCATTAGATTGAAAATTTATATCATTTAGATCATTAATATAAAATTTTATAAAAGTTGAACATTATTTCATATGTTCTTAAGACTCATCAAATTTTTACGATATTCAATAAAATTAGATAAAAATTTAATTTTGATGAATCTTAATAATATATAAAATAATTTTTCGGATATATAAGTTGAAATATAGATGTCTTGTAGAAATATCATAGAAATAAACCTCCATATTTATAAAAGTTTTCTTATTAATGGCAGGTACATGTATCTAATAAAAACAAAAGGTCCTTAACCATACTTCTAGATTTTATTTTTTATATTTAAAAATACATATAAAATAAGGTTAACACCAGTTCTTGATATGCACCTTTAAGTATAATGTAGTCATTTCTTTTTAATAAGTCAATATTTTGACTTTCAAAATATTATCAACACAATTAATGTTTCAACTTTTTCATGGTTGGTCAAACAATTAAAATAAATCTTCAAACTACTACTAATTTGTTAGGAAAAATAATTCTTAGTCAGACTTTATTTACAAGTATCTAAATAATGATTTGATGTAATCTCATATTTGGTACATGCTCACATTATAAAAATCATAAGTCATTGGAACAATTATGATAAACCTATTTTGATACCTTGTTTATTTCTTTGCTATTACATTGTCGATTCATGACTGGTAACAGGGTGAAACTTTCTTTTATGTCTGATTATTCAACAATGAAATCTACCTATAGAAAAAAGAAAGAAGTGTGTCATTAAGAAGGTGAGAGAACTCACCATATTCTTTGCGATATTCCACCATGTGCCATAACTTCAGATCCTTTAAATTCTAAAACAAAAATGTGGTTAGATTTAGAGGAAGCGAAGCAGCTAATTGAAAGGTATCAAAATTCTTCTGTAATTGAGGGAACGGAAAATGTGAATCAAGAGAGCTACCTCTTGAAGAAAATTGCTAAAGTCAAAAAGCAACTTGTAAAGCAAAGGCACGGTAATCACATATTTAAATCTAGACTACATCATTGCTTTTACATCTCATATGTGAGAAAGTATCTACCATAACCATATAACCATATTGTATTTGAATTTTTTTTTTTGACAAAATATTGTATTTGAAATTGATATAGATTTGTGTTATTCGTCAGTTAAATGAGTATTAGAGTACACAATCACAATAAAATCTACTCCCGTCCCAAAATAAATGTCTTACCTGTCCAAATTGTTTGTCCTAAAATAAATGTAATATACTTCCTCCGGTAGGGGTGTAATTGGACCGGTTTGGATCGGTTTCGAGTGAATCCGATGTCCGAACCAATGAACTTTCAATTGGTTCGGTTTAAGTCGGTTTGGTTCGGTTTTCACAAATGAATCCGATCCGAACTAGTCGGTTTGGATCGGATACTATACTCAGTTCGCAATATTTTGTTTTTTCAGTATAATATTTGCTATTATTTTTCAAACACGATATATTTTAGCTCTATTTTTCAAACGACTTACAATAATAACATAAACCAAATAAACACTAACATAGTTTCTATATTTGATTGTGTTGTGCGTGTTTTGCTTCTACTTGCGTGTTTTGTTTTGAAGGTGAATGTAGTTTGAGCCTGTCAAAATATGAGCCAAATAACTGATATAAGATGGTCGGTTCGGTTCACCGGTTCATCGGTTTTCAAAAATGAAATCCGAGATCCGAACCAAACTAGTTCGGTTTAGCTCGGTTTGGTTTGGTTTTTGATCCGAACCAAAAAAGATTGGATTTTTTTCGGTTTGGATCGGTTTGGATCACCGGTTTCATTAGTTTTGTCCGATCCGCTTACACCCCTACCCTCCGGTCTTATATATAAGAAAAGATTCCCTTTTTAGATATATTGAAAACTTGATGTATTTAGTCAACAATATAGACTAGATACATCAAATTCTCAATGTATCTAAAAAGTAAACTGTTTCTTATATATAGTAATTCTCAATGTATCAAATTCTCAATTGTAATTCTCATAAAATTATAAATTAATATCATATTTATGTTTTACTCACAATTTAAATGTTGCAATGAATTAATTTTTCTTAGAATAAGGTGTACGAAATTTACGAAAAGTATAGAGATCGTTAGAAAGACAAAATATATAATCAAACTTATTCAAATTACAATTAAAATTTGAAGACAACATTAATTGAATAAATTGAGATCAACAATTTTGTTTTCAATCTCTTTTAGATTTTTCTCAATTTTCTTATCAAATTCTTTCAAATCTGAAAAAGATACATCATTAGGCAAGTCTTTGTTTTTCATACGAATGGTCAGCTGCTTCTCTTGATTGCTATACCTTATCTTTATAAGTTGCTCCTTGGCTTTAGAGATCTTCTTCAAGAGGTAGCTCTCTTGGACTCTTGGTTCACATTTTTCGATCCCTCAATTACAGACGAATTCTGATACCTCTCAATCAGCTGCTTCGCTCCCTCTAGATCTGGCCACACTTCTGTTTTAGAATTAAAAGGATCTGAAATTATGACACATGCTAGAATATCGCAAAGAATGGTGAGTTCTCTCACCTTCTTGATGATACTCTTCTTTCTTTTTCTATAGGTTGATTTCCTTGTTGAATAATCACACATAAAATTAAATTTCACCTTCTTTCTAGTCATGAATTCACGGTGTCATAGCAAAGAAAGAAAGAAGGTATCAAAATAGGTTTGCATAAATTTTCCAATGGCTCATTGATTTTATAATGTGAGCTTGTAAAAAGATATGAGATTACATCAAGTAAGTAGTCTTACCAAAAAGTTGTTTTTCCTAACAAACCAGTAGTAGTAGTAGTATGAACGTTTATTTTAATTGTTTGACCGACCATAGAAAAGTCTAAACATTAATCGTGTTGATATTATTTTGAAAGTCAAAATGTTGACTTATTAAAAAGAAACAGTTACATTATACTTTCAGGAGACGTGACTCGAGTCACACCCTTTAGAAAACCGGTTTTTGTGATTTTGTCATGAGGGTTTTTTGATTTTATTATACATTGTGTGACTCGAGTCACACATCTCATCTGGGGATATGACTTGAGTCACGCCCCTATTTTTTTTGAAAAAACTTCTTTTTCTACGTAGTGTGACTCAAGTCACACATTCTTTCGGGAGATGTGGCTCGAGTCATGCTGTTAAAAGGTTAAAAACTTAATTTTCTATGGAATTGTCTTAATTCTCTCATATGTACGTTTTTGCTAGTGAATTGGCTCTTTGATCTTTCATGACTAATATTAAAATTATGACGTACTATTTATAATTTATGTTATGTGAATAATGTGTTGTACAATGTGCGCACATGTACCAGACTTGCAGTACAAATAATAAAGTAACAAATAATAAAAGCAGTAAATAACACAAGAAAATTGTTAACCCAGTTCGGTGCAACGTCACCTAATCTGGGGGCATACCAAGCCAAGAAGGAAATCCACTAGTGTAATATTATTCTTAAGTTATCCGGTTTACACCTCAGTTTACAACTTAAGAACTAGCCAATATCCGTACTATATTTCTATCTAGGTACCCCATAGGTAAGAGAAACTCATCTCACTCCCAATACTAAACACAAACCAATGTAATCTATGACAAACACAATCAAAGACAAAAAACACTCTCTAAACAAAAGATATACAACTCGTACTTCAAAGCTTAGAGTAGCAAACAATATTCCTTGCTTAAAAGTTTCGGATTACAACTCAAAAACTCAGTCCTTATGCAAGCATCAAGACAATACTTTGCAATGGCTCACAAATAACAAAGACAACAAAGACTCAAACCCTAAAACTCTATTCTTCAATGACGGCTTAAGTGAATATTAGGTTTAGTCTTCACACATATATATAGTCTTCTGAGTAGCACAGGTTGTAGACGTGTCTTGACCTTCAAGATAGCTCTTGTAATAATTCTGACCCAAGAAACATAAATTTGAATCGTATAAAATATTTTCATAATTGATACAAAATAATTAGGGTTACAAGTAATCTTAATGGTTCACATAGAGCGTGCGCCTTGGCCAACAAGCTAAGCAACATAAAAGCGAAACAAATCTTCATATAAAATATGGCGCGTAAATAAGCTTGACACTTCCGGAATTCCATGATATATGCACATTATTCTGCACATCTTCTATGATGTGCGCACATTATCCTCCACATTGTGTTTCGCTAAAAATGAGGCCAACACAAAAACACTAACAAAAATCATTTGTTGTTCATGACTCAAATCATGACTCAAGTTACAACACACATATTTTAATACCCATTTTTGCACTATCACTCACACACACACACACACACACACACACACTAATACACACTTTTCATCACTCATTTTCAAGGAGTTACACAATTTTCTGAAATTTGCTCACCCTTTCTGTTACCTTTTCTCTCAACATTAGAAACACTTCAAAGAACTTGATTGCATAATCTAGATCAAGCTAAGGAAATCAATTAACCATGATTTCTTGTGAGTTTTCTTTGAATTGTGAGTAGATCTTGGTCAATACTTTGATTCAAGGTTCTAGAAAAGTGTTGATTCTTTCCTTATTCACAATAAGGTTCTTCAAGGTACAAGATTGAAGGAACTTCAAGGATCTTTGCAAGTGATTGAAGGAGATTCAAAGGGTGAATCGTCTTTAGGAATCCACAAAGAAGAGTAGAAGATCTTGGAAGGTGTTCAAATTGAGTATTTCAATATTGCAAGTCTTGAAGACAGATAGCTTGGATCGTGATCAAGAGGCGCAAGAGTAGATTGGCGCAAGAGGAGTAGCACGAAGCGAGGACGAAAGGGTGAACCTCTATGTATCGTGTGTCGTTTATTTTGCTAGCTTAGAAATTCGATTAATTTGGTTAATCTCATTTTAGAGCTAAAAATCGATTGAATCACAAAATTCTATTGAAACTTTTTTTGATCAAAATTTTGTGAACTTAAACTTTTCAATAAGTGATTCAATTGCAATTGGCTAAATTGGAAGATTGGTGAAAATTGATATTAATCGAAGTTCTAAGTATAATTGAAATTATCTAATGAATTAGTAATTTCAATTGGTTGGAAGTAGTTTGATCAAACACTTAACTGTTTTGGAAAATTTGTTTTACGGTTATTGCTTCAATCGGTAAGCAATCGTTAATTGATAGTATTTTAAGTATCTTAGTTGTTAATCGAAAATGTCATTCTCACGATAATTGTATTTGTATAAGGTTTGCAAAGTGAAATATCAATACAATCATTATTCAATTCTCTAGTAGTTTGTCAGTTGCATTTAGTTTCTTGAATTCGTAGTTACGTACACCACCTTGTTTTACTCCCGTTGTGCACTCGTTGTACGACTACTTTGATAATACATTATTGGATGCATGTAATTAAATTCTTTGTGAAAATGTTTTCTTGACTTTGTGATCAAGATTTGAAAAGTTTATGTCCTATTTGATCAAAATTAGACACCTCATCACATGACCATGTCAAATGTGTAATTGTCCAACTTTGAATCTTGCAAGACCATATATAGTTTTTTGCAAAGGCTATGTCTTAATCTTTTTGAGAAGCAAATTAAGACAAAGGCATAAGATATGGCCATAATCTTCAGAATACAAGATTACCATGGTACATCCTTAACCGAAAAATGCAAGCATAGCTATTTTTTTAACGGCAAATTACGTCATATATTAAAGGATTAAATATATTTTTAATCTCTAACTCTATATAAAAATTTAATAATTCAATTATAGATTAACCATTTACGAAAAAATGTCTCAATATAAAAATTTAATAATTCAATTATAGATTAACCATTTACGAAAAAATGTCTCATGTAATTTATGTGGACACACATTGTCCTCAAAACATTCATAGTTGGCAAGGAAAACAACAGAGGAATATGAAACATATTATCAATGCTTTCAAGATTAACACATCCTGATAAGTGGCAAGACAGTGGAATTAGCATAAACTTGGTACAAACCATATAGGATAAGGAACCTCACCATGGTTTGATGTCTCCACAGGAAAGTATTTGATGCTACTATCAGTCAAACAAAACTTCCCCAACTTTAAACCTTCCCATAGACTTGTAGGACATGAAAAATAAAGAGAAAAACATATGCTATTCCATGTAATTGACTCATTATTGCAATTTAGTATATCCCTTGATATTATCATGCTGTTTCGATTACTAACAAAAGCCATTCTATCTTCAAGCTTGACATTCTGCCACTCATTAGGATTCTTGTTTGTGTCCAACTTGAACACTTCAAAGCCGGTAATCTCAGGTGGCTCAGCATATGAGATCATTTTCAAACGTCCAAGTTGAACATGTTGAATTTCATAATCAGGCTTACCAATACCGAATATATAAATGACATAAAACTCTCTTAGCACTTCATCTTTGGCTAGGAGACATAAATAATGGTTGCTAATTATACTCGATTGTAGTTGTCTTCTTTCTGGAAGCTTAGCCAACACTTCAGCCTTTGGAGGTCCATTAATGGAGTCTTTGAGATCATAAACCAATATAGAATTTGAGGATGAGTCACATACATACAATTTTGTACCAATAGTTTCCATGTCCGTAAAATAAGTCACTGAATCGTTATCTGACTTAACTATAGTCGTCCATGACTTATGAAAGAGATTATAAATTGCAATTTGACAAAAATTAGTAAAAAGACATGCTAAGTAACAATTAGAACCATCACAATTTGGATTGGATGATGCGACAATTTTTCTCACATATGTGTTTCCATAAACGTTGGAGGGCAAGGACAATTTTTCTAACATCAGTCACTGGATTCAAGAAGAAAATTTTTGCAAAACCTTTTTCAGAATAGTCAACCATAATCAACCAACCTTCAAATGAGCCAATACATTTATTAGAGCGCCCTGCTGGTGTTCCAAGGTGATGTCCACTGTTTGTACTCAAGCTCGAAACGAACCTTGAATTTGATGTCTCAGATTGCAAGAAAACAATTGGCAGTTCAGGTAAGTGACAACATTGCTTGTTTTCAATAGCATTAGAAATCATTTTCCTACAAGAACGACAGGTTGCTTTTAATTCAAGACAATCTTTAAGGGACAAATACTTCATGATGAACCCCAACACATCAACAGGTAGATTTGTCAATAGGTTGTTTTCTTCCATCTCAGTATTTTAAACCTGAGTCACTGCAAGAAGGAACTATAAATTTCATAATATAAATGGTTAATTGATGTGTCAAGAAGACCTATGAAACCTAAATATTCCAAAATTGATTGCTTAAATACATTCAAAATAAAAGTGAGTTGAACATTAAAATTTAGCTTAGAAATCAATTCTATAGTCAAAAGCTACGATTTCTAGTTTAAAGTAGAATCAATTTTGCCGAAGACAGAATCAATTCTACATTAGAGAAACTAAACATGTCAAAATCAATTCTACACTGAGCTATAATTGAAATCAAATATACAGTAAATAAACAGTAAATATACAAAGTGATAAAAATAACGTATAATCAGAGATTGCACATACGTACAAGATTTATGAGGTCAGGTTAATTAGGTTTGAGCAATTTGAGTAACTCGATACACGATTGATTATGAGAAACGCTTTTTTATTTTATACGTTCATACGCATAAACCTTCACACTATATTTTCTCTTTTATACTCACTCTATTGAGTATTGACTATTGATTGAAAGACACAATTGTTTTATGTACGTGTGTTTTGTGACACTATATTTTCTCTTTTATACCCACTCTTTTTTTATTCACTCACTTACTTATCGGATTTGTTTGTTATCAAGGACATAATTAGGAAAACTTGTTAAGGGATATTGTAAATTTACGGTTTGTTACACTTTATTTTTGTTTATTTTCAAGAAAATAAATCATTAGGGATGGATCCGGACATCGATACTAGTTGGGCTGAAAAATTTATGTATTATTGGAAAAAATTTCCTTTTGATTATTTAGAAAAAGAACAATAACAAACCATTTGTCAAAATAAAAAAAACAATAACAAACCAACCAATTACAAAATTTCTATTAAAAAAAATGAAGGGGATGTATTCAATTAAGATTTTAAAAAATTTAAATTTTTTTTATGATAAAATAATCCTATGGTATTCAATCAAAACTTTATAAAATTTAAATAAATCTGGTGGTATTCAATTAACACAATTAATTTTTTTTTTAAGGAAACAAAATCTACCGGTATTCGATATTAAGATATCTCTACTTTTAAAATATCTTTTGTTATTCAAAAATCACTTAGGGGGGGTTATTGGATTGGGATTTCGAGGGATTTCGAGGGATTATTTTGACAAAAAAGTCTTGAAGATTTTAAAAGACTTCGTGGGATTATATTGATTTTGTGAGATTTTGAGAGACTTTTTTTAAAAGATATTTTACAATCAAGATTCTTTTTTTTTTTTTGAAAATCTTGATTAAAAATCTTCATTGGATAACAACATATTTTGTGGCATTAAAAAAAACGTTTTTATCAAAATCTTAATTGAATAACAACGAATTTTGTGGCATTGAAAAAATAAAAAAGTCTTGATTAAAAATCTTCATTGAATAACAACGGATTTTGTGGGATTGAAAACAAAAAACAAAAAAAATCTTGATTGAATAACACAAGACTTTTAAAATCCATTAAAATCCCTCAAAATCCATTAAAATCTCTCAAAATCCTAATTGAATAACCCCCCTTAGAGTCTTGACATATTTAACCTAAATAGAGCTTCAAATAAATAAGGGTTAAAAAAGAGTAGACATGTTTCACACCATTATTCCCTATCTCGCCCCAATCCGCTGCTCTCTGCGTCGTAGTAGAGTCCGACTTGCCGGAGGTTAGTGGATAAGTGATGTATTTAATTGCTATTCAAGGATTTTTGAGATTCAAACTTGGATATGTGCAGATTAGAGAAATGAAGAAGAGGTGAGGATATGATAGTGATGTCTCCATAGAGAGAAGAAAATAAAATTGATTCACAGAAAGAAAGAGAATAAGAGAGATGGGGTTTGGTTTGAAAGATTGGAATGAAGAGAAAAATTAAGTGTCATAAGTTACGATTTCACTATTGATTACTGAAATAGTGAGAGAGAAATTAATAGGTTTAATATTTCCAAAAAATGGGAGAGAAAAAAACACCGTAAATTGTAGATATTTTTTCCTATAAAAAATAATAAATACAACAGTACATTACATAGTTTAAAATTCAAATGACAATCACACCATCAATTTGGACGGCCAAGTAAGATATACAGTACAATATTAAGGGAGTAATTAAGGGAGTTTAGGAGGGAAAATATTATAATTAAGTTGTTGCAATCTAATAACTTTTAAAGATAAGAGATAATAGATGAAAAAAAAAAAACAAGGTAAAGAAGAAACCCTTACTCTATGGTGAAGGGTCAATTAAGTAATCTTGTTGGTATGTGTCGTATTTTGTGTATAGTACAGTACAATCTCTTTAAATTAATACTCGGTAAATTAATAAACTCTCTAAAATAATAAAATTGTCCGGTCCCGATTTAGGTCACTGCAAAAAATTGAAAAATTTGATAAAATAATAAGATAATAATTTTTCAGGAGATCCTTTTGTAATTTTTGATCCCAAGAAAATCATAAATTAATACTTCATAGAAACTAAAGAAAAAAAAATATATTACACTCTATTAAAATATGATTCAATAGTTGTTTGTTTTTCTTTAAATTTCAAGTCCATTTGGAGCGCATCTCTAACTTTTTTTATTGTATCCAATAGCTCATATAGGTGTTGTATTTTTGTATTGTATCATAAAGTTGTGAAGAGTGTTTGGCGCCATAAGTGCTTCCTTTCTCGTAACAGGCTTCAAAGATACCGTATCATCTACCCACAATATCTTCTAAACTTTGAACTTCCGAACATGCTTCATTCTCAATGATAGTCATTAATGATTTACAAGTCATTAAAAACTCTATAAATTACTACCTCCGTTCCTTTATACTTGTCGTTTTAGAAAAAAAAAAGACCAAAATAGGAGAGTGTATTTTTCCACCTAAATTTTCTATCATGCCCTTTTTTAAATATATATCATATTTTTAATCACCAATAAATTCATACTTTTTCACAAACATTATCTATTTTCAAAAAAAATTGTAACAAACTTTATTTAAAAACAAACAAAATTAGTATACAATAAAAAGATTATATTGTTTCAACAAAAAAATTTATACAAAATTTAGTCAATAAAATAAAATAGAAAGAGGGTATAATAGGCAAAATATAACCTAAATTGCCAAAACGACAAGTAAAAAGGAACAAATATTTTTTTCTAAAACGACAAGTAAAAAGGAACGGAGGTAGTAATAATTATTAATTTATCGATACAGACGGAGGTTGGTTTGCGGAGGGAGTAGTGAGACGGGTTGGGCATGGGCGGGACACTTCTTTCTGGGCGGATCCGTGGTTGGGGGGAGTATCGTTGAGGGCACAGTTTGGTCGTCTGTTTGACTTGGCAGAGACCAAGCGGTGTTCGGTGGCTGAGATGTTTGCATTAGGGTGGGGAGTAGGAGGGGGCGTGGCAGTGGCGGAGACAGTTATGGGTATGGGAGGAGGACATGTTGGGGGAGTGTCAGGTCTTACTTCACGATTTTCAGATGCAGGAGCAGGAGCCAGACACATGGCGGTGGAGGTTTGATCCGGAGATGGGTTATACAGTCATTGGCGCTTATCAGTTATTGACTACTCAGGATGCGGTTCCACTTGATGCTTCAGCTGATCTTGAATGGCATCGTCAGGTTCCTCTGAAGGTGTCTATTTTGGCTTGGCGACTTCTTCGCGATAGATTACTGACGAGGGACAATCTGGCTCGACGAGGTATTCTTTCCCAGGCGGCTCAGGATTGTGTTTCTGATTGTGGAGGGCTCGAGACGACTCAACATCTCTTCTTCACATGCGGAGTTTTTGGTTCCTTGTGGACGTTGATCAGGTCATGGATTGGTTTCGCTGCGGTGCCTCCTTCGACTCCATCTACACACTTCTCTCAGTTTACTTTAGCAGAAGGTGGCAGTCGGGCGCGACGATCTTTTATGCAGCTCATTTGGCTTGTTTGTGTTTGAATTATTTGGACTGAGCGCAATCAGCGCCTTTTCAAAGGTACAACGCAATCGGTCTCTCATTTATTGGATCTGATCAAGCGACATTCTTTCTGGTGGTTGAGGAGCCAGTATCCAGGGTTGGGGGTTAACTTACATAGTTGGTGGGTGAACCCTTTGTTATGTCTGGGTATTTGATGTATCATTATTTTTGATCTGAACATGGATTCTTGATGTATTATTTGTTGTCTTCTTCTAGCACATCTTGTGCTGGGGGTTGACTTCGTTCTGGTATATATATATATATATATATATATATATTTCATTTTGGCTTGTTGAAAAAAAAATTTATCGATAAATTAATAACTCTCTAAATTAATAAATTTCTTCAGTCCCAACTTTATTAATTTATAGAATTTTTACTGTATTGAGATTTATGCTCGTTAACCAGAACCGGCCAAGAAGTTGGGCAAGCTGAACCACAGCTTTGGACCTCCGGTTTATAGGGCCTTTCAATTTTTATTTACACCCAATCAATAATAACGGTGGTTAAATAATACTTGCGCAAACCAATTTACAAAAAATAGCGATTCGTTCAGTGGTAGGCGTCACTTGCAATTTGACGGGAGTAGGAGAATGTGAGTTTGATCCTCCCCAATTCACATATGTGATTTTTTTATTTTTCAATTTTAAATTGTATTCCATTATTTTGGATTAAAATATGACTATTTATTTTAATAAAGAGGTCTATTTATCTAAAACTTTAAATGGGTGAATAACGTAGTTCAAATAAGCAGTCCAATCTAATAATAAGATTAGTTCTCATTTCTTAGTAAGGGGTGGTAAAACGAGCATGTCCACTCTATTTAGGCTCGCCCCACTTAAGCCCGTTTAAAAATGAGACGAGACGAGCCGAGTCAACTTTGATGGCCGAGTTTAAAATTCAACTCCGTCCCGTTTAGTGGGCCGGCTTGCGGGCTGCCAATTTGTTTTTTTTTTTTTTTGCGTTGTTTACATTACAAAAATTATATTTTTTGGTATAGACATTACAAAAATTATATTGAATATTGATGTTTCTTTTATTTTTTTTAAGAAACAACTAAACTTGTGAGAAACTCAAACTTATAAGAGAAATACGTTATTAACAAATATAACAACATAATTAACAAATTCGACATAATTAATATAAAAAATGATATAGAGCGGTGGCCGAAAAAAATCCTAAAGTTAGATAAGATCAAACCACTTATAAAGAGGTGGCGAAAACAATCCTTGTATGAATAAATAGAAAAAATCTAAGCTTCTTAAATAAGTGTTCTTATTGGATCAGATCAAGCCACTAATTTTTTAATAAATTTTATGTAATTGTTAAAATTAAAATAAAAAGCATGTTAAACGGGGTCGGCCCTCCCCCGCCTCGCCCCAGCCCGTTTTTTGGCGAGCCGAGCGGGGCAGACTTCATAGAAAAACCGAGTTCAAAGTTTTGACTCAGTTCGCCAAAATTATCGAGTTAAACAGACCGGCCCGACGGAGTCAGCCCATTTTGCCACCCCTGTCAAAACAAAAAGTAACGTATTCCTATGTAAAAAAACAAATTTTTTTTTTTTATGTTAGTTATTACAAAGATAAGTGTCTATTTTTTTTGTTTGGTATATTTACTATTTAAATGTATGTTTTTTTGACGGTAAATATATGATATTTTTTTATTTAAAAAAATATTTTTTATTAGGAGTCCATTTTAATTGTTTGTCCTGGACTTTTAAAATGTCGGGAACGGCTCGTTGACCTTCAAATAATTTGTAACATCGTACAACTGCTTTGGAATGTATAATATTGATTTCAATTTTCATATATATGGTGAAGATATCATGAATTTTTAAGCTTCGTTTATTTTGTGAAAATATTTTTCAACTATGTGTTCAAGATTTGAAAAACTTGTCCTAACTTTGCATTTAAAACCCAATTTAGAAAGAACTTGTAGGATGAGCCATATTTTTTTTTTTTGCAAATGTGTGTCTTAAATTTTTTAAGAGGCAACAAAGATGAATTATATTAAAAACAATTAAGACAAAGGCATAGGATATGGCAACAATGTTCTACTTGCATTTTTTTTTTGTTAAGGATGTAACATGGTAATCTTGTATTCTGATTATTGTTGCCATATTTTTTTTGTACATCGGAAAATAAATAAAGTAAAAGCTAAACAATAACAGCAAAATCTCTTAACAACAGAGTCTGAACTTCTAAAGAAGGGTTATTTAGATTAACAACACCACTACTCGTATTCTTAGCCCCATACTTACCTAGCCAATCCACAATAGATTTTGGTCAATCTTGCAATTCCACGAGCGCCTTATCAGGTTCTGAATTTCTATAAAAAGCCCTCTTAAAGTGTGTAACATGACCCAGCTATTATCCTTCAAAATGTTAATTATCTCCCCACAATCAACTTCACAAATAACAGTCCTAAAACCCATGACCACAGAAGCTCTAGGCCAACCTTTAAAGAAAAAACTTCGGCAAACAAAAAATACAAGTAGAACATTTTGTATTTTGCTTTTTTTTTTAAAGAGCAAATAACCTCATATATTAAAGGGTTAAATATATTTTTAACCCTTATAAATATACCAACTTTCATTTTTAGTCCCTCGATTTAAAATTTTCTTTTGAACTTTGGTCTCTCTAAATTTTTAATTTTCAATTTTATCTCTACAATTTTCAAAATGTTCAAGTACCATGCATGGTTCAACTAACTATTTTTGATATTGTCAAAAAAAAAAAAACTAACTATTTTTGATAACATATTATTATTAAGAACTTAAAATATCATTACTTCAATAATTTAACTATTTAATCTTTAAAGGAAAAGTTAAATATCCTTGATCCCCTTGTACTCCTCATAATACCATCTTTTGCTTATCAAAAAAGAAAAACTATTTAATCTTTAATAATTGTTAATTTATCTATAACTTAAACATAAATATTAAACCATACAAAAAAAAAAAACATAAATATTAAACAGCTAAACTATTAAACTTAAAATTCCTTTTTTTTTGGTCGAGACCGGGGTATCCACCGCCGAATGCAGTGACTATTCACTCGCTAGATTAGAGGCACCTCGATGGGTGGGATAGCTGGCCCAAGGATTTAAAGCTGCTCCATGCCCAAGGTGAGGATTGAACCCTCGACCCTTGGTTAAGGGAGGATGAGCCCCAGCCGCTCAACCACACCCCTTGGGTTTAACTTAAAATTCCCTTTTCACTTGACATAAACATAAAATTAGCTGCTTCAAAAAAAACATAAAATTAGTGAGAAAGTAATTAAAAAACGTTGTTTAATTTTTCTTAAACCTAATTTTGGTGAGAACAAAACATTCTTCTTCATCAACAAATAGAAAAATTAAATAGGAACACTTGCCTTTAAGTGTCCAACAAATAGAACGACCAACTTCTTCTTCTTCTCTCAAGGTTCATATGTTGGAAGGTATTCGAATCGAGTATTTCAATATTGAAAGTCTTGAAGATAGAGAGCTTGGATCGTGATCAAGAGACACAAGAGTAGATTGGAGGAATTTAGTTTTGTAACTCGTTGTATCTCATCCGGTGTAACTTGGAGTACAAGGTATTATCCGGTGGCGGGACATGCATCAGTTTAGTGAAAGAGGAGTAGCCCGAAATGAGGACGAAAGGGTGAACCTCTATATATCGTGCGTCGTTTCAATTAGTTTTTTGTGTTCACACGGTTATTGCTTCAATCGGTATGCAATCGTTAATTGATAGAATTTTACGTATCTTAGTTGTTAATAAAAAATGTCCTTGTATAAGGCTTGCAAAGTGAAATATCAATACAATCATTATTCAATCCTATAGTAGTTTGTCAGTTGCATTTAGTTTCTTGCATTCGTAGTTACGTACACCACCTTGTTTTACTCCCGTTGTGCACTCGTTTTTTGTTTAATCGAAAAGTTTTTCAAAAACAAAAAAACTATTATAAAACCATACCAGTAGGTGCTAAAAAAAATTATAGGGACTAAAATATATTTAACCCATGAAGAAACACTTACACTATGATGAAGGGATAAATAATTGTGTCTTATATTTGTGTCTAAATAACATATTTGTGTTGAATTTCTTAAGTATAGTATCAAGATTTGTGCTTATTGACCATCAAAAAATTTGTAACATTGTATGACTACTTTGATAATACATTATTGGATGCATGTAATTAAATTCTTTGTGAAAATATTTTCTTGACTTTGTGATCAAGATTTGAAAAGTTTATGTCAGACAGCTCATCACATGACCATGTCAAATGTGTAATTGTCCAACTTTGAATCCTGCAAGCCCATATATAGTTTTTTGCAAAGGATGTGTCTTAATCTTTTTGAGAAGCAAATTAAGACAAAGGCATAAGATACGGCAATAATCTTCAGAATACAAGATTACCATGGTACATCCTCAACCAAAAAATGCAAGCATAGCTATTTTTAATAGCAAATTACGTCATATATTAAAGGATTAAATATGTTTTTAGTCCCTACCTCTTTACAAAAATTTAAGATGGTATCAGAGCAGGCCTATCCTAAATATATTGTTGAGCTTCCCACATCGTCCACGCTTCAGATCCATTGGGTCCGAGAGTGAGAGGGTGTGTCGGAAATTCCGCCTTGATTGCAATCATTAATAATTCAATTATAGATTAAACATTTACTAAAAAATGTCTCATGTAATTTATGTGGACACACATTGTCCTCAAAACATTCATAGTTGGCAAGGAAAACAACAGAGGAATATGAAACATATTAGCAATGCTTTCAAGATTAACACATCCTAAGAAGTGGAATTAGCATAAACTTGGTACAAACCATTTAGGATAAGGAACTTTACCATGGTTTGATGTCTCCACAGGAAAGTATTTGATGCTACTATCAGTTAAACAAAACTTCCCAAACTTTAAACCTTGCCATGGACTTGTAGGACATGGAAAATGAACAGCAAAACATATGCTATTCCACATAATTGACTCATTATTGCAATTTAGTATATCCTTTGATATTATCATGCTGTTTGGATTATCAAAAAAAGCAATTCTATCTTCAAGCTTGACATTCTGCCACTCATTAGGATTCTTGTTTGTGTCCAACTTAAACACTTGAAAGCCGGTAATCTCAGGTGGCTCAGCATATGATGACATCAGTTTCAAATGTTTAGCAGCAACATGTTGACTTTCATACTCAGGCTTAGCAATACCTAATATATAAATGATGTATAACTCTCTTAGCACTTCATCTTTGGCTAGGTTGCTAAATATAATCGATTGTGGCCGTCTTCTTTCTGGAAGCTTAGCCAACACTTCAGCCTTTGGAGGTCCATTAATGGTGGAGTCTTTGAGATCATAAACCAATATAGAATTTGAGGATGAGTCACATACATATAACTTTGTACCAATTGTTTCGATGTCCGTAAAATAAGTCTCTGAATCGTTGTTTGACTTTACTATAGTCCATGACTTATCAAAAAGATTACAAATTGCAATGTGACAAAAATCAGACAAAAGACATATTAAGTAACAATTAGAACCATCGCAATTTGGATTGGAAGATGCGACAATTTTTCTCACATATGATATTCCATAAATGTTGGAGGGCAAGGACAACTTCGATGGAATCATGATTCTAACATCAGTCACTGGATTCAAGAAGAAAATTTTTGCAAAACCTTTTTCAGAATAGTCAACCATAATCAACCAACCTTCAAATGAGCCAATACATTGATTAGTGCGCCCCGATGGTGTTCCAAGGTGATGTCCACTGTTTGTACTCAAGCTTGAAAAGAACCTTGAATTTGATGTATTGGATTGCAAGAAAAGTAGTGGCAGTTCAGGTAAGTGACAACAATGCTTGTTTTCAATAGCATTAGAAACCATTTTCCTGCAAGAACGACAAGTTGCTCTCAATTCAAGACAATCTTTAAGGGACAAATACTTCATGATCAACCCCAACACATCAACAGGTAGATTTGTCAATATGTTGTTTTCTTCCATCTCGTATTTTTTACCTGAGTCACAGTGAAAGGAACTATAAGTTTCATAATATAAGTGGGTAATTAACGCGTCAATATCTATGAAACCTAGATATTCCAAAGTTGATTGTTTAAATACATTCAAAATAAAAGTAAGTTGAACATTAAAATTTAGTGTAAAAATCAATTCTATAGTCAAAAGGAAATTACACTCACCTCCTCTGAGATTTATTAAAGTGTCACTGACACTTCTTTTATTTTTAAAACATGCAGTGACCTCCTTTAAGTTTTCATCAAATAAACAAATACCTCTCTTCTCCGTTAACTTTTTTTTACCATTTCATTAAATTTTGGTCTTACCAACATTGAAATATAGCTAGCAACAAGCAATAAGATCATGTTTTTGTTCATAATCATTAAACTCATCAATATTAATCTCATTATCCCTTTTTTCTTCTTCTATGTAACTAGAACCTGAGTGATTGTCATCACTTACATTTTGATGAAGCTCATCATCACTTACTCTCCATTCATCATCATGCTCACTAATTATAGTATTTGGGACTTAATAAACAACTTCATCACCCTCATTGATAGCCAACCCACTAATATCCTCAAACAAATCAAAATATGAGTACCTATCAAGATCATCATTCAACAAAGATATACTTCTTTCTACACCAAAATGCACCAACAAATGCACTCATGTGTTAGGTGTATCATAGTAATTGCTCTCCATTTGTGAGGTCTAATCTAGAACACAATCACATTAACATGTACAATTAAGTAAATACATCAATTTATTACTTAATAGAAATAGCAGTAACGCAAACAATAGTAAAATACATACCTGAAATAGCGAAAAGCGTACGGCAAAACACGGCGTATACAGAAATAGCAATAGCAGCAAGGCAAATGATAGTGAAGACGACGACGAAAAACAACAACACAAACAACGGAAGAAGGTACACCAATATTGCTGCGAAAATTGACGAGTACGACAAAGACGGTGACAGCAAAAACGACACCGTGAGCGTGAGAACAATGATGAGTGATGAGAGAAGGACAGGGGCAGCGGCGACGAGTGAAGGCAAAAACAGGTTAGGGAAACGAGTGAAGATGGAGACAAGTGAAGGTGGAGACATTAAGGTTTCCATGGAAATAGTGTTGGGTTTTGAGAGAGGAATGGAATGCTAAAGTGTAAAAGAGAAGAAAAAATAAACAACTTTTCTATTCTAACGGTGTTAGACAGAAATCACAAAATGTAACGGTAGGGGAGGTCTTTGATTTATGAGAAAATAGAGGAGAGGTTTGTTACATTTAGATAAACCTGAGGGGAGGTTGTTATAATTTGCCCTATAGTCAAAAGTTAAATCGATCTGCAGACAGAATTAAGGGGGTTATTCAATTAGAATTTTGAGGGATTTTAATGGATTTGGAGGGATTTTAATGAATTTTAAAAGTTGTGTTATTCAATCAAGATTTTTTTTGTTTTTTTTCAATCCCACAAAATCCGTTGTTACTCAATGAAGATTTTTAATCAATACTTTTTTTTTTTTTTCATTGCCACAAAATCCGTTGTTATTCAATTAAGATTTTTAATCAAAACTTTTTTTTTTAAATGCAACAAAATATGTTGTTTTTCAATCAAGATTTTTAATCAATATAATCCCACGAAGTCTTTTAAAATCTTCAAGACTTTTTTGTCAAAATAATCCCTCGAAATCCCAATCCAATAACCCCCTAATTCTATTTCAGAGAAACTAGGGGGGTTTATTGGATTGGGATTTCAAGAGATTTCGAGGGATTATTTTGACAAAAAAGTCTTGAAGATTTTAATAGACTTCGTGGGATTATATTGATTTTGTGAGATTTTGGGAGACTTTTTTTAAAAGATATTTTACAATCAAGATTTTGTTTTTTGACAAAAACAATCAAGATTCTTAACACAGGATTTTGTGAGATAAGGACTTCGTGGAGTTAAGAATCTTGTGTTTTTTGTCACAAAATAGTTTTGGCTAGAAAATAGAGTTTTAGCTATAATAAGCAACTCTGGCATTGAAAAAAAAAATCTTGATTAAAAATCTTCATTGAATAACAACGATTTTGTGGGATTGAAAAAAAACAAAAAAAGTCTTAATTGAATCCATTAAAATCCCTCAAAATCCTAATTGAATAACCCCTAAACATGCTAAAATTAATTCTACACCAAACTAAAATTGGAATAAAATACACACTAAATATAAACAGTAAATATACAAAGATAAATCAGAAACGGCAAAAACAAAATAACGTATAATCAGAGATTGCACATACGTACGAGATTTACGAGGTCAGATTAATTAGGTTGATTATGAGAAACCCTTTTTTAAACATTCATACGCTTAAACCTTCACACTATATTTTCTCTTTTATACTCACTCTATTGAGAGACACAATTTTTTTTTTGACCGCAGACATAATTGTTTTATGCAATGTTTTAAAAACCGGACCGGCCATCGAACCGGTGAGGGTACTGGTTCACTGGTTCATTGGTCGAACTTCCGGTTCACTGGTCGGACCGTATGACAAACCGGATCAAACCGTATCAAACCGGTGAAATGAACCGGTCTCTATAATAAAATTATATATATATTAAACCGGTCGAACCGGATGACTCGGTCTCTAAAAAACCATGATACTTAAAAATGTAAAAAAATTTAATGTCATAATTTCACAAGTTCATTCTTTAAATTTAAATTTTAGACATAATAATCACACATGCAACATAAGTAAGATAATATAAAATGTTTTCACACATGTTTTAATAAGTAAGATAAGTCTTTAAAAATATTTAGCATTCATAAAGTGTTGAAAAAATTAAATAAATTAAGATGATTTTTTTTGACGTATAAATTAAGATGATTAAACTCGATTAAACTAAATGACTCGGCTATATGACTATTAAATTGAATTTAATCGGTAAATATACACCTATTAATTTTTTTTTAAAAAAATTATAGCATATCTATTCTAATTTAAATATAATAAATTAAAATCTTTAGTTTTTTTTTTACCGCAGAGTAATAGTTATTATAAATATAAAAAATGAGAGTTGAACAATTAAATCAGTATTAAGAAACAATATATAAAATCTAAAGTCATTAAAAAAAATGTGCATTTGAAACTCAAATCAACACTCGTGTTGTTTTTTGCAAAAAATGATAGTAATACAAGAATTATGTAATATATACAATACAAAGTAAAATTATTTACAAATAAACAGCATAGCCTAGTGGTAGCATACTCCTAGTTTACAAAGAGGTCAGGGGTTCAAACATTGCTGATGACAATTTTGTTATATTTTTAAACATTTAAAATATTCATATATTATTACTAACAAAAAAGGCCTGCTTCAATAAAATAAGATGGGCCCGTTTCAAAATATCTGTAAAAAAAAAGCCCGTTTTTGGAAAAGAAAATGAGGTTAGGCATTAAACCGAAAACCGGCCGGTTCACCGGTTTTCTCCAGTTTGTACCGGTTTTCGCCGGTCCAGCTGCATGTCCGATCCAATTATCAGTCCGGACTGGTTCACCGGTCCAACCGGTTCGACCGGCCGGTCCGGTCCGGTTTTTAAAACACTGGTTTTATGTACGTGTGTCTTGTGACTCATAACCCCACTCAGGAAAACTTGTTAAGGGACATTGTAAATTTACGGTTTGTTACACATTATAAATCATTAGGGGTAGTTACGCCATGCGAGATTTAGCAATACGAGATTTAACCATTTAGACCCTGTTTGATGTGCAGGTTAAAGAAATAAGATATGTTAAATTTTTTCAATCTTGTTTTAATTAGTTGTTCAATGCACCAATAGAAAATGATAAATTTAACTTACCTTTTGTCAAAAAAAAAAAAAATTACCATTAAGTCTATCCAATTACTCTTTGTTATGTTAATCCTTATTTTATGATCATATTTTTTTAATATTTTTTATTTATTTTATTTTAGTGCTATTTATGCATGTATCAATTTTAATTTTATCAATATATCTTATCATGTCAACATCAAATGTGCATCAAACACATGATATGATAAACTAATCATATTATTTTTCTTATCATGTGTACACCAAAAACATGACATAATACTTATTAATCATGTCATTATCATATCATATTATTATTCAGCTTCTTATCATATTTTGTCTCTATTTATCTGGCGCACCAAACGGATCCTTAAGTTAAGTCATATAGAGCAACTATTTAAATCAAAAGTAATTTTAACTATTTTTTTTTTGGTTTTGTTAAGAAAACTAAAAGTAGAAGTTTTATATTAGAAAACATAATATTTTGACTTTAAAAAATTACATGCATGATTTTAGAGGCAAATATTTCTATTTTTAATTCATTATAGTAACATAATTCATTAACAATTGGACTTTAGTTAATTATATTTTAGGTGTTCTTTTTTATCAATTTATATTTTAAGTCATATAATTTTAAGTGTTTTATTTTAAGACTCTTCTTTTATTTCTACGACTTTCTTCCTTTTTTCTTCTTTGTCTTCTTATGGTTCTATCGATTATGATCTATCTCTCATTACAGTCCAATTTCATCGCCGCCAAAGAAAATGCGAAACTTGTCTATGAATTTGTTCATAAAACTAGAGAGTTTCAATTATATTTTCAAGTCCATTCACAACTATGAATTAACTCTAGCTCATTTTGTTCATTATAATTCTCAATTATCGTAAATTGAGTGAGGCGGATAAATAAGTTGTTAGTGACTTGCATTCCCAAAGATTAGAAATTAGAATACATGGTTGTCATTGGGCGACAATCAAATAGAGTTTAGGCGGCGAAGAAATTGTCCACTGTACGTACGCCAATACACAATTTTTTTTGGTATAGGCGCCAATACACAATTTTGATCACTAATATCTTTAATTATCTAGTAGTAAAAATTATAAAATTTTGATATTTTGAAAATACTCATCAAAACAAATCCAGCAAGATCTTATATATGCCAATCTTTACATCTATATAATATTAAAAAATATGGTCAAAATATGATAGATGAATAATACAATTTAGTCAAACATGATCTTATATTTAAACTCTTTGTGAAAATATTTTCTTGACTATGTGATCAAGATTTGAAAAGCTTATGTCCTAACTTTGTATTTAGAATTTAGTATACAAGTAAGAACTTTTAGACGTTTGATCAAAATTAGACTCCTCATCACATGACCATGTCAAATGTGTAAATTCGGATACCACCAAGAAATGGAGTTTGAGTTATTTTTCTTAAGGATACTCACTCTAAAACTTATACACAACTGAAAATTTCTTATTCAGATTAATATTGTTACACCATACAATTATACAAAGGAATAATTGATACCCCTGCAGTCTGCATAATTGTCCAACTTTGAATATTGCAAGAGCATATATAGTTTTTTGCAAAGGCTGTGTCTTAATCTTTTTGATCAAGAAGCAAATTAAAACAAAGACATAAGATATGGCAATAATCTTCAGAATACAAGATTACCATGGTACATCCTTAACCAAAAAATGCATATAGGAGTCTTCCACCTAATTTTGGTGAGAACAAAATATTCTTCAAACCAATATCAACATGGATTAGGTGCAAAGAACAGGATGTGTCTATGCATAATCAACCGAAACAGCCTTTTTTCAAAGCAGTGTAAACCGCAGTACAGCTAAAAAAACTTGTTTGGTTTGAGAATGAGAATTTAACACTACTGCACAAAACCAAAAGTCCAATTTATTTAGGTTCTATTCGGTTCAGTTTTCTATAATTGCACCATGAACATATATACTAAGCTATTGAAAAGGAAAAAACAAATGACTTGAAATTACGGGTACGTACTTTGGGAGAATCAGAACAACAATGCTGGTATAGTTATAATAAAATGAATTTTTCTTCGTACATATTATTGTTTTACAATCATTAATAATTCAATTATAGATTAACCATTTATGGAACAATGTCTCAAGCAAATGCAATTTATGTGGTCACACATTGTCTTCAAAACATTCATAGTTGGTAGGAAAACGAGAGAGGAATATGAAACTAGTAAATTCATCAGAAAGAAACATATTAGCAAAGCTTTCAAGAAAGACACATTTTAAGAAGTGGCAATTAAGACAGAGGAATTAGCATAAACTTGGTACAAACCATAAAGGAAAAGGAACCTCACCATGGTTTGATGTCTCCACAGGAAAGCATTTGATGCTACTATCAGTCAAACAAAACTTCCCCAACTTTAAACCTTCCCATAGACTTGTAGGACATGGAAAATGAACAGAAAAACATATGCTATTCCATGTAATTGACTCATTATTGCAATTTAGTATATCCCTTGATATTATCATGCTGTTTCGATTACTAACAAAGGCCACTCTATCTTCAAGCTTGACATTCTGCCACTCAATAGGATCCTTGTTTGTGTCCAACTTGAACACTTCAAAGCCGGTAATCTCAGGTGGCTCAGCATATGATGAGATCATTTTCAAATGTTCCGCAGCAATATGTTGAGTTTGATACTCAGGTTTAGCAATACAGAATATAAAAATGAAGTATAACTCTCTTAGCACTTCATCTTTGGCTAGGTAACTTATACATAGGTTGCTAATTATACTCGATTGCAATGAACTTTCTTCTGGAAACTTAGCCAACACTTCAGCCTTTGGAGGTCCATTAATGGAGTCTTTGAGATCATAAACTAATATAGAATTTGAGGATGAGTCACATACATATAACTTTGTACCAATTGTTTCCATGTCCGTAAAATAAGTCTCTGAATTGTTGTTTGACTTAACTATAGTCCATGACTTATCAAAAAGATTACAAATTGCAATGTGACAAAAATCAGTCAAAAGACATACTAAGTAACAATTAGAACCATCATAATTTGGATTGGAAGATACGACAATTTTTCTCACATATGATATTCCATAAACGTTAGATGGCAAGGACAACTTCGATGGAATCATGATTCTAACATCAGTCACTGGATTCAAGAAGAAAAATTTTGCAAAACCTTTTTCAGAATAGTCAACCATAATCAACCAACCTTCAAATGAGCCAATACATTGATTAGTGCGCCCCGATGGTGTTCCGAGGTGATGTCCACTGTTTGTACTCAAGCTTGAAAAGAAGCTTGAATTTGTTGTCTTGGATTGCAAGAAAACTAGTGGCAGTTCAGGTAAGTGACAACAATGCTTGTTTTCAATGGCATTAGAAACCATTTTCCTGCAAGAACGACAAGTTGCTCTCAATTCAAGACAATCTTTAAGGGACAAATACTTCATGATCAATCCCAACACATCAACAGGTAGATTTGTCAATATGTTGTTTTCTTCCATCTCCTATTTTTTACCTGAGTCACAGCAAAAGGAACTATAAGTTTCATAATATAAGTGGCTAATTGATGTGTCAAAATCTATGAAACCTAGATATTCCAAAGTTGTTTGTTTAAATACATTCAAAATAAAAGTAAGTTGAACATTACAATTTAGTGTAAAAATCAATTCTATAATCAAAAGTTACGGTTTCTAGTTTAAAGTAGAATCAATTCTGCAAACAAAATCAATTCTACTTTAGAGAAACCAAGCATGCCAAAATCAATTCTACACCGAGCTTGTGCCGAGACCTGATCTCGGTTCGTGTTGTGCCGAAACCTGATCTTATCAATAAAATTATTTGCCGTTCAAGAAAAAAAAAAACTACACCGAGCTAGAATTGAAATAAAATATACACTAAATAAACAGTAAATATACAAAGTGATTAATCAAAAACAGCAAAATAACGTATAATCAGAGATATACATACAAGATTTACGAGGTTAGGTGAGAGCAATTTGAGTAACTCGCTACTTACACTATTGTTTTCTCTTTTATACTCATTCTATTGTATTGACTATTGAGAGACACAATTGTTCTTTTTTTTTGACCCCCACTCTTTTTTTATTCACACACTTACCGGATTTGTTTGTTATCAAGGAGGAAAATTTGTTAAGGGACATTGTAAATTTACGGTTTGTTACAATATAGAGTCAACTATTTCCGTTTGGCCCGGCTTATTTTTTAGTTTTCTATTCTGCTTAAACGAAATAGAGAAGGATAAAATTGAATTTAGCCATATTTCTTGTTAAAAGTATTAGAGAAATAAAGTAAAGAAGTAAAAAATAAAAAAAAGTAGTGTTAAACACAATTTTTTCATTCTTTACTATTTTTAAGGAGAAGAAAAAAAAAAGGAGAAAATAAGTCGGGCCAAACGGGCACTTAAAGTAATTTAATCCCATTTCTTTGCTTATCAAAAAAAAAAATTTAAATTAAAAGTTTTTTTTGATAAGCAAGCGAACTAAATTGATTCATAAGGAGTACAAGGGATACTCAACCCTTACAAATCAATTCCACCTCCTATTAGATGCTCTTCAGGCACTCTAAGGGATTATTACACCAATCAGAAAACAAAATATTTACATTACCTCCTATTCGACCTACGAACCAAAACCACAAAATATAAACTATTTGATCCGTCAAAAGCGTGAGATTAGCATTTCCGCCATTAAACACTATGTTATTACGCATCCGCCATAAACTCCAATTAGCTGCTAACCATATTAGATGACGCACCTTAGCCTTTTTCTTGTCTGACACCAACTTGCCAAACGAATTAAAAGTAATTTTAACTATTTTTATTTTTAGTTAATTATATTTTAGGTGTTCTTTTTTATTGTATTTTAAGTCATATAATTTCAAGCTAGTGTTTTATTTTAAGACTCTTCTTTAATTTCCACGACTTTTCTTCCTTTTTTCTTCTTTGTTTTCTTATGGTTCGATCAATTATGATCTATTATCTCTCATCACCGTCCAATTTCATCGCCGCTGAAGAAAATGCGAAACTTGTCTATGAATTTGTTCATAAAACTAGAGAGTTTCAATTATGTTTTCAAGTCTACTCACAACCATGAATTTTGAGAAGCAAATTAAGACAAAGGCATAAGATATGGCAATAATCTTCAGAATACAAGATTACCATGGAAGTTACATCCTTAACTAAAAAATGCATATAGGAGTCTTCCACCTAATTAGTGAGCCAGTAATTATAATAGGTTTGCCTATATCCACATTGCATATAGGAGTCTTCCACCTAATTTTGGTGAGAACAAAACATTATTCTTCATCACGAATACACATACCAATATCAACATGGATTCAGTGCAAAGAACAGGACGTGTCTATGCATAATAAACTGAAACAGCCTTTTTTAAAAGCAGTGTAAACCAGTACAGAAAACAAATGCAGAACAGTTAGAAAAACCATTTCATAAAACAGTTTAAAAACCTTGTTTGGTTTGAGAATGAGAATTTAACTAAAAATGATCAATTGCAATTTTGTGAACTAACACTTTTCGAATAAGTGATTCAATTGCAATTAGCTAAATTGTGAAAATTGATATTAATCGAAGTTTTAAGTATAATTGAAACTATCTAGTGAATTAGTAATTTCGATTTGTTGGAAGTAGTTTGAGCAAACACTTAATTGTTTTAGAAAATTTGTTTTACAAAGTAGTGTTGATTATAGCTCTTATAATCGAAAATTGATTCATTCACTACTTAGTTTCAATTAGTTTTGTGTTCTTATTGAGATTAATATTGTTACACCATTATTGCTTTTTATGACACCATACAATTATATAAAATAATTGGATACACCTACGGTCTGCATAATAATCCAACTTCGAATCTTGCAAATGCATATATATTTTTTTGCAAAGGTGTGTCTTAATTTTTTTAAGAGGCAACAAATGAATTATATTAAAAACAAATTAAGACAAAGGCATAGGACATGGCAATAATATTCAGAATACAAGATTACCATGTTACATCCTTAACAAAAAAAATGCAAGCATAGCTTTTTTATTTTGCTTTTTTTTTTTAACAGCAAATATACCAATTATAGATTAATATTTTATGGAACAATCAATCACTCTAAGCTTTCAATTTATGTGGTCACACACACATTGTCTTCAAAACATTCATAGCTGTTAAGAAAAACAACAGAGGAATATGAAACTAGTAAGTTCGTAAGAAAGAAACATATTAGCAATGCTTTCAAGATAGACACATCCTAACATTGACTAAATCCTTAGCATAAGATCAACATTTACATGCTCACTGCATGATTTAAAGAGAAATAAAAAATTATATCCTAAGAACAATGGAATTAGCATAAACTTGGTACAAACCATAAAGGATAAGGAACATCATCACCATGGTTTGATGTCTCCACAGGAAAGTATTTGATGCGGCTATCAGTCAAACAAAACATCCCCAACTTTAAACCTTGCCATCGATTTGTAGGACATGGAAAATGAATGGCGAAACATATGCTATTCCCTCTAATTAACTCTTCATTGCTATTTAGTATATCTCTTGATATTATCATGCTGTTCCGATTACTAACAAAAGCCACTCTATCTTCAAGATTGACATTCTGCCACTCAATAGGATCCTTGTTTGTGTCCAACTTGAACACTTTAAAGCCGGTAATCTCAGGTGGCTCAGAATATGATACGATAATTTTCAAACGTTCAGCGGCAACATGTTGAGTTTGATACTCGGGCTTAGCATTACAGAATATATAAATGAAGTATAACTCTCTTAGCACTTCATCTTTGGCTAGGAAATAAAAACGATGGTTGCAAATTATACTCAATTGTGGCGGTTTTAATTCTGAAAGCTTAGCCAACACTTGAGCCTTTGGAGGACCATTAATGGAGTCTTTGAGATCATAAACCAAAATAGAATCTGAGGATGAGTCACATGCATACAATTTTGTACCAACAGTTTCCATTTGCGTAAAATAACTCTCTGAATCCTTATCTGATTTAACTATAGTCCATGACTTATGAAAGAGATTATAAATTGCAATGTGACAAAAATCAGTCAAAAGACATACTAAGTAACAATTAGAACCATCACAATTTGGATTGGAAGATGGGACAGTTTTTCTCACAATTGATATGCCATAAACGTTGGAGGGCAAGGACAACTTCGATGGTATCGTGATTCTAATATCGGTCACTGGATTCAAAAAGAAAATTTTTGCAAAACCTTTTTCAGAATAGTCAACCATAATCAACCAACCTTCAAATGAGCCAATACATTTATTAGTGCGCCCCGATGGTGTTCCAAGGTGATGTCCACTGTTTGTACTCAAGCTTGAAAAGAACCTTGAATTTGATGTCTTGGATTGCAAGAAAACTAATGGCAGTTCAGGTAAGTGACAACAATGCTTGTTTTCAGTGGCATTAGAAATCATTTTCTTGCAAGAACGACATGTTGCTTTTAATTCAAGACAATCTTTAAGGGACAAATACTTCATGATCAACCCCAACACATCAACAGGTAGATTTGTCAATAGGTTGTTTTCTTCCATCTCAGTATTTTAAACCTGAGTCACTGCAAAAAGGAACTATAAATTTCATAATATAAATGGTTAATTGATGTGTCAAGACCTATGAAACCTAAATATTCCAAAGTTGATTGCTTAAATACATTCAAAATAAAAGTGAGTTGAACATTAAAATTTAGTTTAGAAATCAATTCTATAGTCAAAAGCTACGATTTTTAGTTTAAAGCAGAATCAATTCTGCAGCAGACAAAATCAATTCTACTTTAGAGAAACCAAGCATGCCAAAATTAATTCTACACTGAGCTTGTGCCGAGACCTGATCTCGATTCGTGTTGTGCCGAAACCTGGTCTTATCAATAAAATTATTTGCCGTTCAAGAAAAAAAAAATTCTACACCGAGCTAGAATTGAAATAAAATATACACTAAATAAACAATAAATATACAAAGTGATAAATCAGAAACGACAAATTAACGTATAATCAGAGATTGCACATACGTACAAGATTTACGAGGTCAGGTTAATTAGGTTGATTATGAGAAACCCTTTTTTATACATTCATACGTTTAAACCTTCACACATATTTTCTCTTTTATACTCACTCTATTGTATTGACTATTGAGAGACACAATTATTCTTTTTTTTTTTTAACTCCAGACATAATTGTTTTATGTACGTGTGTTTTGTGACACATACCCCCCACTCTTTTTTTATTCACACCCTTACTTATCGGATTTGTTTGTTTTCAAGAAAATTAATCATTAGGGTAGTTACTCAATACGAGATTTAACCAATTAAGTTAAGTCATGTATATAGAGTCAACTATTTAAATCAAAAGTAATTTTAACTATTTCTATTTTTAGTTAATTATATTTTAGGGTAGTTCTTTTTTATCAATTTATATTCTAAGTCATAATTTCAAATGTTTTACTTCAAGATTCTTCTTTTATCTCCATGACTCTTCTTCCTTTTTCTTTTTCGTTTTGTTATTGTTCGATTGATTATGATCTATATCTCTCATCACCGCCCAATTTCATTGCCGCAAAGAAAATGTGAAACGTGTCTATGAATTTGTTCATAAAAACTAGAGAGTTTTAATTATGTTTTTAAGCCCACTGACAATCATGAATTAACTCCAGCTCATTTGTTCAGTATTTTTTTTTTTTGATAAGCGCTCATTTGTTCAGTATGATTCCCAATTATTGTAAATTGAGTGAGGCGGATAAATAAGTTGTTAGTGACTTGCATTCCCAAAAAGTTCGAATACATGGTGGTCATTGGGCGGCGAAAAAATTGTTCAAATTATAGAACACCTAAATTGTAATAACTTTTTGGTTACATCACCTAAAATATAATAATTAAAATTACTGTGTGGTAAAAAATCTATTAATTTATATTTGACATAAAAAGTTGACTCAGTATGACTTAATTTAATTGGTTAAATGACATATGAGGGTAACTACCCCTTAATCATCAAGGAGTGTAGGCCTCACCGTCTCATTATTGACTTATATACACTTAAAAAATAATCGATCTGGTTGATTAATTGACACATTTTAAAAAAAATTATATAAATAAAAGAGAGAATATATCACTTTTACTAATTTATCCTTCTTTCTATATGCAATTTTTTTTGCTGCATTAATTACTCAAGACCATGTACATGAAGTTGCATGGAAAAAGAAACATTTATAAAGGGTATAATAAAAAAAAATTAATATTATGTTAGAAATAGCAAAAATCAATTATTTTAAATAAAATATTTTGGCAACTAGGTCAATTTTTTTTTTTTGGTAAACCAAAAATATCCTCCGCGCGCAACTGCAGAGACTAATCCCTTCGAGGTAACTGAGATCCATTTTTTTAGGTCAATTATTTTAAGAATGAGAGATTTGGTTTTCACCACTATTTTCTAGCTTATTGACTCACTAACCCGGTTTGTGGTGAATCTTGCTTAATTGAATACACCTGCAGTCTGCATAATTATCCAACTTTAAATCTATTTTTTGACAAAATCCAACTTTGAATCTTGCAAGAGCATATATATATATATATATATATATATATATATATATATATATTGCAAAGGTGTGTCCAAAATATTTAAGAGGCAACAAAGATGAATTATATTAAAAACAAATTAAGACAAAGGAATAGGATATATGGCAATAATATTCAGAATACAATATTACCATGTTACATCCTTAACAAAAAAAAGCTTAAATAATGTTCAGGTCTCGTAAGTTTGCACTTTTTTTATATAAGTCTTTGTAAGAAAATTTGAAGGAAAATTTACACGAAAAATTTTAGATTTTCCTGCGGAATTTGACTTTAGGGACTAATTAAAACAAACATATAATTACAAAGACTTACTTAAAACAAAAAAACTGACAGAAACTTATATCAAAAAACCTGAACTTACGGAACTTGAACATTATTTAAGCCCAAAAAAAATGCAAAGCATAGCTCTTTCTATTCTACATTTTTTTTGAACTGCATATAACCTCATATATTATTAAAGGGTTAAATATATTCTCCTCTCTCACGATGTTGTCTAGGATCCCTCAAGATTTTGGTGTTCTTATACTCTTCCACCAAGTTAAGAATACGAAAATTGTTTTTGACACCTTTAACATTTTCTGCGTCTTTAGAAATGACCAGAATATCCTTTGAGTTTGAAATCTTAGGCCTTGTTTAGTTTGGGATTTTTGGAGGAGAAAGGAGGTGAAATATAAAAATTTTATGTTTGTTTCAACTTTTCAACGAGGGAAGGGAGGGGAGAAGTAATTTATTTTTTTATCCTTAATCTTATAAACTCAAAATAAGGATTAAACTATAATTAATATATTATGTCAAATTTTTTTTAATGGATATATAACAACAAAAAATAATGAGTAGAGAACTTAATTTTTTTTGTTGACAAAAAAAAAACAAATATACCTAAATTTTAATATTTCAACGTCGAACATAATTAATTATGTTTTACCTCCTCTCCCCTTTTTAAAAATTCCTCCTCTCGCTTGAACCAAATAGGGCCTAAGTAACGAACGGTTTTTTTACGATCAATCACACGCGTCTACCCCCCACCGTTCACTACCTAGCTAGATGGCGAACTCCTACACTAATAACATAAATTATGTTGGACACATATAAAATAATTATTATATATATTATTTCTTTCCTTATTTGTTCAATAGAGCAATAATATCGAGATTTATTTCATATATTATTCCTTTCATTAATTCATTAATACATATTATATTAATATTTAATATTATATTAATACATATTATTTCCTTATTTGTTTACAGTGTGTGTGTGTCTTGACATCCTAGTAATAATTAATGAGATTCACAACATTCATGTAGACAAAAATATATAAGGAAATGAATAAAATATATATTAATGCTAATTATTATTATTATTATTATTATTATTATTATTATTATTATATTCTTAATATGAATAGAGAATTTTTTATATTTTTTATAAGGTTCATTACTTAGGGAGCGAATTCATTTTTATTCTTTTGTCGTTCGCTGCCTAAACAGTGAAAAACAAAAGGATAAAAATGGAAATGCAGAAGGAATGCCAGAATGCTAAGGCGCGAAAAGTAATAATCAAGAATAAAACACCAATGCTTCGTTTTACTGATATAATTTGGATCATGCTTCTGTTGATTCCTCCAACACCAGAGCCAATAGCACATTGTAGCCCATGTAGCAGTCCAATCTAGAATACTCCTCTTCCCCATTGGAGTTGATATGTTAGCTTCAATCCATTGAAGTAATAAGTGTCCAATAAAGAAACTCCCTCTTTGTTTCTCTTCTATTAATTACCGTCACACTTCAATGGTCATATCCAGAGACTGGTTGGATCCGACTCAACACCGACAGAGCTGCAAAGATGGAAAACAACATTGCTGGATGTGGAGGACTGTTTAGGAATGAACATGAAGTTTGGGTGGCCGGATTCACTAAGTTTCTTGGCAAGGCAACAACATACATGGCGGAGATTTGAGGGTTGTACGAAGGTCTTTGCATGGCAAGAAATATGGGGATAACAAAATTGGAAGTACAAGTAGACTCAGAGAGTCTTGCTAGAGCAGCAAAAGGGAGCAACATGGGATGTAATTTGAGCTGGAACATCATGAAGAAGACTCAGAACTTATTGAATCTAAATTGGGAGGTCCGCCTTAATCACATATTCTGAGAGGCGAATAGATGTGCTGCGGACATATTGGCGAACATAGGTTGCAATCTACAAGTGGATATGCTAGAATTTTCATAAAACAGTTTGAAAACCTTGTTTGGCTTAAGAATGAAAATTTAACACTAGTGCACACAACCAAAAGTCCAATTGATTTAGGTTCTATTCAGTTTAATTTTCTCTACTGCACCATGAACAGATATACTAAGCTACTAAGAAGGAAAAAATAATAACCAATGCCGACTTGAAATATCAGGTACGTAATATGGGAGAATCAGAAAAACAATGCTGGTATATTTATAATAAAATGCTTGTACAATCATTAATAATTCAATTATAGATTAACCATTTATGGAACAATGTCTCAAGCAAATGCAATTTATGTGGACACACATTGTCTTCAAAACATTCATAGTTGGTAAGGAAAACCAAAGAGGAATATGAAACTAGTAAATTCATAGTAAGAAAGAAACATATTAGCAATACTTTCAAGACTGACACATCCTAAGAAGTGGCAAGACAGTGGAATTAGCATAAACTTGGTACAAACCATAAAGGATAAGGAACCTCACCATGGTTTGATGTCTCCACAGGAAAGTATTTGATGCTGCTATCAGTCAAACAAAACATCCCCAACTTTAAACCTTCCCATGGACTTGTAGGACATGGAAAATGAACAGCAAAACATATGCTATTCCATGTAATTGACTCATTATTGCAATTTAGTATATCCCTTGATATTATCATGCTGCTCCAAGGACTAACAAATGCCATTTTATCTTCAAGATTGACATTCTGCCACTCATTAGGATTCTTGTTTGTGTCCAACTTGAACACTTTAAAGCTGGTAATCTCAGGTGGCTCGATATATGATAAGATAATTTTCAAAGGTTCAGCGACATCAGATTGAGTTTGATACTCAGGCTTAGCATAAGAGAATATTTGAATGAAGTATAACTCTCTTAGCGCTTCATCTTTGGCTAGGTAACGTCTACAATGATTGGTAATTATACTCGATTGTGGTCGTCTTGTTTCTGGAAGCTTAGCCAACACTTCAGCCTTTGGAGGTCCATTAATAGAGTCATCAGATCATAAACCAATATAGATTCTGAGGATGAGTCACATACATACAATTTTGTACCCATAATTTCCACGTCCGTAAAATAAGTCTCTGACTTAACTATAGTCCATGAATTATCACAGAAATTATAAATTGCAATGTGAAAAAAATCATTCAAAAGACCTACTATGTAACAGTCAGAATCATCACAATTTGGATTGGAAGATGCAACCATTTTTCGCACATATGATATTCCATCAGCGGTTGATGGCAAGGGCAACTTCGATGGTATCATGATTCTAATTTTAGTCACTGGATTCAAGAAGGAAATTTTTGCAAAAGCTTTTTCAGAACGGTCTTCCATAATCAACCAACCTTCAAATGAGCCAATACATTTATTAGTTTGCCCCAATGGTGTTCCAAGGTGATGTCCACTGTTTGTACTCAAGCTTGAAAAGAACCTTGAATTTGATGCCTTGGATTGCAAGAAAACTAGTGGCAGTTCATATAAGTGACAACAATGCTTGTTTTCAATGGCATTATAAATCATTTTTCTCCAAGAACGACATGTTGCTCTCAATACAAGACAATCCTTAAGGGACAAATGCTTCACGATCAATCCCAACACATCAACAGGTAGATTTGTCAATATGTTGTTTTCTTCCATCTCGTATATTTTACCCGAGTCACTGCAAAAAAGAACTATAAGTTTCATAATATAAATGGCTAATTGATGTGTCAAGACCTATGAAACTTAGATATTTCAAAGTTGATTGTTTAAATAAATTCAACATAAAAGTGATTTGAACATTAAAACTTAGTGTAAAAATCAATTCTATAGTCAAAAGTTACAATTTCTAGTTTAAAGTAGAATCAATTCGGCAGACAGAATCAATTCTAATTCAGGGAAACCAAACATGCCAAAATCAATTCTACACGGAGTAGAATTAAAATCAAATATACACTAAATAAACAGTAAATATACAGAGTGATAAATCAAAAACGGCAAAATAACGTATAATCAGAGATTGCACATACGTACAAGATTTACGAGGTCAGGTTAATTAGGTTGATTATGAGAAACCCTTTTTTATACATTCATACGCTTAAACCTTCACACATATTTTCTCTTTTATACTCACTCTATTGAGTGTTGACTATTGATTGAAAGACACAATTGTTTGTTTTTTCTTTTTTACTGCAGACATAATTGTTTAATGTACGTGTGTTTTGTGACTAATACCCCTACTCTTTTTTTATTCACACCCTTACTTATCAGATTTTTTTGTTATCAAGGACATAATCAGGAAAACTTGTTAAGGAACATTGTAAATTTACGGTTTGTTCTTTATTTTTGTTTATTTTCAAGAAAATAAATCATTAGGGTAGTTACTCCATACGAGATTTAACCAATTAAGTTAAATCATGTATATAGTAGAGTCAACTATTTAAATCAAAAGTAATTTTAACTATTTTTATTTGTAGTTAATTATATTTTAGGTGTTCTCTTTTATTAATTTATATTCTAAGTCATACTTTCAAGTATTTTATTTCAAGACTCTTCTTTTATTTCCACGACTCTTCTTCCTTTTTCTTCTTCATCTTCTTATTCTTATAGTTCGTTCAATTATTATCTAAATCTCATCACCGCCAAATTTCATCGCCTCCAAAGAAAATGTGAAACATGTCTATGAATTTGTTCATAAAAGCTAGAGAGTTTCCATTATGTTCTCAAGCCCACTCATCACAACATTTTTTTTTTAACTGCAAAAATTATTATTACGAGGCAAATATAAGTACAAGTAGTACAACATAGGCCAAAAGGTAACAAAGAAACAGAGGGATTCCAAACCCCCACACCAATAAGCCAGACAAAAGCTATAACAAACCCACTAAACCCACTCACAACATGAATTAACTCAAGCTCAGTTTGTTCATTATGATTCCCAATTATAGTGAAGCGGATAAATAAGTTGTTAGTAGCTTACATTGCCAAAGAGTTAGAATACATGGTGTTCATTGGGCGGCAATGAAACGGAGCTTGGGCAGCGAAGAAATTGTCCAAATTATAATATTTTTTTGGTTACATCACCTAAAATATTGTTATGTAAGTCCGAATTTGAAGCTGTCGTCATTGTCCTCCTAACCACAAGACATTCTATAGTGATGACTTCAGTCACTTCTAAACAGCAGTTCACAAGCTCTACGACTATGGTAGTTAACCTAAGCATGCTCATACTTATTTATTTGCTTTTGAGCGTTTTTTCATAAAAAGGCATCATGAAGAAAATTTGCATCACGAGCTCATGAATGATTTCTTTCTATCACAAAACCATACAAGTAGGTGCTACAAATTTATATATACCATATCTCTGCTTTTCTCAAAAAGTTCATGTAATATGGTTCAATTAACTTTTTTTGATCACATCATTATTAAGAACTTTTTTTGTTTTACAGAATCATTATTAAGAACTTAAAATATCATTATTTTAATAATTTAGTTACTTAATCTTTAATAATTGTTAATCTATCTATACCTAATTAAAAATAAAGATTTTAAACTTAAAATTCTCTTTTCACTCGACTTAAACACAAATTAGTGAGCAAGTAATTGTTTTTTTTTTTTTTTAAACAGCAAACTGAATATTTATATATATACAAAAAATGGAATAAAGTACAAGAGGTACAAATTAGTGAGCAAGTAATTGTAATAGGGTTGCCTATATCCACCTTGCACATAGGAGTTTTCCACATAATTTTGGTAATAACAAAACATTTTTCATCATCGGAATAGACATGCCAATATCAACATGGATTTGGTGGAAAGAAAACGACGCGTCTATGCATAAAAAACTGATAGCATAGGCTAGCTAATAAGCAGTATTTATTAAAAGCAATGTAAACCAGTGCAGAAAACCAATAAAACCAATGCAGAACAATTAGAAAAACCATTTCATAAATCAGTTTGAAGGAAAAATTAATAACCAACGATGACTTGAAATTTCGGGTACATTCTTTGGGAGAATCAGAAAAACAATGTTGGTATAGTTATAAATAAAACGATTTTTTTTTCTTACATATTATTGATGTGCAATCATTAATAATTCAATTATAGATTAACAATTTATGGAACAATCTCTCTAGCTAGCAATTTATGTAGTCACAGACACATTGTCTTCAAAACATTCATAGTTGCTAAGGAAAACCACAGAGGAATATGAAACTAGTAAATTCATCTAAAATTAAAGAATCATATTAGCAATGTTTTCAAGATTAACACATCCTAAGAAGTGGCAAGACAGAGGAATTAGCATAAACTTGGTACAAACCAAATAGGATAAGGAACATCATCACCATGGTTTGATGTCTCCACAGGAAAGTGTTTGATGCTGCCATCAGTCAAACAAAACATCCCCAACTTTAAACCTTGCCATGGACTTGTAGGACATAGAAAACGAAAAGCAAAACATATGCTATTCCATGTAATTGACTCATTATTGCAATTTAGTATATCCCTTGATATTATCATGTTTTTGAATTCACTAACAAAAGCCATTCTATCTTCAAGCTTGACATTCTGCCACTCAATAGGATTCTTGTTTGTGTCGAACTTGAAAACTTTAAAGCAGGTAATCTCAGGTGGCTCGGTATGTGAAAAGGTAAATTTAAAACGTTCAGCAACATCAGATTGAGTTTGATACTCAGGCTTAGCATAATAGAATATTTGAATGAAGTATAACTCTCTTAGCGCTTCATCTTTGGCTAGGCAACGTCTACAATGATCGCTAATTATACTCGATTGTGGTCGTCTTGTTTCTGGAAGCTTAGCCAACACTTCAGCCTTTGGAGGTCCATTAATGGAGTCTTTCAGATCATAAACCGATATAGAATCTGAGTATATGTCACATACATACAATTTTGTACCCATAATTTCCATGTCCGTAGAATAAGTCTTTGACTTAACTATAGTCCATGAATTATCAAAGAAATTATAAATTGCAATGTGACGAAAATCATTCAAAAGACCTACTATGTAACAGTCAGAATCATCACAATTTGGATTGGAAGAGGCCACCATTTTTTGCACATATGATATTCCATCAGCGGTTGAGGGCAAGGACAATTTCGATGGTATCATGATTCTAATATTTGTCACTGGATTCAAGAAGAAAATTTTTGCAAAACCTTTTTCAGAATAGTCTTCCATAATCAACCAACCTTCAACTGAACCAAGACATATACTAGTGCCCCGCAATGGTGTTCCAAGTTGATTTAAACATTTTGTACTTAAGCCCGAAATGAACCTTTGATTTTTTGATTGGAAGAAAATGATTGGCATTTCAGATAAGTGATAACAACGGCTGTTTACAATGGCATTAGAAATCATTTTCCTGCAAGAACGACATGTTGCTCTCAATTTAAGATAATCCTTGTTGTAATTTTGATATTACAATAATTTATTTTAAAGTTATTTATCATATTTATATTTTGTCTTGGTCATATCTTCATTGCTCATTTATTCATATTAGTTGTAGCTATTTATTTGCTACATCAAATCCTAATAACTAGTATTCATGGCATTTCCCAACGTTACAATTTTCTATGATCCATACCATTATGATTGGATTAGTTTTTACTACTTGGTATATATAGAAGGAAAACACATTGCAATTCAGCACTACAGGGTACACGATCAGTATAATATGCAACACAAAATAATATAGGCATACACACATACACACGGCCAATCAAAAGAAAAATCATTCTATACTTCTCTCTCAATTTGTTCTTGGGTACATTTCCTGTCAATATCAAATTCAAATTGTTCAGTCACCTCGAGTATGATTCATACTTGGGAAGGACCTGTTGAATCGTGGGGGAGTTGCGCTTATGAGGCGGATAAATCCTTAAGGACAATGACTTTGTCATGCCTCAGGTTATTCTATGGTTTACTACAATTTGGAGGTCATCCGTGTGTTGACGGCCACAATCACTACAAAATTAAGATAAGTTCACTCATCTCTAATCTCTATTTTATTTTATTCTCGTTAATATATTTGTTTGATATATTTAATCATGTGTTTATTATTCTGAATTAATTTCAGGTCCAATATTACAACAATCTTAAGGATTTATGTTTGATTTGTGCTCATGAATTGGACTTATAAAACTTCTGGTTAAAAAGGTTAATTTGCCTATGTACTTGGCCTATTGATGTCACAATTAGGGTGACAAGGAAAAGGCACTCCTAATATTGAAGACGCACTATTATTTTTGATGCGCATATGTTGTTAGTCTCTTGGAAAATGAGGTTAGATTTAATTGGTTATTTTTACCGTTCTGAAATTTTTTGGAACAATTTTATATGGTGTTGGTGTGTGATTTTCTCTAAAATAAAATTGAAATTAATATTCGTATATTTTGTGTATAAGTCCTATATGTTAGTTTATAGAGAAGAACATCGTGGTTTTGAAGTCATAGAAATTATCTAACGATGCAATATTGTTTTGAGCTACTTTCATATATGCTGTGTCTTTGGGGCTTGTTTATAGTTGATTGGTGACAAAATATTTTCTGATTTTAACTTTAATTATAACTTTGGTTTTTTGGAGTGGCCTCTGATAAAATTTTTAATTAAGATTTTCGAGATTGTTCATGGGTTGAATTTATTTTGTTGTGTCTATGATTCTAATTATTAAATTGTGTATTGGTTATTGAATTAATATTATTATGAGAACATGAATTTTTATGTGCAAATATATATTTATATGATATTGATAGATTTTGAAAATTGATGCAAAATTATTTAGCACTTATTTATTTGAAAAAATATTTTAAAGTTGAAGCTTAATTAGTCGATTATAAATAATTTGATTTGAAAAATTTTATATTGTGAAATTTGTTGAAATATATTTTAATGTGGGGGTATGTATACAGTATGCAAAATATTGTGAGAATTAATTTTGTTGCATCATGATTTGAAATATTTATTATTATTTTATTATTAACTATTTGAAAGTTGAGGAATACATATAGACATATATATGATATGTGATAGAGATTTTGTCGCTTAAGAATATTTTAAGCAGACCTGAACATGGTTGTGACTCATGAGATACTTGAGAGATATCATACAATGATATATTATAAGTTAACCATTGTATTAGAATAATACAATGATGTTAAAGAAATTATTTTCTATATGAAAATAATTATTTGTGTCGATTTGATCCCTCAAGTGTGGGGGTTTGTCACTTGAGCAATTTTCAAGTAGACCTGAAGAAAAATTGACGCATGAATTTAATTCACCTAAATTGTGGGGGTGGTGTCACTTAGAATTTATCTAAGTAGACCTGATGAATTATATTATGGAAGCTGATTTGACAATATGTGAGATATTGTCAACAGTGGATGAACCATTGTATTAAAATAATACAATGATGATGAATTGAATATAAAACGGTGGAAATAAATTTTAAATTTATTTTATATTAAACAAAATTAGTGTCGCTTAGTAAACTAAGCAGACCTGTCAAATGAGTTTAATTGACTTAGAGACGTCTTAGTCAATATTATATGGTGAATGAAAATTATAACTTCATCATTTGTGTAAAGTACGTACTGAAAAACCCCTGGGAAGAAATAAATATGTGAAACATCGAGGGGAATGAGACTTTGAGCCATTTGAAATTAACAAGTGATGGGAACCCAACCTTTGTGATTGGAGACCCCGTGAATAAGGTTTAATGTGGTAAGAACAAGTCACGAGTTAGTTCTGCTAACACTAAACTTATTTTGTCTCTTTCCTATGGTATACTTGAGAAAGTGTTAGACACTGCATTATTGAGAGGGTGAGCTATAAAGCTTTTAATGAATTTCATATCCCTTATGGGTGGTGTATGATTTGTAGCGTACACTTGATGAAATCACCTATATGAGTGTCAAGTGGGGCCGCTTGCATGAGATCGTGGCGAAATCTCTAGAGCACTCATGAATACCAGGCACGCGTACGGCCTATTCGCGCACAACCGCGTAACAACAAGAATTGTGGGGGTGTAATGTGATTGTAAGACCGCTAACATGCATCAAGTGTCTTGGGTTCCATTGCTTGCAAAACTAAGTTACTGTGTGTTAAGTCTTATCAGTCTAGGACAGGTTCCATAGCTTGCTACACTGTTCCGATGCATTACATCTACGATGTTAACCCAGGAAATGTTTTTCTTTGTCCTTTGACTTTTTAAAACTTTAAAATAAATTGTGGGGGATTGTTGTAATTTTGATATTACAATAATTTATTTTAAAGTTATTTATCATATTTATATTTTGTCTTGGTCATATCTTCATTGCTCATTTATTCATATTAGTTGTAGCTATTTATTTGCTACATCAAATCCTAATAACTAGTATTCATGGCATTTCCCAACGTTACAATTTTCTATGATCCATACCATTATGATTGGATTAGTTTTTACTACTTGGTGTATATATAGAAGGAAAACACATTGCAATTCAGCACTACAGGGTACACGATCAGTATAATATGCAACACAAAATAATATAGGCATACACACATACACACGGCCAATCAAAAGAAAAATCATTCTATACTTCTCTCTCAATTTGTTCTTGGGTACATTTCCTGTCAATATCAAATTCAAGTTGTTCTGTCACCTCGAGTATCATTCATACTTGGGAAGGACCTGTTGAATCCTGGGGGATTTGCGCTTATGAGGCGGATAAATCCTTAAGGACAATGACTTTGTCATGCCTCAGGTTATTCTATGGTTTACTACAATTTGGATGTCATCCGTCGTTGATGGTGTTGACGGCAACAATCACTACAAAATTAAGATAAGTTCACTCATCTCTAATCTCTATTTTATTTTATTCTCGTTAATATATTTGTTTGATATATTTAATCATGTGTTTATTATTCTGAATTAATTTCAGGTCCAATATTACAACAATCTTTAAGGGACAAATGCTTCATGATCAATTCCAACACTTCAATGGGTAGATTTGTCAATATGTTGTTTTCATCCATCTCGTATTTTTTACTGAATCACTGCAAAAAGAAACTATAAGTTCATAATATAAAAGGTTAATTGATGTGTCAAGTCAAGACCTATGAAACTCAAATACTCCAAAGTTGGATATATATACCGATATGCTGCGGATAATCATGGATATCCATCGTAGAAGTATCGGAATTTCTTATTTTATTTTTAAAAAATTATTTTACCATACACATATCAGAATATCAGATACTTCAAAGATACTTGCGGATAGTATATAGGATACATGCGAAAAACTAGTGATGTACACATAAATTGATTGCGATGAGTAATTGTTATATTATATACTCGCACTATAGAAACGGGCTCCATATAGGTTGAGAGACATAAGTAATTATAAATAATATTATAGTAATTACCAATTAAGCCAAAATAAAACACAACTCACACTCACAGTAATGTAAAATTGATTCTAACTAAAATTGAGTTGAAAGTAAAATAATTTATGTTTTGAAACATTCAACTAAGTGTAAAAAATCAATTATATAGTCAAAAGTTACAATTTCTAGTTTCAAGCATAACCAATACCGGAGACAACATCATTCTATTTTAGAGAAATCAAACATATAAGAATCAATTCTACACAATAAAAGGGCAAAATATACAAGAAGTAAATATGCAACATGATAAATGAGAAACGACAAAATAAGGTATAATCAAAGATTGCATACATACAAGATTTACGAAGTTAGGTTAGAGCAATTTGAGTAACTCGATACATACATAGATTGATTATGAGAAACCCTTGTCAATTCATACGCTTAAACCCTTCACACACACACACACACAATATATATATATATATATATATATATATATATATATATATATATATATATATAAGGCGTATCGAGAACGTGAGAATAAATATTAACCATTAGATTAAGCATGAGGGAGTATGATTAGATTACTATGAGCCATGTTTATTTTTTCGCTACATATTAGGATTATGATTGAGTCATTTTTTTTTTTCGGTGCATATTAGGATTAGGATTGAGTTATGTTTTTTATTTTTTGAATCCGTCATTCAATCTTCTTTTCTCTAAACCCTAAAACTCGAAACCCAAACCCTAAAACCCGAAACCCTAACACTAAACTCTAAACTTAAATCTATTGGTTTTAGGGTTTTAAGATTTAGGGTTTCTGGTTTTAGGGTTTGGGTTTCGAGTTTTAGCGTTTAGGGTTTTAGAGAAAAGAAGATTGAATGACGGATTAAAAAAAAACAAAAAAAAAAACATGACTCAATCCTAATTATGTAGCGGAAAAAAAAACATGGCTCATAGTAATCTAATCTTACTCCCTCATGCTTAATCTAATGGTTAATATTTATTTTCACGTTCTCGTATAATTTGCCATTCTCATAGGATACGCCCTCATGTATGTATGTATATATATATTTTCTCTTTTTTTTTTTTTTTTTTTTATATATTACACGCTGTGTACCAAAATATAAGGGGGGTTTATTGGATTGAGATTTCGAGGGATTATTTTGACAAAAAAAGTCTTGAAGATTTTAAAAGACTTTATGGGATTATATTGATTTTGTGATATTTTGTGAGATTCTTAACACAGGATTTTGTGGGATTATAATAAAAAAAAAAGTTTTGATTAAAAATCTTGATTGAATAACAACAGATTGCAAAAAAAAAAGTCTTGATTGAATAACACAAGACTTTTAAAATCCATTAAAATCCCTCAAAATCCTAATCCAATAACCCCCTATAAGTCACTTTATAATACCAATGAAACATATTATGCTATTTTACTTATTATACCCTTAACTATTTATTACTCTCTCTTCTTTAACTTCTACAATTTATCTTTTTCATACCATTAATGAAGGACAATTTTGTAAACTAACTCATAATTTCTCTTTTCATACAACAATGATTACATTTCTTAATTTGTGTGATATGGTCAAAATGACTTATATTTTGTTACGGAGGTAGTAAACCCTTGTCGTTTTAGAAAAAAGAAAAAAAGATCAAATTAAGTAAGTGTATTTTTGCATCTTATCTTTCTATTATAACTTTTTTTTGTTGGAATATATATCATAATTTTAAACCACCAATAATTTTTTTTTTTTGCACACACTTTCTCTTTATAAAAAAATAGAAACAAAAAAAAACAATAAAAAATTATATAAATTAAGTTTAGTAAGAAAAAAATAGATTTTGTAACATGGTACAACTGCTTTGGAATGTATAATATTGATTTCAATTTCAATGTATAGGGTGAAGAAGATATCATGAGAGGTGGAACTGGAATTGAATTTTTAGGCTTCGTTTATTTTGTGAAAATATTTTTTAACTATGTGATCAAAATTTGAAAAACTTGTCCTGACTTTGTATTTAAAACCCAGTTTAGAAAGAATTACAAAGAACTTGTAGATTGTTTGAAAAAAAGAAAAAAAGAGATTCGCAGGTTTCTAGGTATCTGGTTGACTTATTCTGCATCAGTGTTAACTTTTTGGAGGTAGTTTGCGAGCTGAAACTTATCTGTCTAGGTTTTCTTGCTACCGGTGTCCCTCCAACTTTTGACTCAAGGAGCTGCTCTTTGGATTCTGATCGGCCGATTACTTTTGATTTGAGATCGGGAATTAGTGTCTAGTGCTTTTTTTTTGGGTCGGGTTGAGGTCTCTCTTGTGGTTAGAAAATTGAGACTGCCTTCTAAGAATGGGATTAGAAGTAGTTCTCTTTTAGGTAACGTAGGTTTTAGTATTTCATTAGTTTTTGATGTTTTTTCAATGCCTTCGTATTGTAAACTCTTCTTTACTAGTCTTTGTTCGTCTTGAGCAGAGATTAATTATATTATTAATATATATAATTTTCCGTTCAAATAAAAAAACTTGTGGATTGTTTGATCAAAATTAAACAGCTCCCCACATGAATGTGTCAAATGCATAATTTTGGATACCACATAGAATTGGGATTTGAGTGAGATGTAGTGTTTTAGTTATTTTTGTTACTCAGATAGACAAGGGGTACTCACTCTATAAAACTTATACACAACTGAAAATTTCTTAATCGCGGATACACATACCAATATCAACATGGATTTCTTCAAAGAAAACTATACGTCTATGAATAATCGGTAGCATAGTCTAGTTAATAAACAACGTTTTTTAAAGCATTGTAAAGCTTAACCAATGCAGAACAGTTTTTTAAAACCATTACATAAAACAGTTTGGAAACCTTGTATGGTTTGAGAATGAGCATTTAACACAACTGCACACAACCAAAAGTCCAATTGATATAAATTCTATTCAGTTTAATTTTCTCTACGTACTGCACCATGAAGAGATATATTAAGCTATCAAGAAGGGAAAAAAAGGGGCAGAATCAGAAAAACAATGCTGGTATAGTTATAATAAAATGATTTTTTATTAAGAAGTGGCAAAACAGGAATTAGCATAAACTTGGTACAAACCATAAAGGATAAGGAACATTGTCATGGTTTGATGTCTCCACAGGAAAGTATTTGATGCTACTATCAGTCAAACAAAACTTCCCCAACTTTAAACCTTGCCATTGATTTGTACGACATGAAAAACGAATGGCGAAACATATGCTATTCCCTCTAATTAACTCATTATTGCAATTTAGAATATCCCTTGATATTATCATGCTGTTCCAATTACTAACAAAAGCCACTCTATCTATCTTCAAGATTGACATTCTGCCACTCAATAGGATCCTTGATTGTGTCCAACTTGAACACTTTAAAGCCGGTAATCTCAGGTGGCTCCGCAAATGAAAATGTAATTTTCAAACGTTCAGCGGCAGCAGATTGACGATTACCATTACAGAATATATGAATGAAGTATAACTCTCTTAGCGTTTCATCTTTGGCTAGGAAAGGTAAACAATGGTTACTCAATTGTGGCAGTCTTGTTACTGGAAGCTTAGCCAACACTTCAGACTTTGGAGGTCCATTAATGGAGTCTTTGAGATCATAAACCAATATAGAATTTGAGAATAGGTCACATACATACAATTTTGTACCAATAGTTTCCATGTCCATTAAATAAGTCTCTGAATCGTTATCTGACTTAACTATAGTCCATGACTTATGAAAGAGATTATAAATTGCAATTTGACAAAAATCAGTAAAAAGACATACTAAGTAACAATTAGAACCATCACAATTTGGATTGGAAGATGCGACAATTTTTCTCACAGATGATTTTCTATAAATGTTGGAGGGCAAGGACAACTTCGATGGTATCATGATTCTAACATCGGTCACTGGATTCAAGAAGAAAATTTTTGCAAAACCATTTTCAGAATAGTCAACCATAATCAACCTACCTTCAAATGAGCCAATACATTTATTAGTGCGCCCCGATGGTGTTCTAAGGTGATGTCCACTGTTTGTACTCAAGCTCGAAAAGAACATTGAATTTGATGTCTTGGATTGCAAGAAAACTAGTGGCGTTCAGGTAAGTGACAACATTGCTTGTTTTCAATGGCATTAGAAATCATTTTCCTGCAAGAACGACAGGTTGCTCTCAATTCAAGACAATCTTTAAGGGACAAATACTTCATGATCAACCCCAACACATCAACAGGTAGATTTGTCAATATGTTGTTTTCTTCCATCTCGTATTGTTTACCTGAGTCACAGCAAAAGGAACTATAAGTTTCATAATATAAATGGCTAATTGATGTGTCAAAATCTAAGAAACCTAGATATACCAAAGTTGATTGTTTAAATACATTCAAAATAAAAGTAAGTTGAACATTAAAATTTTGTATAAAAATCAATTCTATAGTCAAAAGTTACGATTTCTAGTTTAAAGTAGAATCAATTCTGCAGACAGAACCAATTCTATTTCTGAGAAACCAAACATGCCAAAATCAATTCTACACGGAGCTAGAATTGAAATCAAATAAACAGTAAATATACAAAGTGATAAATCAGAAACGGCAAAATAAGGTATAATCAAAGATTGCACATACGTACAAGATTTACAAGGTCAGGTTAGGTTTGAGCAATTTGAGTAACTCGATACACCGTTAATTATGAGAAACCCTTTTTTATACATTCATACGCTTAAACCTTCACACTATATTTTCTCTTTTATACTCACTCTATTGTATTGACTATTGATTGAAAGACACAATTGTTTTTGTTTTTTTACTGCAGACGTAATTGTTTTATGTACGTGTGTTTTGTGACTCATACCCCCACTCTTTTTTTATTCACACACTTACTATCAGATTTGTTTGTTATCAAGGACATAATCAGGAAAACTTGTTAAGGGACATTGTAAATTTACGGTTTGTTACACTTTTTTTTGTTCGTTTTCAAGAAAATAAATCATTAGGGTAGTTACTCAATATGAGATTTAACCAAATCAAGTTAGGTCATATAAAATCAACTATTTAAGGTTTCATTTGACCCAGCTTTTTTTTAAGAGTAAAAGCTTTTTTAAGCTTAAGGGGGGGTTATTCAATTAGGATTTTAAGGGATTTTAATGGATTTTGAGGGATTTTAATGGATTTTAAAAGTCTTGTGTTATTCAATCAAGATTTTTTTTGTTTTTTTTCAATCCCACAAAATCCGTTGTTATTCAATGAAGATTTTTAATCAAGATTTTTTTTTTTTCAATGCCACAAAATCCGTTGTTATTCAATTAAGATTTTTAATCAAAACTTTTTTTTTAATGCCACAAAATATGTTGTTATCCAATCAAGATTTTTAATCAAGATTTTCAAAAAAAAAAAAGAATCTTGATTGTAAAATATCTTTTAAAAAAAGTCTCTCAAAATCTCACAAAATCAATATAATCCCACGAAGTCTTTTAAAATCTTCATGACTTTTTTGTCAAAATAATCCCTCGAAATCCCTCGAAATCCCAATCCAATAACCCCCCCTAAAATAATAAAAACAGTTTTACAAATAAAGTAAAAGTTGTTTGATGATTTTTTTTATAAAAAGAGCTTTACAACCAAAATATTTTGATATAGTTTATAATTTGTACTTATCTTTTTGTTTACATAGTGTATTTTGATTTATTTATTTTTTTGTCGAGACAAATTTCTATATTTTTTTTATTAGTATTAAGCCATTTTTAGTTAATTATAATTTAGGTGTTCTCCTTTTTTTTTTTTTTTTTTGGTCAGGTAGCCTAGCGGCTTGAAAATCACCTTTTAAAGGTGAATAAGTGGGCATACCGGGTTCGAACCCCGGTCCCTGCACAATGTCCAACCAATTGAGCTAAGCTCATGGGACTTTAGGTGTTCTTTTTTATCAATTTATATTCTAAGTCATAATTTTAAGTGTTTTATTTCAAGACTCTTGTTTTATTTCCACGGCTCTTCTTCCTTTTTTCTTCTTCGTCTTCTTATGGTTCGATCGATTATGATCTATCTCTCATCACTGCCCAATTTCATCGCCGCCAAAGAAAATGCGAAACTTGTCTATGAATTTGTTAATAAAAACTAATGAGTTTCAATTATGTTTTCAAGCCCACTCACAATCATGAATTAACAAACAGCATTTAAAGCAATCAAATTATGATTGAATTCTGCATAACATGATGGAAAAATATCACGGAATCTCACTAGATACCAAGGTAAGCATGATTCCATTAGTATAGTTGGAAGGAGTTGTGGGAGATGAAATATTTAACCAGAAGGATATTGTTTCTGGTGTGTCACCTGTGCTTTATCCCTAAAATCTGGATGAAGTTCCAGAAAACCCGATTTACAAAGAACTTGTAGATTATTTGATCAAAATTAAACAGCTCACCACATGACTGTGTCTGTGTGAAATGCATAATTTCGGATACCACAAAGAATTGGGATTTGGGTGAGATGTAGTGTTTTAGTTATTTTTGTTACTCAGAGAGACAAGGGATACTCACTCTAAAACTTATATACACAACTGAAAATTTATTGTTGAGATTAATATTGTTACACAATTATTGCTTTTTATGATACCATACGATTATACAAAGGAATAATTGAAAGAAATAAAAAAATTATATACTAAGAAGTGGCAAGACAGGGGAATTAGCATAAACTTGGTACAAACCATATAGGATAAGGAACATCATCACCATGGTTTGATGTCTCCACAGGAAAGTATTCGATGCTGCTATCAGTCAAACAAAACTTCCCCAACTTTAAACCTTGCCATGGATTTGTAGGACATGAAAAATTAATGGCGAAACATATGCTATTCCATGTAATTGACTCATTATTGCAATTTAGTGTATCCCTTGATATTATCATGCTGTTAAATACTAACAAAAGCAACTCTATCTTCAAGATTGACACGCTGCCACTCAATAGCATCCTTGTTAGTTATTGCTTTTTATTTATTTAGAATGCAAAAAATATGAAAATAACAAAAAATATTAGAAAAAAATTTAAATATGTTATGTTTGAATTCTTTTGTGATGATTGGTTATTTGATTATGTCTTTGTTTAATTTCATTTTATAAAAATATATAACATGCTTTTATTAAAAAAATTTCATGCATACATGCATTTAAAAATCTTACATTTTTGCACTACATCACATTATGCATTTTTTAGTCACATTACCTTTTTTACAAAATTTCTACATCACATTACATTTTATATCACATGTTCACTACACATTTTCATGCATACATGCATTTGCAACACTACATTTTTTTACTACATCACAATCTACACTTCTTGCATTTCTATATGACATTGACACTAATTTTTTACATCACACTACAATTTCACATACAACTTCATTTTACATTTTTTTCATGCATACATGCATTGCATTTAGATTAGGACAATGCATCATTTTAAAAATGCATGTTAGAGACAATATTTTAATTAATAAAATCATTGAGCTCTAACATTAGCATTAATAGTTAAGGGCCTTTTGGCCTAAATTCATTCTCTTCATAAAAAATAAAAAATAAAATTTTTTTTTGATAAATAAAATTGCATGTTACTTGTGTGCCTAGGTTAGAATTATTTGTTGTTGTGGGTGGCATCCAAAAATGTATTATCATGTCTTTGCCTCCGACACATTTCTTTCACACACTCCACTTTTAATTAGGATGTTATTTTGCGATGTTTCCTTTTCCTCTTGTATGTGCATTTCATTATCATGTTTATTTCCCCGTACTTGCATTTTACTTTTATGCATTGTCATTTATTTATTTACTTATTTATTTGCTTATTATTATTTATTCATTTGATTCGATATGGTTGTAAATATTAATTATTCAATTGGGTTGTAATAGCGTAGGACTTTATTTATCGCTTTTATTGCTTTCCTAGCTCACACATCACACACAACGCCAAAAAAATTCATTTCCAAAGGAGAGGACTCGTAGTTAAATTTCAAATTAATTACGAGACTTTTTTTGAAACAAAAAACCCTTTCTTTAAAAACAAACATGCGATCCTTTTACAAGACAAGCGCAAGTTCACCTTAATCTCAACGTCACTACAATCATTTTAACATGCTTTTATCACAACATTTTTTTTTACAACATCTTTTCTTACAATTTTTTTTTTTTGACAACAAGAACTTCTTTTCTTTACAACACATTTTTTCAACATAAAAAAAACGAATACACTTTCGTTTTCAAACAACAACTTTTTCTTTACAACATCTTTTCTTACAATCTCTTTCTCTCTACAACTACAATTCTCTCAAAAATCTTTTTTACAAACAAAAAATATTTACACTTCTTTTCTTTTATTTACTTCATGAAATAAAATTTTCTTAATCTTTACTCACTTTCTTCTTCTATACAACTTCTCCCTCCATTCTTAAAGCATGTATCAAAAAGCACAAAAACATATAAGAGGTTACCATGGAGTACCATGGGCGCTTGAGGTGCTAACACCTTCCTTGAGTGCAACTAACCCCCGTACCTTAGAATCTCTTTCTTTTAAAGGTTTTCAATTTTTCCCCTCCTTTGGAAATGAAAAATAAAACTGTAGTGGGGTATGTCTCAAAAATCCCGCAACAACATCTTGAGACATTGTGCGATATCGTTTTGAATGTTAAGCTTGAACATTCTATTTCTTGACATCGGCACCTTAGCAATGAGTTTACTTGAATTATTTTTTAGAAAAAGATTATTATCCTTCAATTGAATGTCATAACCTTTCTCTAAGAGTTGTCCTAGACTCAAGATGTTGCTCTTTATGTCTAGCACATAGTAAACATTAGAGATAAATTGATGATCACCATTTTTCAATCGAATGAGAATGTTTCCTTTACCTTTCACCGCCATTTTTGATTCATCTCCTAAAGTCACATTCCCTTTCACTGATTCATCTAGCTCCACGAACATGCTTCTTTGCCCACACATATGGTTGCTTGCACCGCTATCAAGGTACCACTGACTTTCTCCACTTCTCTCATTGACATTGTGTGCCAACAATAACACGTCATCTTCTTGCCTTACCTCTTCAACATAGTTGGCCTTTTCTTCAACTCTACAATTGCTAGAAGCTCTACATTCGGAAGCATAATGCCCAAACTTTCCACAGTTGTAACATTTAATATGAGATTTGTCATACCTTATCTTTGTGTATCCTCTACCACGTCCTCTAGTTGAGCTTTCTCCTTTCTCATAAATGTTGCTAGTGAAACTTGAGCCTCTTCCATCATTGCCACGTCCGAATTGTCCACGACCAGGACCTCGTCCTCTACCTCGGCTTGGTTGAATTCTCTCATTTTGTTCTCTAGGTGAATCGACTCGCATCTTGAGTACTTGCTCCTCAATATCTTCTTTCTTCTTTTTCTTTTCTTCATAAGCTTGCAACGACCCAAGAAGTTGTTCAACTATCATCTCCTCCAAATCTTTTGTCTCTTCAATGACGGTTACAATATGCTCAAATTTTGGATCTAACGATCTAAGAACTTTCTCCATGATTTTTACATCATCATACTTCTCTCCGTTTCTTTTTAGGTTATTAGTAACCGTTAAAACTCTTGAGAAATAATCAGAGATGAGTTCACCTTCTTTCATATGCAAAGCTTCAAACTCTCCTCTTAGTGTTTGAAGACGTACCTTCTTTACTTGATCGGCTCCATTGCAAGAAATTCGGAGTTTCTCCCATGCCTCCTTAGCGGATGTTGCATTTGAAATCTTCTCAAACTCGTCATCATCCAATGCTTGGTAGATGAGGAAGAGAGCTTTCTTGTCTCTCTTTCTTGAATCTTTCAAAGTATCTCTTTGTGTTTGAGTTAAGGAATCCTCATCTTGTGATTCCTTATAACCTTTTTCAACAACCTCCCAAACATCATGTGCTCCTAATAGAGCTTTCATTTTGATACACCAATTATCATAGGTGTTCTTCTTGAGAAGTGGAACTTGGAAGGATGATGCTCCATTGCTCGCCATGACTATGAAACTATCTCTTAGTAGAACCTAAGCTCTGATGCCACTTTGTTGGAAGGAGAAGGTTATATTGAGGTTTTGGGAGGTATTGAGGAGGAGAGACTATTTGAGAGAAGAAACAATTTTATTACTTGCTTACTTGTTTCTTGCTTCTTGTTCTTGGTTTACTAATGACTAGCTCTCCCCTTTTTATAGCTCTAAGGAGAGTTCTAGATACTACAAGAAATTATTCTGCACACTTCCAATAGAGAGAGTTCTACACACTTCTCTCTACTACTACATACTTTATCTCTAAGCTACATTTCTACATATCTCTAGAACTTTCATTGGACTTATTAGCATAATAATAATAGATTGGGCCTAACACTTGATTAGTCCAATGGACCTAAACAAGTTTATAATCCAACATAGGCGACAATAATGCGGTGCCATATCCATACCGATGGTTGCAACAGGAAACTACAATTTACACCAAACACTCAAACGTCAGATATTTGCAAAGGAATGAATCTATTCCCTCTACAAAGAGCTAACCTTGCAAAAATACTGTTAAAGAGCCATTTTGGTTGTTTCGCTCCTCTGCTTGTCTGACTTCGGATCTAGAAAGTGAATTTAGATTGTTTAGAAAAAGGTTTCGTTTTCAAATCAAATGGACAGAGATCTAAACCACTTAATTTTGTTTTTTATTCTTTTTAGATTTAGATGTTGCAGGAAAGTTGTACACTTTTCATATCGATGAGTATTCTATTATTTGTTGATGGTTATAAATATCGGTTAGACGGGAGAAACGGGAAGGCAGAAAGAAAGACCAGACATTTGGGATATGATGGTTCATGTTTATAGCAAACTTGCTGATGTTATGCGGTTGTGAATTTTATTTTCACATCTGGTCTTGAGACTTCAATGGAGATGGTTCTCATAGATGAAATGGTAAATTTGTTTGATTTCTTGAAGTTGTGTTTATCTTGATTTCTTGAAACTATGTTAAGGGTGTTTTTGCTTTGTTTACATTTCAATTGAAAATTACAGCTTTTGCTGGTGTATTGAGGATGTTTTTTCTTTGTTTATTTTGCTCTTTTTTGGGTTTTAGGTCGTGTGATTGTGAAGAACATTGCCAATTTGACTAAATTTTCTTCAATTCTGCAATTGAAGCTCCTGTATTGCTTGGTAAAAGGTTTGAATAAAGTGGATTTTACATAAAATATGGTTCCATGCATGATTGAGTTCTTTTCATTCATAAATCTTTGAGTTTATGATCTAATTCATATATGTTGTTTTTATTATAACTGTGTGGTGGACCGAATTCAAAAGTTCATTAATTGGGCCTGAACTCAAAACCTTCATTGGAGAATGATTCCATTCATCTGTATTTCAAGAAAACCATTGAAGAATTGAAATTTACATGTGAAGATGGTCCTTTTATTGTTGCTGGTGTTGTGGATGGTTTGATTGTAGGAGAAAATTGGTGGTATCCATTATGTGTCGATGTTTAAAACGTTTGGTTTGCAATGCAGGTTTTTATTATTGCAGGAGGTTTGTTAATCTTTTTTGTTATCAGTTAGTCTTGATTTGTATGTTACATTCACATCTATTTCTATTTTAATATATTAATTTTAAGCCTCTAATTCTCCTCTTGCCATGTGTACTTTTTTTCTCCACCTATACATCAAAGTGCCATGTATACTAAAAAGCTTATGTGGCATGTTTCATTGCAACTCTCCTCTTATTGTATCTCACTTTTGCCATATGAGTCTCTCATTCTCCTCATTTACTCTCCTCTCATTGTAACTTCATTCTTCTATTCTTCTAATCATTAAAATTCCCAACATCCAAACACTAACAATAATCCCAATTCCATTCTCTCCTTCTTCTTCTTTTATTCCTTTAATCCTTAAGTTCCCAAAATTCAAACTCACCCTAACAGTAAGTAATCCCAATTTTCAAAGATGTTGGAGTCATTAACCGGGGAGACAATTAATGATTCAATATCATTGGATAACTTGCAAAATAAGCTCCATGACATTTTAACTGGTAAGAGATACTTGTTAGTCTTAGACGACATTTGGAACGAGAGTTATGAAAAATGGGCTCTTGCTACCAATGTCACGATCTCCCAGTCTCACAATCTCTGTCCTTTTCACTCCATCATTGTTAGTCTCCCCGTTCCGGCGTAATTTATTGCTTTCGATCATTGCAATTTTCCAAAACTTACCTTTGCTCTGTTGTCGTAATGTCGGCAACATGCTTTGCCGTGATTCGCGCTGCTCGTGCCTAAACTTCTATCTCCTAAGTCGCCGTGATGAGCACCTCGCCGTCGTTCACCCACCCCCTTTCGTGCATCTCAATCAATGGATGTCGTCAATTGCCACTGTCTCATCGACGTAAGTATCACTTTATGTCATTGTTGTGCAATTTGAGCTCTTTTTTATGTTGCCTTCCCATCCGATAGCTTACACACCTTGAAATTTTTTTCTCTATATATTGATTTGTTATATATAAGAAGTTTATTTTGAATGATGAACCCCGTACAATCCAACAATAATGACTATCATTTGAATAAAATGTTACTATTAAAATTACACATTTGAATTTCCAATTTTGTTTTGTCGTGCTATAATGAGAACTACCCTGAGAAGCATTATACATTATGTTTTTGCTGCATGTTCCCATCTTTTGACAACAAATATCTCGCTTAAAAAGACGCATGAAACTAATTGTCAAAAGAGTTGGTATCCAAATGAATAACTTTACTGCCATGCTTTGCGGTCCTGATATGTTTTTTGCTAACGCCCTTTCAAACATTTTTAATCTTCCATTGTTTTAACATTTTATTTGTTCAACTGCACATGTGTCTTGCTTTTATCAAACTCTAGAGGCTCAAGAACAACGGTTGTGTGAACTGTCTAAATACCGGGATGCCCGGTTTCGTATAAAAAAATTGATTAATTTTAAAAGGAACGTCACATCCCCCTCCAAATGATTCCAACAAAGGTATTCATTTTCTTTTAACCTATTTCGTACATATGTATCTATTTTTTAGACTTCTAAATAGAACTGGCCATTCCCCCACTACTTTGAGTTTGCTTCATTCCAATCACTCTCACGAAGATTTGAAGATACTGAAAATCTTACGGGTAAGTGCTCTTACAATACACACTTCAAATCAAAATTATCATATACTAACATGACAATATTTTTTCCATTCTGTATTTCAGATATCATCGAATACTTCATGGTGTTGGACATGATGAACAAGTTTATGTCAAAGACAGACATACAAACATACATGAAAGAATATTCTCAGACATATTAATACTACTATTATCATTTATTTTTTGTAACATTTATTTACAATTTCTCAGAGAATCATGTAAAAATAACTCACAACCGCGCGACGCGCGGGCCTCATGCTAGTTCATAATAATTTACATGTTTTGATAGGCTTGTGGTCAAAATCCATATGTTTTTTATGGTGGGGAAGATGCTACTTTTATGCTTTCTCATGATGTTGTTTGTTTTTTAACTGGTGCTAGGAGTAGTACTTTGCTTTCATACTCTAAGGTTGTTCTCTCATAATTACTATGGTTAAAATAATTAAAATTTTGTATTGAGATTTACCTTTAGGATGCTGTTTTTTTTTTTTTTTAAGTTTATAATATTATCCATTCTCTTTTTCTTCTTCAATATCATCCATCCTCTTTATCTTGAGTAGGAAAGAAGATGCTGTTTTGTGTTGACAGAGCAATGGATCAAACAAATGGATCTGATGGATCTTTTAGAGTTAAAAGAGTTTGTTTGGATGCAATTATAGTTGAGACTTTCTGTGCACAAGGACCATATTCCACACCATCCAAGTTATTTTCAAGTTCAGTATCATTTTTAAATATTTATCAGGCTGTATTTATAATTTATAAATTATGTTTCAAAACATCTCCCAGTTCACTGATTTAGATTATGATGACTCATTTGATGAAACTGATGATGTTGAAGTTTATCTTCCTATTGCATTCTTGAAAAATATTATTGTAACACCTCCTCTTAGTGGAAAAGATGTTGAACCTGTTGCTGTGGCAATTAATGTCAAAAGAAATTTGTCCAAAGTTTTTGATGGAGTTGCTCAGGTTGAAGCAAAGAAGTGTCTTAAGCCTGTTTACGATTGAAAAAAAATGAAAGTCTTTGTACTGTGTCATTTGGAAGTCTTTAGAACAAATAAGAATGTAAAACTTGAATTTCAATGTATTTGTCATGCTCAGTGTAGTTGTTGCTTTTAAGTTAATATGTTTACCTTTTAGTTATGGTAGTGTGTGCTTAATAAATCATGTGTGACTACTAATCCAATGCTGTTTGTATTTGAACCTCAATGCCTAAAACACGGCATATATATATAAATTTCTGGTATTTTGTAACATAATGAGACCTACACACGGTTTGATACAACTTTCGTGTTATGCACTGAAGAAAAAAAATGGATACTGAATATATTATAATGTACCACTTACTTATTCCGAGACTATCAAATGTACCACTTATTGATCTAACCATATTTTACATCATAACTAAGACAATCAAAATATGAGTTTATTAGTTGTAATTTGGAACTCCTATCAAAGTATAATTTTCAATATCTTATTTTGATATTAAGTTACATGCTCTATTGTTTCTTATTTTTCTTTCTTTCTTATGCTAATATATTTTAATGGTTGTATTTTGTTAACAAACCAACTAGCTAGCCGAAGTATTTCCAAAAACTCTGCTTTACTCCCTCGTGTGTGTTTGTACTGCATTGCTTGATGGAAAATATTTAGGCCAAATTTCAAAATCAGTGGCTTATAGAAAGTGTATTTTTTATCACACCTCTATAATATGTTATGTTTATTATTTTATCATTACTTATATGATTGTATAATATAATATTTTACGAAAGTTATTTTCTTGAAAATGAATGATAAATATAGTTATTTTGTTAATGTTAATCAAAATTAATGAAATTATATGATATAATTTTTAATATGGTTATTTAGTTGAAAAGGTTTATAATTTGTTTTGATTTATCTATATATTTGTACCTATGATGAGAATCTCCAATGCCTTTACTAAAACTTAAATATCAAAGTAGATTTAACATATATTTGTATTACATAACCAAAATACTATCTTTTCATATGATCAAAACTGTAATTTTTTACTAAAACACTCCGATATCTATTTCTGGAATCATGACTTCTACCTGAATTAAATTGATTTTGATGTTGGGTATATTTATTTTTCTTCATATTCCTCTTTTTTTGTCTTTGCATAAATCAATTTTATTCGTGTAAATTAATTTTTCTAATTCTCTCATATTCAGTTATGTAATAAATTAATTTAGGATCAAACACATGCATAATAGTTTATATTCGTGTGTATTTACTAAATTTTCCTTTTTTTTCTTCATACTCCGTGCATCCGCACGGGTCATACGCTAGTAAAGTGACACATTCAGGTTATCATACTTTTAATTATGTCTTTTGATTATATTTATATCATTCAAGACACTTTGAGATTTCGTAAAATACATGCTTAAAATCACTTTGCTTTTTATTTTCATTTTGATTCATTTGGTCTCTTTGCAAATTGTAGTCGTTCGATTTTTTATTCTAATATCTGCTTGATTCTAAGTTTAACAATATCATAGTCATAGAAAATACGTATCACACAAACGGGCACGTCGTGCCCGTTTGGCCCGCTAGTAATATTATAGTAATTACTAATTAAGACAAAGAAAAACGCAACTCATAACACTCACATTATTGTAAAATTGATTCTAATTAAAATTGAGTTGAAGGTAAAATAACTTATGTTTAGATACAGTCAACTAAGTGAAATTTCTAGTTTCAAGCATAATCAATACTGGAGATAAAATCAATTCTACTTCAAAAAAACAATACATGTCAGAATCAATTCTACATTAAAATCAGAGCAAAATATACACCTAAATAATAAGTAAATATGCAACAAAGTGATAAATGAGAAACGGCAAAACAAGGTATAATCATAGAGATTGCACATACATACATGCAAGATTTACAAGGTTAGGTGAGAGCAATTTGAGTAACTCGATACATACACACACGATTGATTATGAGAAACCCTTCCTTGCCAAATCATACGCTTAAACGCTTGACACTATATCACAACTAAAAACACGCGAATTAGTGACGAATTTTAGAGAGGGAACATAATCCGTCACTAATAGTGAGGGAATCAGTGACGGAATCATTTATTTTTTATTAAAATAAAATTGACTAGAATTAGTGACGGAATTTGTGAGGAAAAGGTTTGGTCACTAAAATTCCCTCACAAAATTCGTCACAAGCTAGATTTTTTGAGGGTATTTGTAATGAAAAATTTTCTTTCGTCAATTACAAATATAGTTGAATTGAATAATGATATTTGTGAGGGAATTATTTCCGTCACAAACTAAATTTTTTAAGAACATTTGTGAGAGAAATTATTCTTCGTCGATGAAAATTATTGTTGAATTGAATAATGACATTTGTGAGGAAATTATTTTCGTCACAAACTAAAAACTGAGAAAATATATATATATATATATATATATATATATATATATATATTCTCAGTTTTTTTTATTTTATAATTAAACCCTTGTGGTTTTAGAAGAAAAAAAAATCAAATTTAAAAAATGTATTTTTTACCTTATTTTTCTATTATATTTTTTATAAAATATATATCATAATTTTAATCCACCAATAAATTCATATTTTTTTGTACGCATATCTTACCAAAAAAAAAAAGAAAGTTTAGTAAAAAAAACGGCTTAAACATCATTTTCGTTCATACTTAAGCGGAATTTTTGTTTTAGTCCTTGTATTGATTTATATTCTAAATAAGTCCTTGAATCAACCAAACTTTTTGCTTTTGGTCTCTAAAGCTAAAATCCGCAGGAAAATTTGTAAGTTTCTTGTAAATTTTCCTACAAATTTTTCTGCGGATTTTTGTTTAAGGGATTAAAATCAAAAAGTTTAGTTGACTCAGAGACTTATTTAGAACAAAAATCGATACAGGGACTAAAATCAAAATTGCGCGTACATACAAAGATGAAAACGATGTTTTAGCCTTAAAAAATTAGAATTTGTATGAATAAGTTTAGCAAAATAAATAGAATTTGTAACATGGTACAACTGCTTCAGGGTCGGCTCAAGGGTAAGACTGTTGAGGCAAAATTCTTATTTGATGTTTTAAAGATAACAATCTAATTTAATTATATTTTAAGTATAATTCTGATCATAAGGTAGTTAACAAAGTGCTTTTGAGTGTACTTATTAAGACAGGTTAAAATGGATCTTTTAAGTTATGTGTTAAGCAACTTGAAGGTTTCAGGATCAGTCTAAGACTGATCTCTGATCTGGGTTTGTTAGAACAATAATCAAGCTTGCTGCATTTATTGATAAGTCAACCATACAAATGACAAAAAAATACTTTTGTTGAAGATTCTTATCAGTTATGGCAAAGTTCATATTTAGAAGGAATTATATATTTGTCATAAATATTATTCTTCCATTATTGGACATTGAAGAATAAAGCATGTGCATCAAGATGATTCTCCAAGTGTTATGTGATTTTTGTTCTTATCAGATTTTATGTCATGGATACATAGACCAATCACAACTCAACAACAAACTATATTTATTGGTTGGCATGTACTTGTATGAACTTATTTTAATGGAGCTTGTCCGACACCTTTTCCTTATTTTATGGAGAAGTGCAAAGCAAGGACAATGACAAAGGACAATAGATATATACCAATGACAGAGAACCAGCTGCATATTACCACTATGTCAAGTACAAAGATAATTCTCCAACAATTTTATTATACTCTCCTTCAGCCCAGTTTTGAGACTGGTCTAAGAGTGATGACTTAAAGAATGATTTAACTTGTACTTTAAAGACAGCTCACTAACAACTATTTCATCATGTGCAAAATACTTCCAACCACTACTAGAAAAATCGCGTTTAGAGACCGATTTAGAGACCGATTTTAATGCAAATCGGTCACTAAATCAATTAGTGACCGATATAGAGACCAATTAAAATCAGTTGTAAATACCTTGGTGGCTGATCTTTTGTGACCAATTTAGTGACCAATTTGTTGTGACCGAATTAGTGACTGAATTTAGTGACCAATTTAGAGACTGAATTTAGAGACCGATTTAGTGACTGAATTTAGAGACCGATTTAGAGACTGAATTTAGAGACCGATTTAGTGACTGAAATTAAAACCGATTTAGTGACTGAATTTATAGACCGATTTAGTAACTGAATTTAGAGACCGATTTAGTGACTAAATTTAGAGACCGATTTAGAGACCGATTTAGTGACTGAATTTAGAGACCGATTTAGTGACTGAATTTAGAGACCGATTTAGAGACCGATTAGTGACTAAATTTAGAGGTGACCAATTTAAAAGTAATTTATATATTTTTGCGACCGATTCAGCGGCCGAATTGAAAGCATTGTATGTTAAATTCGGTCTCAACTTCCGTCTCTAATGAGTTTTTTGTTTTTTTTTTTCATTTATAATTTTTTTATAAATATTAATATTTATAATTGAAAATCCCTAAAAGCAATTTTTTAGATAAAATTTAATATCTCTAAAAATATTTCATAGACATTAAACAATTAACCATGCACACAACAATATTAACATATTATGTCAAAAAAAAAAAAACAATATTAACATATAGATTTAAGCATTACCAAACACTTATAATAAAAAAAAAAAGGAATTTTGTTCACAAAAAAAAAAAAAAAAAGAAACAAAAAAGAGGCATTTTAAAGTATGTCACTAGCTACTACAATTGTCATTCTCTATTGATCTATATCCTCACCACCATCATCATTATCGTCAGAAAAATCATCATCATCATCAGAGACATCATCATCATCATCATCATCATCTATCATACCTTATCTTGATGAACTTGATCTCTAGTATATGGCTTCGTCTAAAAGTTTAAGTTGTCCATCAATTGTATTAACGTATCCCGAAGTTCTTTCGTTTCCTCTCTCATTTCTTCTCTTTCAATTATCATTTCTTCCCTTTCTATTTTTAGTTCTTCAAATTTATCTCTTTGCACCCACTCAGTTGACGAGGAAGAACCACGATAATTTCGCCTGCTTATAAATAAAGAAGATTCACTCCCACGACCATATACATGTCCTTTCCTTATTCCTGCCAGCTCAAACCACACATCTGTTTCCTTTGGCGGCGGAGTTCCTTACAAAGATGCTTGTTCAGTCAATTCTTCCCATCTACGTTTATACATTTCCTATTGACATAAATATAAGACTAATTAATATTTTAAAATCAAGTAAAATAAAATCAACATGAAAAATTAAAAACAATACAATTTAAAGTTTAGAACTCATTACATAGACATGTTCCGATCTTCGATCAACCCAAGTGCTATTCTTGCGATGTTGGTGTGTATGAACAAACAAATCTGAAGGAGTTGGAGGAGCCCCATTCAATTCCGTCTAACAAACAAAAAAATATGAATTAAAAATAATTTAACATCTTAAAAAAATTCAATTCCATATTTTGCTATGTTTTTTAGCCATTCACCATAAAGAGACACACTAATAAGCGTTGTTTACAGTTCCTATCATAAACTCAACAAACAAAAGATGCATGTGTAATAGATATCTATTATTTTACACTATATTCATAAAGACCTATCTTAGACTTAAAGAATTGCAACTCATAAAAAGAGGTAAAACATATGCAACATAAACACCATATTTATACAAACAAAATAAACTTTACCAAATTAGCTCTGTGTTGGGAGGAGGTGATAGAGCCACAAGTGTGAAGGGACATTCCATGACCTTCATGGACAAACACTCGATTTGTTTTTGCTTGTATACACTTTTTCTTATATTCAGAAGTTCTCCAATGCTTACATAATGTATTCCACAAATCCGAGGTAATCCAACTTGGTCTTTTCCATGTGGCACGAACCTTGTTTAAGTTATTTTTCATTACAGTTGCTCCTCGTCTTTCAAAGTTCTTTCTAGCCCATGCTTCGTCCGGTGGATAAAAATTAAACTTTTTCTAGATAATATATAACAAAACATAGGGTTAGGCAAATATTCTCCTTAAAGTAAATGTAGATTAGCATCTATTATATTAACAAAAAATAAGGCTGCAATAACAACCCAAACAATGAAAAAAACGAGAGAAATTAAATATTGAAGAAAAGCTACAATAGCAACCACAAAAGGAAGGAAAAAATTGATAAACATCTACATTAATTCCATGGGTCGTCCCAGCCCTTAGGTCCCTCTCTTTTTAAGAAATCAATAATAATATTTCTACTTTTTAAGAAAGCTAATTTGCTCTGCAGAATTTGCGCGTATTCAAAATGCTAATCTTTGATTCAAATTAAAAACATACCTTCAACTCTTTAAACCACAAGTCTCTCATATCAATGTGTATCTTTTTCCATGAGCTCCATGGCTCATTATAACTACTCCTCATGATATCTCCAATCCCTTTAGCTGCACCATGCGAAGGCAAAAATCTACAAAAATACATATTATTAGTTATGAAATCTATATAGTATATGACAAGGACTAAAAATATATACATGTAAATATATTGGTGTTGATATTAATTAAGCCCAAAAGCTATAGCTGGTTATTGAGAGCCAAATTAAGTCAAATATTCCAAACCAATACAAACTAAAAATTTTAAGGTTTTTTGTGTTAGCGCTCTCCTATAAATCCTCAAATCCTGCATTCATGTTCTCTCTTTCTAAAATAAAATTGATCAATTATCTCATAGATAGCCTCAATCAAATTCACAAACAAATAAAACAGACATGTTAATATAATTGCCCAGAAAACAATACTTATCGGAGAGACGCCGCAACAACAACTCACTACTAATTATGAGAATGGAGAAGTACATATCGACACAACAAAAGAAAAACAATCAAATACAAATAGAAGTAGTACGTAGAACTTAAATACAGATGAAATTTGATTTCAATAGAACTTAAATTCACAATATATATCCAATTCAAATCAACAAGAAAATAAAAGTTAGGTTTTACAAATTACATACATATGGATGAGTAGTGCCTTCGAGAAAGATTCGAGGGGTTTCAAAGTGAAACGTGACTGAAGAATTTGAAGATTTATGTGAAAGATTTGACCGGTTTTGCAGTTTTTCTGGGTTTGTAGCTAGCGTGAAGAAGGTTTGTTATAATATTGGTTCTCGGTACCTTTTTCCTTTCTTTCACTGAACTTGGTTCAAGATAGCTACTTATAAAAAAAATTAATAAAAGGTAGTTAGATAAACTAGGTTCTATATATTTTTTTTTGGTACATGATTCTATATATTTTAATTTATAAAAACTTGGTTCGTAAAAAAAAAAAAGGATTTTTTAAAGGTAGTTTGATTATCTCCATCAATGTGTTATAGGTCAATATTGTTTTTTTTTCGGTGTATTTTTAAAATCTTTTTTATTTTTTGACAAAGTATTTTTAAAATCTTAACTGTCACAAATTAATTACTACATTCGTTTCTTTTTACTTATCGTTTTAGGAAAAATAAAAAAGACCAAAATAGAAGAGTGTATTTCTTAAAAAGAACGGAGATAGTATCATCCACTGAAAACTTCGTTCACATGTTTTAAAAAAATTTAATTTTTTTTTATTTTCAATATATCAATTTTTATTTTTAGTCAAATAAAATTTTTCGTTGAACTTTTTTGTTCTAAATTTTATGTTTAAAATTTTATCTAATTTTTTTTCGTTGAACTTTTATTTAATTTTTTATAGTTCAAGTGGTAAGAGTTAAGGGACATGAGTTGGGTAGAGAAGGTTCAGGGTTCAAATCCTGGTGGGAGCAATTTATCATTCCGATGTACCAAAAAAAAAATATACTAAATAAATTATTTTTATGACATGTCATTAATAAAATCTTAAAATGTCATTAGTTTAAAATAAATTGGATCTTTAACTTTTGTGTTGAAAACAAGATATATAATTCATGTAAATTAACGAATTTTAGACACAATTGTTAATCCAAAGTTGTAATCTTTAATTTAAAGTTGTTTTTTACAATAAACTTAAAATAAAAAATAACATCTCTTTAATCACTTGTGAAATCTCAATATGTTTGAAAGTTTCTTCTCCTTCTTCATTGTCATCTTGCTCTTGTTCTTGTATATCGTCAAATGAATCTTCAACTCTTTCTTTCTTTTGAACATTAATGGATACTTTTGATAAAACTTCTCCTTTTTTTTGGTACATCGAAAAATTGATGAAACTTCTCCTTCAGTGTCATATTATTCTAGTAATTTGTCAAACGAGTCTTCAATTATTTCTCCCTCTTCACCTCCCATCGACGGTTCCAATGAGTCTTCCACCCTTTCTTCCTTTTGAACATTCACGGGTCTTTTGTTTATTTTTTTTCTCTCTCAGATTTGTTATTTTACTCTGCACTTGAAATTTTTAACAATTTCTATACTCATCTTATTTATAGAATTTTATCCCTTCATAAAACCATTGTTTTTTTATTTGGATAAAGACTAAAAGACTATTATTATATGTAACAAACTTTATTTAGATACCAAAATATAACAAACTTTGTTTTAAAAATAAATTTTAGTTTTTCAAACTTTTTGACAAATTTTAGTTTTTCAAATATATATATATATATATATATTTTTTTGACAAAATATATATATATATATATATATATATATATTAAACCATACCAATATATATACTAAACAATTTTAGATTTTTAAAGAAACTTCGTTAGTTAAAGAAAAAACTTCGTTAGTCAATTGTTTTTTTTTATCTGAGTATTAAGTTTTTACTTAAATATATACTCCCTCCGTCCCATTATATAAGCACTTTTACTACAAAAGTCTAGTCTCAAAATATAAGCCCCTTTACAATTTACTAGGTACATTTATTACTTTTTTGCTTACACATACCCCTAATTATTACTATTAAGTTGTATTGGAATACAAAAATTATAAAGGGGCTTATATTTTTGGACTAGACTTTTGTAGTAAAGATGCTTATATAATGGGACGGAGGGAGTATATTTTTCCATTTTAATTTTTTTGTTGAAAGTTGAAAATATATATTTCTTTTGAGAGGCGAGGTTTCCGGATTAAAATATAGTAAATTTTTTGTCTCTAAATCAGTTGCTAATTATTAGTTTTTAATTGATGTATAATATTCAGTCTCTAAATTGGTCACTGATTGTCCGTCTCTAAATCGGTCACTATATTAGTGACTGATTTAGCGACCAAAATATTTTTTATTATGTGACTGATTAATCAGTCTCTAAATCGGTCACTAATATAAATATAGTAATTATTGGTCTCTAAATCAGTCACTAATTATTTGTCTCTAAATCGGTCACTAATATAAATATAGTAATTTTTCGTCTCTAAATCGGTTACTAGTTATTAGTCTCTAAATCGGCCACTAATATAAATATAGTAATTATTGGTCTCTAAATCAGTCACTAGTTATTAGTCTCTAAATCGGTCACTAAATATAGTAATTATTGGTCTCTAAATCGGTCACTAGTTATTAGTCTCTAAATCGGTCACTAATATAAATATAGTAATTATTTGTCTCTAAATTGGTCACTAATTATCAGTCTCTAAATCAGTCACTAATATAAATAAAGTAATAATTGGTCTCTAAATCGGTCACTAATTATCTGTCTCTAAATCGGTCACTAATATAATATTAGTGACCGATTTAGAGACCAAAATATTTATTATTATGTGACCGATTATTCGGTCTCTATATCGGTTGTTATATTATATTAGTGACCGATTTAACCACCAAATATATTTTTACTTTAAAATCAAAATTTTGGTCTCAAATTCGGTCTCTAAAGTGACCAAAATATTTTGGTCGCTAAATCGGTCTCTAAATGCGATTTTTCTAGTAGTGAACGACTATTCTTGTCCATCAGGCATTGTACTTTCATTCCAACTCATCAATCAAAGGCTCCACGCGCTCCTCCATTCATATCTGCTTGAAGACCAGTCTTAGACCGGTCTGCAAGAAGCATATTTATTGATTAAATTAATTGGACAAAGGCTCCGGTGCTCCACTTGCAGGTTACTTGTGAGTAACGGCTATACTTGTTGATCAAGGCTTGAAGACTCAAATATTTCCTATAAATAGGCCTCATTATCAACATTGAAGAGCAAGAGTTTTAGCACACATCAAAACAATCATATCATTATCATACAAGCAGTCTCAAAGCTCTTCTTTACATCTCTATCACTCCAAAGCTCTCAAATATTATACTGACACTACCACATTTATTGCTTCTGGCAACACTTTTTTAGGCAACTAGTGTAAATTGTCCCCTAAAAATAAGTTAGGCAACGCTTTTCACCGGTTGCCAGTCATTTGTTTGCAACAGTGTATAAGTGTTCCCTAAAATCTTATAGGGAACGATTTTGATATGTGGCAATAACGTTTGGATGGACACAATTGAAAATCGTCCCCTTAGACGTTTTTGGGGACAATTTTGAAGCGATGCACTATTTCATACAGAAGGCAACATTTATGAACCGTTGTTTTTCATATAAAGTTGTAAATTTTGTTTTTTTTTATGGTAATTTATGTCTTTTCTTCAAAGAGTAAATTTCTTTATGAGATCTAAAGATATAATTTTTATTTTTTTTAGAATACATCTTCCATATCAAAATAATTGTTACAATAGATCAGTTTACGTTGTCAATGTATAATTTTAATCATTAATATCTTTAATTATCTATTTTTAAAAATTATGAAAGTTGTATATTCTAAAAATATTCATCGAAACAAATTAAACAACATCTCATATGTTTATATTTATATTTACATATCAATAAAAAAAAAAAGGCAGTCAAAGTAGATCATATAAATAGTTCACAATTTTGAAATGTAGGGAGTAATAATAATACTAATATTTTTAAACTGTATAAACTCTTAAGTGATTTTTAGAGACATCATTTTCATAAGCTTTTTTTAACTTGGTTGATTTTATCACAAAAGCTTAGAACACAAAACCACTTCTCTTTATTAGAAAGATTTGCTCAAGTCAATTGTTCATATTATTTGAGTGTTACCTTAGGAATATGGTAGATTAAGAAATTTAATGTTGTGTTAGATCAAAAGAAGATTTGTATTTAGAGATCGATAGTATCTCAAGAGACATAATAGAGAAACTGGACTAGCCCAAGATTAAGGGTGAACCAGTATAAAAATTATTTGTGTGTTCTTCTTACTCTTCTCAAGTTTTTACAAAAACACTACAAACACAACACTCTTTAATATTTGTTATAAGTGTTACTTTATACTTGCTATATCAATCTAAGATTAGGCTTACGTTTTGTTCTTGATAAATCTAACGTTTGTTCATTTATAGTTAAATTTTTTAAAGGTTCACAATTTAAACTCCTCCTTTCTTGTGAAAAACTTTGCTACTTCAAAGACAACCTTAGCAAGGACTTTAGGCTTCAAAAAAAGAAATTTATTTATTGAGTTAAAAAAGTCTTTCATCTATAACAATATATAAAGGAATATGAGATCTTGGGCTGGATTTTTCCATTTCTATAAATACTCTTTATTTATTATATTTAGACTAATTAAGTGACTCAAATGCCATGTCATCTTCTTTTAACACCTAATAATTACCGCAATTATAATTGCTGTAATTTGAAATTGGTGTAGTAGTAGTAGTAGTAATACATAATAGTGCTGATGAATTGAAAGCCAAATCTATTCCATTGCTTTTTATTTAATTTTTTATTTTTAATTATTACGTGGCAATAGAAGATGATGTGGCATCTGAGTTATTTAAGAGGTTTACCATATCAGCATTGACTTGGTCAAAATTGACCATTTACAAAAAGGGGCAAAGATAAGGGTTCAAAAGTGCTATTCTTAAAATTATAATAAAAATATATATTTTATAGAAATACCTAATTAATGTTTGTATCTATACTATTATTATTTAAGACCTTTTTTTCAAAGAAAATTGTACATGTGGCAGTCCTATATTGATTCTCTTCTCATATTGTTTTAGCATTTAATAATTTAATGTTTTCAAAAAAATCTCACATTATTGTCAAAAAAAAAAAATCTCACATTAACACAATAATGCAATTAATGGTATAATAATTTTTTTGGTATAATAATATGTGAATTCAATTCTCTTAATCTCTCTTTTTTTTTGGACAAAACTCTCTTATTCTCTTATTATTTTTTGACAAAATTATCTTATTCTCTTATTATTATTTATGATTTAATTCATATATTGGTACGGGATTGGATCACTATGTTTACAATATCAAAAATTTATGGTACCACAACAATTTTAACAAATTGTAAAATATATTTTTAAATATTAAAAAAGATATTATTTAAAAATTATCAGAATGTTAATTTTTTTTTATACAAAAAAGATTAAATGAAATAATCAGTAGCATATTTTTTTTGATATTCAATAGCATTTTAATTAGGAAAATATATATTTGCAATTAATTGTTTTTTTTTGTGGAATCAAATAAGGCTTAACATAACACGAAATATTTAAAATTTAATTAATGCATCAAATAATTTTATTATATTAAAATAATTTTTAAAATGACATTTTGTTTTTGGCATATGACATCTTTTTAAACTGATATGTAATAAGGAAAAAACAAATTCATTAAATGTCATTTTTCAAAATGGCAGAAGTAAAAAAAAAAAAAATCAAAATGGCAATCAATTTAAAGGCAATCAAATTAATGGCAATCAATTCACACCTTTCTTTTTTGCGTATAATAAATCACCCGATTTTCTTTTGTTTGACTTACACAATTTTAATTGTACTATCTCTCAAAAAAATATTTAAAAATATAAATATTGTGCTACACACAATATTCAACAAACCCTAATTTATACATCTATAAAAAGGTATTAGCCAACAAAATATTGTACATCAGGCAACGGTCGCCCATTATTGATCTAACTAATCTTTCTTTTCTTTGTGCAATACCTCTCTTATTTGTTGGGTCTTGATTGAATTTATTGTTTGAATTTGATGAATTTTGTATTAAACATGTGTATTATTCTTTTGTTATTGAGATCTATATTACCTTGCTCCTTTTTAATTTATAGTCATATATTCTCGATCAATTCTCATATTTTTTATCCATGTTTTCGTTGTTTTTCACATTCTCATATTAACCTTCCATTGTTTCTTTGCTACAGTGTATTGTATCAAAATGGTGGCTGTTTGAAAGTGGTGAGTTTTACTACAGGATCGTATGGTATGAAAGATGATAATCTTTTTATCAAGTTATTTCTATTTATTTGATTTGTTTTTCACGCTCATTATTTAATATGTGTGATCAAGAAATTTTAGGTAACTCAACTTCATAATCCATAATGGTAAGAATATGCATGAAGAGTTGTATTCCTACTACCTAACTAATTAATAGTAGTATTTTGAGGTTTTTTTGGTAATTAAACTAATATATTTTGATTTTACTCAACTGATAATGCAAATTGATATCGTGAATGTGAATGGAAACACTAACAAAATTTGACATGTGAATTCATATTGTATTGTGAATGGAAAGTCTATCAATATACTCAAAAAATGCTTAAAATTAAACTATAAATTGCCAAAAAAAAACTATCAATATATTGTGAATGGAAACACTATCAATATATTAAAAAAAATTCATAGGAGTATATAATATGCAAACTAACAATGCTTAAAGTATTTTTAGGAAAAAAAATGTTTAAAGTTAAACTATAAAAAAAAAAGGTTTATTCTTTCGATGCCAAGTATACTAATATATTTTATTTCAACGTTGATTGAAATTTTTAGTAAAAAAAATAACGTTTCAAATTTAATGTTTAATTATAATTTCTCACAAATAAATTGACAACATTTTTTTGTGAAAAAAACGTATGAAGTGCGTAAACAATGTAAATTTATTTTTATTGCTTTAATAAATAATTTAAGGTCCCGGAAACTTATTAGCTCAGTTGAAAAACATTATATTATATATGCAGGTCATACTGCCCCAATGCACATGTAAAGAAAATTTCACAATTTCAACAAACTTTATGCTGGACTCGAAATCAAGTTGCAAAAAAGATAATGTGTAAGACACCTCATGCATCAAATTAAACGGGATATGAGCCTTAATAACTTCTTTATTTTTTTACTTAATGAGCCTTAATCACTTAAAGTCTACACTAAATGGAAAATTTCTATTTTTATTTTATTGAGAATGAACTATATATTTTTACTTTATTAATCGTATCATTAAACAAATTTTTTATAAATAAATAGCAATAAATATATTATTTTCATTTATTTATTTAATATCAAGTTTTTTTTAATAAGCTATTTAATATCAAGTTCAACAACGGTTCAATTGATCAAACAGATTGAACAATAATATGGAGGTCATTCCGGTTCATCTTTCAATCCATAATATATCTTTCAAGAGTCTTTTACATACACATACACATTAAAATTAAACAAAGATAAAATATTTTTCAAAAGATAAAGTAAAATATAACTGGAGTAAAATTAAAATAAGAGTAAAAATAAAATAAGGATAAAATATACTTATTTTGCTATAAGTATAGCCTCCAAAAGGAAACAAATGTCACAAAATATTAACTTTGCTTAGCTTCTACCAATTTATATTGTTTTTTCTTTTCTCAATTTCTATTTTTTTTGTTAATGATTCTTTCTTTTCTTTTTATCTATTGATTTTGTTTGTTTATTTGATCTATTATCAGGATTTGTAAAGTTGGAGATTAAAGTTTGACACACTTAATACAAATGAAAATCTATGGTCATGTGACAATATCGATCAATTTTAGAGTACAAAGTATTGCACCATACTTTATAGTTTAGTGTGTAAAAGATTATATTATCAAAAAAAAAGTGTGTAAAAGATTATCAAATGTTTTGGTTATATTAATTATGACTTATAAATGCCATATAAGAGTTTTAATGAGTTTTTAATCAGTAGAGGTCCTATACTATAAGTCATGAGTAAATGATATAAGCAATATTATTTAGTAACATGTGGGATATGTAATGTATTGAGAAGAAGAAGAAGAAGAAGACTATAATTAAGAAATATTTTTAAGTTATTGCAACAAATTTAATTTATCATGTAATTATTATGAGTTGTAAGTTAGTGATAAATTATATATAAATTGTCTTTTTGTTAATGATTATGTGCAAGTCACATATATTTAAGTTCTATGTTTTATTTAAAAATTTGTAGTTTATTTAAGATTTGAGATTTATGTTTTTTATCTCTATTTTTTATAATACATGCACGGGAAAAAATTGTGATTTATACGGGACCTGTTTTTTTAATTTATCTGAGGGCTATATTTATTTTAAAATTTATACGAGTCTTTTTTAGTTATAATTAATACGGAACCGATATCTTTAAACATATATTATTATGTTGACTATATTTTTATTCATATATTTACACATAAATATATATGATTTTTTATTTGAAGGCATTGATGTGAAAATTAAATAATAATTTTTATGTTTATTTTTGTTTCATATTTATTTTACTATGGATATAATGAGATTAATTAATTTGACTTTTTTTTTGTTTCTTAAGGGGGCTTTTTAATTTCAATAATATAATGATGTTCATTCATTCAAATAGATAGAATATATCAGATACAAGTATAAATTAATTTAAAGTTGATCGGTCAATTTGAACCAAACAAACATTTTACAAGACGAAAAACAAGAATACCACACAAGACGGGAAAACAAGAACATTGCACAAGACGGAAAAATAAGAACAACACATATGATAGAAAAATAAACAAACGTCGCACTAAGACGACGAAATCACAAACAAAAAACCAAAAAAAAAACTTTATAAATGTGAAAACCGCTTATAATTTACATTGAAAAGAAAAAGAAAAAAGATGCACATGGGCCTCTTTTTTTTAAAATGTATAAAAGTATTACTTTTAGTTTTTTTTTATTATCATGATATTGATATGAAGTTTTCACCGCCATTAGCGATGACTAATCTTCGTCGGGGAATTTGTGGGGTACACAAGGTGGGTTCTCCCCTCTTAACCAAATTTTCTACATACGCATAAGCCAAAAATCGAGTCCATGACCACATGCTTAAGCTGTTAAGCAGACCAACACCCTTATGAATTGGACAAATTCATTGTTGTCTAACGGTGTATAATTTTATAAAATATATTTAAAAGTCAATAAATCTACAAACGTATTTTTTTTCCGTGCATGACACGGGCTCATAAACTAGTTTGTAGAATACTCAAGGTTTTTTAAAATTTTGTTATATTGTGACATAAATTTTATTTTCCTAAATATAACTACATAAATCCCCAATAAATGTGAATTCGAATATTTAACTGTTTTTCGTTCATATAATAATAAATGGTTTTATAGAAATACTAAATTAATGTTATTATTTTAAAAATACTAATGAGTTATCAAATTTTATCATATTTGAAAAAAATTATTTCGGTAAATAAAAGTTCACAAAATTTGCAACAAACATACTGCAAGAATACTAAATTAATGATCATATTTTAAAAACACTCATAAGTTTTACTACCTCCGTTCCTTTTTACTTGTCGTTTTAGAAAAAAATCTTTGTTCCTTTTTACTTGTCGTTTTGGCAATTTAGGTTATATTTTGCCTATTATACCCTCATTCCTATTTTATTTTATTGACTAAATTTTGTATAATATTTTTTTTGTTGAAACAATATAATCTTTTTATTGTATAAAAATTTTGTTTGTTTTTAAATAAAGTTTGTTACAATTTTTTTGGAAATAGATAATGTTTGTAAAAAAATATGAATTTATTGGTGGATTAAAAATATAATATATATTTAAAAAAGGGCATGATGGGAAATTTAGGTGCAAAAATACACTCTCTTATTTTAGTCTTTTTTTTCTAAAACAACAAGTAAAAAGGAACGGAGGTAGTAATATTTTTATCATATTGATACATTAAAATTTGTTTTCATAAAATTAAATACATATAATAACCAAAGAGTGCATGTTAAATATCTAACAAATTTTCATTTATTTAATAAAAATTATTTTTAAAAAATATTCATGATTTTTTTTTAAATTTAATCATATGAGCACTTAAAAATTTGTTTTTGCAATAATAAGTACCAAATATGAGTATTGATTTTTTTTGGGTCTAGACGACTTAGGTATCAACGGTCAAACGTATAATTGGAGACATCTCAAATAATAGAATATCTGACCTAAAGAATATTAACAAATTTTTGCATATAAAATAATAACATATTTTAGAGAAATGCATGTCTTTGTCTGACATTTCAAATTAATTTCTTTAATTTTATTTTCAAATTAACAATTAACGTCATACTGGCCCGGGTGTTTTACTAGTTCTCTCTCAAAACAAAACAAAAGAAAACAAATCATTTTCACTATTATTTGTGTGTTAAGTGTTAGCTGTATAACACGTTCTCTCTCACTCTTCTCATTCTCCTTGCGTAGTTAGTTGCGTACGTTGTTCGCATGGAATAGATCGATAAATTCACAATCGCCGTTTTCTCTGCTTCAATCGCAACTACTTGATTCGCTTTCAGAATCGCTTCTCGATTCACAATTGCAGTTGCATCTCTTCAATTCGGTAAATGGAGGAGTTCAATTTTTTAGGTTATTCAACTCAATTTTGTTAGGTAATGTTTCTAATTTCTTAGAGGATCTGTTCTCTTGTTGAATCCATATGTGTTAATTTATTTGATAAGGTTTTGTGTATAAAATCAGGTTGTATACTATAAATTGAACTTCAAATTAAGCTCACAATGGAGAAAGCGCTTTCAATGACTTGTTTGATTAGCTCTTAATTTGATTCTCCTTTGTTTATCATGGTTAGATAACAAGATATGATATGATATGATATGATGATGACTCTTGAGTTGTAGGAACAAATATTTATATATTGACAGTGTACACTTTGAATCTTGCATAGTTATCTTATTCTATGTATTGTGTCACATTTGTAGCTTGAGTTGATATGGTAGATAACCTACAAACAATTATTGTAGATCAGATCTACTCCGAAACCATATATTTGATTCGGAATTTTGTTACACCAATTTACTAGTTTTTGTCTTGCCATTTTCTGTATTTTCAAAATGTGGGAACTATTTTAGCAGCTGTCCACTCAAAGAGTACTATTATGATTTAGATTGAAAATTCTATTTGTAATAATTTGCGAGAATGCTTTCAAAGACATGTTTGTGGCACTAGAGGATGTTTGTTGATGTACATGCTAAGTAAATCCTAATTTCACCTCTACTTTGGATATTTTCAGACAATTTCTTTCACTTCTGGCCTATAAGTTCAGTTTAGACACAGTGGAAGGTTGGGTGGCCTATTAAATCATTGTTTACTTTATTGTTTAAATGAGTTGGCATGTGTGTGTTGTTTTAGTGATATAGGTTTAATTGATGAAAACCATGTACAGGGGAGGGGGACTTTTGGGTGTTTTTATTTCTTATGGTTAAATAACTTAGATAGTGCTATGTTTCTTTAAAAAAGAAAATTTTCTTGAGGGTGACAAACTCTAAAGAAAATTTCCATGTACAGGGGAGGGGGATTTTTGGGTGTTTTTATTTCTTATGGTTAAATAACTTAGATAGTGCTATGTTTCTTTAAAAAAGAAAATTTTCTTGAGGGTGACAAACTCTAAAGAAAATTTCCATGTACAGGGGAGGGGGATTTTTGGGTGTTTTTATTTCTTATGGTTGAATAACTTAGATAGTTTCGACTTTCGATAACTTGACCTGCATTTTGGTTTGAATCTTAATGTGTTTCATTGATTTTAACAATATAAAGTTTGCTTTTGCTAGTGAGAATTGATTTTTCTTGCACAAACCTTACTCTTTTCTTTTGTTATTATGTTATAGGTACCGCCATTTAGCGGCATATATTCTCCATTGAGGAAGTTGCGAATACACAACTGAGTTCTCTCCTTCCTACGAAATTTTCTTTAAACACACATGAGATAGATATCAATCGTTGATCACTGTGTTAATGGCTCCAAAATTCTTATCATTTGGAGAACTTCATTATTGATTTATGTCAAAAATAGAATATGAGTTGTCTTGTTGCAAAAATAAAGGAAGCAAAAGAGTTAGTATGTTCTTCACTCACTCACTCTGTCTTTGACTTCATAGTTTCACTTGCTTTGTGGTTTGAGCTGTGTTGTCTGAGAGCGTAGCCAAAAGCGATGCACAGCAGAGCGTTTACAGTTTTACCGAAAAATCTAAGGACAACAATTGTTTCAGATGCCATATTCTCGTTGTCGTTGGCATCATCATCATCTTCTTTCCATCAATTCCATTCCTCCAGCAGCAACAACTCTTCTTCCTCTTCTTCTCCAATTGGTTCTCCAACCAGAGTCCAGAAACTCATTGCTTCCCAATCTGACCCTTTTCTCGCCAAAGAAATCTTCGACTACGCTTCTCTCCAACCCAATTTCCGCCACAATTACTCCACCTACCTCATTCTCATTCTCAAATTTGGTCGCTCCAAACATTTCTCTCTCCTCGATGATCTCCTCCGTCGCCTCAAATTTGAATCCCAACCCATTACTCCCACCCTTTTCTCTTACTTGATCAAAATCTACGGCCAAGCTAATTTACCTGACAAAGCCCTCAATACCTTCTACACCATGCTCCAATTCAATATCAAGCCTTTAACCAAACACCTCAACCGCATTCTTGAGATTCTTGTTTCCCACCGGAACTATGTTCGAACCGCTTTTGATCTCTTCAAGGATGCTCACAAACATGGTGTGTTCCCCGACACTAAGTCCTACAACATTCTCATGCGGGCCTTCTGTCTTAATGGAGATATCAGCATTGCCTACACATTGTTCAACAAAATGTTTAAGAGAGATGTTGTTCCCGATATCGAGTCTTACCGGATTTTGATGCAGGCATTGTGTAGGAAGAGTCAGGTTAATGGAGCTGTTGGTCTTTTGGAGGATATGTTGAACAAAGGGTTTGTTCCTGATTCTTTGACTTATACTACATTGTTGAATAGTTTGTGTAGGAAGAAGAAGCTTAGGGAAGCTTACAAGCTTCTTTGTAGGATGAAAGTTAAAGGTTGCAATCCTGATATAGTTCATTATAATACGGTTATATTAGGGTTCTGTAGAGAAGGGCGTGCTCATGATGCTTGCAAAGTTATCGATGACATGCGGGCTAATGGGTGCTTGCCTAATCTAGTTTCTTATAGGACTTTGGTAAATGGCTTATGTCATTTGGGAATGCTTGACGAGGCAACTAAATATGTGGAGGAAATGCTGTCCAAAGGGTTTTCTCCACATTTTGCTGTCATCCATGCCTTGGTGAAGGGGTTTTGCAATGTTGGTAGGATTGAGGAAGCATGTGCAATTATCACCAAATCACTAGAGCACAGGGAAGTTCCTCATAAGGATACTTGGATGATCGTAGTACCTCAAATATGTGATGTGGATGATGGTATAAAAATTGGTGGTGTTTTGGAGGAAGTTCTTAAGATTGAAATCAAAGGTGATACTAGAATTGTCGATGCTGGCATTGGTTTGGAAGACTACCTGATTAGGAAGATACGTACCAAGTCGAGGCAATTTTAAACTTTTGTGGAACTTACAACTTACAAGCATGTTTTTGTCATCCGGTAAGATATTTGTATTCAGTTATAGGTGAGAATATCATTTTATTGCCTGCAGCTTGTAAAAATTGGGTTAGGTTGAGTTATTTTTTTTGACAGTGGTTGAGTTACTTCTTGTATATACTACATGATTGTGTTTTATGATTGAATGTTGACCATGTGACGGATACACTCTTGTTAGTTACTTTTCCAAATTGTGTACCTTACATATGATTGAATGTTGACCATGTGAAGGATACACTCTTGTTAGTCACTCTTGTGTAATTAAGCCTCATCATTCATTTGCATTTTCATTTTGTTGTCTAACTTTTCTATTACACATGGCCTGACTATGATTAATGATTTATTTGGTAAGAACACTCGTGGATGGGAGAAGGTGGAGAGGCGTCTGATAAACCGATTCATAGTACAGTTCTATCTAGAATGAAACAATTCAGGGCAATGAATAAGTTCAAGAAACTTGCATTGAAGGTATGTCATCAAAAACTTGATTCAGAAGAAACTATGTTGTGTTCCTTTTATGTTGGTCCTTGATATTGTTGAAAATTGCACATTTCTCTTTAGCACTTTGGTTGCTGCGCGTTTGTTTACTCATTCTGGAATATGTCTGCAGAAATAGTATTATGGAATTGCCTTTGTTTGTTCTGTCTGGTATATGAGCCTCTTTTGCTTTCACTAAAGTCATGTCTCACTAGGCAGGTTTAGCTACATGGATCAAATGTCACCATTAGGCTGTATAAACAACAATAAATTCATTTGTGTTGGTTTCTCATAAAGTTTTCTTTGGTGTAAACCTGCACCGAAGATTAACACATTCAGTTAAAATGTAAAAAAAAATTGGCATATTGAACGCTAAGGGTTCGTTTACTTTGTGAAAACATATTCTTTTTTCATTTCCTAAAATTCAAGTTAGTTTTACTTGTTAACAAGTAGAAAAGAGACACTTGAAGTGAAGAATTGTGTTGCATTTTTGGAAACAATGAAAATGGCAAAAAAAACTATTTTTATTATATTTTGAAATACATCATCCTTAGCTAGCATTTCACAATGACTCATCTCAAAAGTTTCTCATCAAGTTAAAATGAACACATATTTTAGAAAATAAAATAGAGAATGTTTTCACAAAGTAAACGGGCCCTAAACTTTTTGGATGCTGCTGTCATTCTGGAAGCTTAGATGGTTGTGTGGATAAGTACTCTGAACATTTTATGAGTTGCATATTCCAGCTTATCTTGGAAATTTCTCTAGGTTATGGCTGAAAATCTGTCAGAAGAAGAGATTAAAGGTCTCAAGGCAATGTTTGCAAATATGGACACTGATGGTAGTGGCACCATCACCTATGAAGAACTGAAGTCAGGCTTGGCACGAATTGGATCACGATTGTCTGAGCCTGAAGTGAAGCAACTTATGGAAGCTGTAAGTAGTTCCAAATCCATATAAAAAACTAAAATAGTTGAATGCATGAATTGAATTTTAAACTCAACAGTGATCTTGTTCTCGTGTACTGTAATGTTTCTTAGGCTGATGTTGATGGAAATGGCTCAATCGACTATCTTGAATTCATATCTGCTACAATGCATAGGCACAGGCTTGAACGGGATGAACATCTATACAAAGCATTCCAGTATTTTGATAAAGATAATAGTGGGTGAGTATTGTAATATTGGTACTATATTGTTGCCAAAATTTTAAAAAAAATCTAACCATTTGTGTTTGATTAATTAAAGAATGGCCTTTTTCTTTAAAATTTCACATCTTGGTAAGGAGTGAATTATTCATTCAACTCTTGAAAGATAAACAGTAGCTTAACTTGTTGAAATTATAAAATTTCGCTGATAATGACTGTTTGCTTCTTAATTTCACGAACAGACATATTACTAGAGAAGAATTGGAGACTGCCATGACAAAGCATGGAATGGGTGATGAAGCTACAATAAAGGAAATTATTTCTGGGGTGGATACAGATAATGTAAGTTAGTCCCAATTTAATCAGGGCAAATCTGTTACGGATTATCGATGTTGTCCCTAATGATTCTTAAACTAACAGGATGGGAGAATAAACTATTAGGAATTCTGTGCAATGATGAGAAGCGGAACGCCAAACCAGGCACAACTATTTTAAATCTACGGAATGGAGTCAATTTCACATGTTCATGCGATTCATCATGAAAGCCATTGGTCGAGAGACTTAACGTTGTTGGCAAGTAATATTCATCATGGATTGGTGACTACTTTGAGGTTCTTTGCAATCCTAATTTTGTTATGCATTTCTTTGTACATTCAATTTCCGGCTGTCACGTTTTCCAATTGTCTTGAGCCTGAGTTATTTATATGTTAAAATGTTGACTGTGATGTCATAGAGTTATCCTTTTAGTCATGGCAGAGGAAAGAATAATCACAGGAGGAATCTGGTTTCCTTAACATGTATGAGGATGTGCAAACTTAAATATTCAGTTCCCTTAACATGTATGAGGAATCTGGATTAGTAGTTTTCCTTCTTTCATTTTCCTCCTCTTCCTATTGACAAGAGCTTTTGATAGCGAACAAACTAAAGAGAAGGGTAAACCGGTCATTTGGAGGGTTTATCAAAGGAAGAATAAAATAAATAAATAATTAATATAATATTAGTGTTAGTTTAATTCAAATAGTTAGTTATTGGTTGTGGTTGTGAATTATATTTAAGTTTGTTGTATGTTGTTTTTATGTTATGTTGACAGTTTTTTTAGAAGTTACTAGGCCAGAAGAAGTTATATTCTGAGAGAGCAAACTGCTCTTGTACTTTCAGATTGTATTTTCCCTTGTTTATCAATGAAAATCCCAAGTTCTCTTGCAAAATCATCTTTTCTATAATTCTGTTTATATATTGTAACTGCAGCAAATTCTGATTTCTATCAAATTTTCTTTGTAAGTCATGCTCATGCTCCGACGCACTAGCTCTCATCATGTATAGAGGACACATAATCAAAAGATGTTATTCCTTTTAAACTTCCATCATTTGTTTATAAGTTAATAAGGCTTACATTATCACATTGTGGATATTCAAACTAGATCAAAAAGACCACTTTTTACCAGTGAACTTTTATAATGTCCCTTGGTATGGTTTCTAAATTAATGTTTTAATTAAAACGTGAAATCACATTTAGTCGCGGTACAAAACAATCTATCTTATATATATAAAGGGAAGTTATCTAAGCTCTTAAGCCTCCATTTTGTCTATGTGGCATGCTTAGAAAAATTTCTTATATTTGCTCAAATTTCATTAATATTAATAATACATGATTGGTTCATATGCTACAATTAAATATCTCCAAATTATTGTATCTATTCATCTCCAAACTATTGAAATTCCTTCATAAAGAAATGATAAATCAAAATATAAAAAATTATAATACTTCACATTCAACCAATAAAAGAAGATTAATTAAAAAAAGTTTGATCAGAAAAATTACAAATAGATAAAACTACTAAAATAAAACAAACAGAAAAACCAAATTTAAAAAACTCGGCTCACATGAAAAAAATCACACAAAAAATTAGTAGCGTATACTCTATACAAAACAACCATAAAGTTATAAGCTTATAGAGATACAAATTTTTGTTATATTAAACGAATCATGGGAATCACATAAATTACATATTTTTAAATTTCTCTCATTTTTAAGATAACAAATATCCAACATTTTTTTATATAAAAAAAAAGAAGCATATTTTTAACAATCACACTTTCTAAAAATAAATAAAACAATTAGTCAATAAATATATTAAAATTATTATATATTTAACAAACAAAATATTTTAAACAAATCCGTGCAACGTACGGGTTTATTTCTAGTTATACATAACTCGTAAAATAATCATCCCATGTAAAATTATTATTCAAACTAGCGGTCAAACGGGTACTCTCGTGCCCGTCAGTCCGCCTTTTCTATTAAGCTAAAGTGTATAATTTATAAATAATTGGTATATTTTAGGTATGAAATTGGTCTACTAAATTATCTAAAATTGTGTTAAAATTGATAAAATGAAATATAATTCATCAAAAAAATTTCAAGACTCGTCATATATATACAATATGATCATCACTTCAACTTTTGGTCACAAATTGAAACTTTCTCCACTTTATGATCAAATAATTAATGATAGACTATTGTTATATTATGCAATTTTTTTTTTTTTTTTTTTGAACGGCAAAATATTATATATAAGACCAGGTCTCGGCACAAGATGAACCAAGACCGGTATAAGAAGATTACAAAACAAAAGCGCCGTATATAGACGGGACACCAATGTAAATACCAAAACCTACACTACCTCAATTTCCAAACCACTAGAGAATCCTCAACCCGACCTAAAAAGATGTCATTAAACACTAACTCCCGAACTCGAATCAAAATTACTCGGCCCATCAGAATTCAAGAAACAACTTCTATAGTCAAAAGTCGAGGGTCAACGGTAGAGAGAAAACCTTGGCAGATACGTCTCAACCTCCAAAAAGTCAATACCGATGCGGTAGAGGTTAACCAGTTACAAAGAAACCTGCAAATCTCAAGAGATTTGGAAACCATCAGAGACTCAAAAAGAATCCTGCAAATCTCAACAAATTTGAAAGCGGTCAGAGAATCAAGTAACATAGAGAATCAATCCCACACGGCATCAACCACAAAACCCCTTATCACCTCCAAGAACCACCGCCTCCCCAACACAAACCAAACAGCAAAAAACAAAACCCCTTCAACACCTAAACCACCTTCACCCCACCACAACACCAAAAGCCACAACCGCAATCTGAAACCGCCGCCGCTGCCACGGCCACCAAACCCGAAGCCACCACCACCACAAAACCCTTCATCACCACAACTACATCACCTCACCACCACAAAACCCTTCATCACCTCCAACTACCACCACTACCATCCCAACTCATCATTAAGGTTTTATATTATGCAATTTAAAACACAATATAGCAAATAAAAGAAAATTGTATTACACAATGTGGTACAATGCATCATATTCTTATTTGTTGTTCAAGCCATTCATTTAATTCCATTTTCCCTCTCAGTTAGATCTCTTAACCTTAATGATTATCTTTTCAGTTTCCCATTTAAATCACAATAACAAAATATCAATATTTTTTTGCATTTTTGTGTATAATAATATAGAAAGAATTAATTAAAATTGAAACAGTTTGATGTTAAATTGTAAAGTATGTTAATTTTTCTAGCAATTAACCAAAGTACGTTTTAAAGCAAAAAAGGGAGAGAGGATAATTGAAGAAGAATAACATAGGAAAAGAAAAAAAAATAGATAGAAACACTAAAAATATAATTCCACTTGTAGTAAACACATTACAATTTTAAAAATGAGTATAATAAAAACTCTGTAAATTAAACCCACAAATAGGAAAAAATAAAGAAGTAAAAAGAAATACTAAATTTTGTGAGATTAAGAATGATATAAAAGTTACAACCAAAAAACATATGCAAGATATATATACAAAACATCATAGGATGGTCAATGTGTATTTCAATTTTATTCTCTCGTCTTCATTTTTCTTAAAATTATTGATTTGATATTTAGAGTAAATAAAATTAAAAGGTATAGACTGCAGACAAAGTGACAAACTCAAATGACATAACGAAGATATGTACCTTTCAAGCATTTTTGTCTTTATAACTCCATTTTTTTTCCCTGAAACAACTTTTTAGTTTTATTTGAAATTGTGATTGTCAAGTTGATGAAATAAAGAGAAGGGTAAAACGGGATTGGATAAAAATGCAAACAGAAAATTTGAAAGAAATTGGCAATGTTTTAAAAACTGGATCGGTCATCGAACCAATGAGGATATGGGTTCATTGATTTACTGGTCGAACCGCGGGGTGACTGGTCGAACCGCATGACTAAACTGGATCAAACCGGTGTAATGAATTTCACTTTCATAGAATATAGATAAAAAATATATTTATATTTTTTAATTATAAATATAATAAATTAGAACTGAGTTTTTTTTACCGCAAAAGCATTAATTAAATTATACTTAAGAAATGAGAGTTTAACAATAAAATTAACTTTAGGCAAACAATAAATAAAATCTAAAGTTTTTAAAAAAATGAAGACAAAAAAATTAAATGTCTAGTATAATCAATCATACAAGATAATATGAAAAAAAATGAAAAAACTCTTAAACCACTTGAAAAATACAAATATTGTAGTACAAATCTACGGAGAAAAGATAAAATGTGCATAACAGAAAGATGAAGAAACAAAGTGAGAAGAATTTGAAGAAACAAAGTATAGGAGCATATACCATGATGTGTCGTGGAAACATAGTCAGCCCATGCGATCAAATTGATGCTATCACAACTGCCCTAAATCCCAAATTTTCAATATATCACCAAATTTACAATCTCAATTTATCTTCACACATTATACCTTATTTTAAAAATCTACAAAATAATTTAATAAATAAAAAATAGAAGAAAAAAAATCTAAAAGAAAGAAATACAAAAAAAAAATGTATAAACCTTTTTTCAAAAAATAATATTTAAATATTATTCATTTTATATATTATTAAAATAATATTGTACCAAAAAAAATAACAAAATATATTTTAATAATATTTTATAAGGTGGCAGTAAACGCCGGAGCACCACCGGCCAACGCCGGAGCTCAGCAGCCGGCCACTGTAAATCGCCAAAAAACCACTGCGGTCTACGCCGGCGGTCAACGAACAGTCAACAGTGGTCAATGGCCAGTCAACGATGGTATGTGACCGGTCAACTCCTCTATTAAATTAATAAATAAATATTTAAATAAATTTGTCTTTGGGCCTTTTTGTTTGAGTCAAAAAAATAATTGGGTATGTTTTGGGCTTAATAAAAAATTGTTTTTGATCAAATTTATAACATTCAATTTAGTAATCATAAAGTTATTGATATATATATACCCCTCAATAGTATTAATAATTATTTTATTGGATGGATCGGAATCCATCAATTAAAAAGTTAATATTTGATGGATTAGATTGAATTGGTTTTTTTTTTAAATTTTATTTGAATAATGAATCATTTTAATCAGTGGCGGATTCAAGACCCTGAGTCAAAGGTGCAAATTTTTTAACTCCATTAATGAATCTTAGGGGGGGTTATTCAATTAGGATTTTGAGGGATTTTAATGGATTTTGAGGGATTTTAATGGATTTTAAAAGTCTTGTGTTATTCAATCAAGATTTTTTTTGTTTTTTTTCAATCCCACAAAATCCGTTGTTATTCAATGAAGATTTTTAATCAATTTTTTTTTTTTTATAATCCCACAAAATTCTGTGTTAAGAATCTTGATTGTTTTTGTCAAAAAAAAAAAATAAACAATCTTGATTGTAAAATATCTTTTAAAAAAAGTCTCTCAAAATCTCACAAAATCAATATAATCCCACGAAGTCTTTTAAAATCTTCAAGACTTTTTTGTCAAAATAATCCCTCGAAATCCCTCGAAATCCCAATCCAATAACCCCCCCTAGTGTATGAGAAATACTTAATTTTTATGCGGTAACCTTTTCTTCTTAAATCTATCTTTTTTTTTCCAATTAAGTAGCTAAACTTGCATAAAAAACTTTGTAATTTCCATAAATTTTGATATATATATATATATATATATATATATATATATATATATATATATATATATATATATATATCATGTAGAAGACATTGCATGTAATATGTAGGGACATAAGTTCAAATCGTGGTACATCCACTTATTCAAATTTAAAAAAGACGAATTTCTAGCAATTAAATTACTGATCATTAAAAAAAAGGACAAAAGAAAAATACAGTAAAATCTCTATAAATTAATAGAGTCAGGACCGGAGAAATTTATTAATTTAGAGAGTTATTAATTTATCGATAAATTAATAATTATTAATTTAAAGAGTTTTTAATGACTTGTAAATCAATAATGACTTTAGTAATATGTATTGAAAATCAATAGTGACTTTTGATGTAAAAAAGAGGAATAAATGGGTTCAATGTATTCTTAAACAAGTTTGTCATATATAAATTACATAAATGTGATAGAGTATTAACACCATATCTCACATGAATATGATAAATTACATGAATTATTAATTTATGATTTTCTTGGGGCCGAAAATTACAAAGGGATCTTCCGAAAAATTATTATCTTATTATTTTATCGAATTTTTCAATTTTTTACACTGGCCCAAATCGGGACCGGACGACTTTATTATTTTAGAGAGTTTATTAATTTACCAAGTATTAATTTAAAGAGATTTTACTGTAGTAAAGAAGACACGCATAATTGAATTTGAATGTTATAATAAAGTTGAAAAATAATTGTTGAGGGGATGTTTAAATTTACAACATATATAAACATTGTCAAACTAGCTTTTTTTTTTACAGATGAGCTTATAAGCTAAAAGCTATAAACTATAAACTCAAATTTAGTGCTTGCCAAACAGACCCTTTGTATGTTAACTTCCGAAGTAAACTATATGGTAATCCAACACAAAGTGATATGGATTTTATCATGAATACTTCTACTGATTTCCCTTCCTTCCCTTCTTCCGCTTCTTCCACAAGTTCTTCCACTTTGTCGGACGCGCAAAGTGCTGCACCTGACTCGGACTTATTATTTAATCAAATTTGTAGTCAATACGAGAAGTGTGTGCATGAAGCCGGGAGGGTAGTACCCCCGGAATGGCCCATGCCTGACCTTGTTCGGGCAATAATGGGAGATGGCGCTCTTCAGCACGGCTTTCTGACGGATGCCTACTATGATGTGCTGTTATGTGGCACTCGTAGTTGGGGATGCGAAGAGGTTTTTAATTTTCTCGATCTAATAAACTATGTCTACTAGCCTTGGTAGAGCTTATTTATGATTTCGTTCTGAACCTGGTAAACGAACAAATAGGTGGAAATGTGAAACAAGTCTTTTTCCTATCTTCTCTCGGAATTAGGTGTAGCTATATCACAAGCTCATGTTTCACAGATATTGACTTTGATTTATCTTCCATGGCTAATGTAAGGAAATGAGACGACTCTTTCTTGAACTATATAATAAAAATATCTTCCCCTCCACACCAATCACGAGTTTTTCTCCATTCCTCTCGTATATCGTCGTAACGCCCTTAATACTAGGTTTTGAAAAAGACTTTTCATGTCATTCCCATTTAGGTCCGATTCGGATCCCTTCGTTGTTTTCTTTTCCTCCCGCACCTTTTCCTCGAAATGAGAAAGAAGATGGTACACTCGAATTGTATTATTTAAGTGCTTTTTGTTTGCCAAAGATCCTACTTCTACAATTGGTAGGTCACCGGGTTATTCAAATAAGTTGTGTTTTATGTGGTTTTCCCATGTTACAACTTCCGTACCAATTCGGTCGATCCGGAATGGATCGGTTAAACATTCTATTAGGGAGCCTGGTCTTTACTCTTCTGTGTGGTATTCATTCTCGTTTGGCTCTTGGAATCACATCCAGCAGTGGTTGGAACAGCTCGCAAAATCCAACCACTTCACCTACTTCATTGCCCCCAACCGTATCTCGTACCTCTATTGAAACAGAATGGTTTCATGTTCTTTCATCGATTGGTTATTCCTCTCCGTTCGTATCTCTTTTTCCAATTGCGGTGTCAATGAGTTTACAAGATTGAATGGCGCTGGGCCCAGAGTTGGTGAATTGCTACTTCAAAAATGAAATGAGAGGCCATTCAAGCTCCGACACTGTATGCATACCAGCACCATGGATATTTTCATAAATCTATTGAGTAAGGGGGCTGAAATGAAGTGCGACCAGATCTCTGGCCTAACAGACCAAACAAATCTTGCCCAACTACAATCTTTCAAAGCATGGCAAAACGTCCTCCCCATCTGTCCCACAAATAGGGCAATTTGTGATCCCTCTTTAGAATTTCGCCAGGTTCGTTAATAAGCGATCCCTTATCGCCAGCTATAGGAAATGCTTAACACGATTAGAAACTCAAAAAAAAAGTAATCTTAACTTTGGCAAAATTTAAAGGTAACCTCGGATTTTTTGAGGGGTCCGGAAGCACTTATAAAGAGCAAATTTTCCATGATAGCCAAGTCCACCAATAATTATAAACAGCATAAACCCCTCCGCCCTGTGTGTGAGCAGAGCAGAAACTCCTGTAAAACCCCGCTCACTCCATATCTTTCCGTCTACTACGTTATATACAAAAATCATAGAATTAATTAATCATGATTTTGTTGGGCGAGTGTTGCTATTGTTTCAGTTTCATCAAACCTCGACCTCTCCGCCTTAACTCTCATTCAACATTTTCATCTCTCACAACCAAAAGGGTGCAATGTTTGCGAAGAACCTGTGACCTCATTGATTTTCATCACAAATTAATCCCTTATGAAGTCGCATGGTCTTTACAAAAACAAATTGTTAAAGAAAAGAAATCACAGATTCAAAATGAAGGAGATTGCAACGACACTCTTATTGTTTTACAACACCCTTCTCTATCTGTTAATTTTACTATTCCTTCTCGATCTTCACCGCCCAATCACTTCTATCTATACATGGCTTCTCCTCTATGCTCTGAAATCTTCTTCAACTATTCTAGTAATACTTTTCTGCTTCTACAAGATTAAACAACCGATTGTTTCAATTTCGGAGTTTTCTTTTGTCATAAAGATCTTTGTTCTGTCTTTCATTTCCAAAATCCCAAATCTTCCCAATTCCTCTCTACCTTCAAATTTAAACGTAATCACTCTCTCTTATTTACTTATTTTAATTTACTAATATTATTGTTATTAATTATTAATTCTCAAATCTCTTTCTCTAAATATCAGGTCGTAGACCAAAGTTTTATTTGATTCGTTTTTTATTTAACGACATGGGAACTGTGCCCGATCAAGCCACTACCGTATGCTCTCACTGGTAAATACTTTCAATTCTATTCATCAATTTATCATTTACTTCAATTCCAACTCTGAGCTGAAAATTATTAATAATTGAACTTGTTTTTGAATTATCGATTGCTTATGTTCGTATATCAATAATCTAATTCTAAGTTGTGTAGTTATGGTTTGTTTTTAATAATTTGATATTGATTTGTTATATAGTATTTATGTTTTTATTACTTAGTATGTTAACTTTCGAAATAAACTTTGGCAAAATTTGAAGGTAACCTCGGATTTTTGAGGGGTCTGAAAGCATTTAGGGGCCTAAAGAGCAAATTTCCATGATAAATCGGAAGCCAAGTCCACCAATAGTTTTTTTTATTTTCACCACTAGTTTAATCTGGTCCGGGAGACAGTTCTGACATCAAGTAGTTTAAACCCCTCCCGATCGCAGTTGCGTGACATCGAACTGAATCACCATTGAACTAATTAACAATTGGTAAGTCCACCAATAGTTGAGAATGAAAAATAATAAAACAAAACTAGTTTTTTTTATTTTTCATTTTAATTTTATTTTTATTTTTCATTCTCAGTCCACCAATAGTTGAAAATGAAAAATAATAAGAAAAACATAAACCCCTCCGCCCTGTGTGTGAGCAAAAGAAACTCGTGTAAAACAACTCCGTTTCTCAGTCGCGCAAGTAAAGTAAGTAAGTAAAATCATAGAATTAATCAATCATGATTTTGTTGGGAGAGTGTTGTTGTTGTTTAAGTTTCACCAAACCTCGACCTCTCCGCCCCAACTCTCATTCATTTTCAACGTTTTCATCTCTCACAACCAAAAGGGTGCAATGTTTGCAAAGAACCTGTGACCTCATTGATTTTCATCACGAATTGATCCCTTATGAAGTAGCATGGTCTTTACAAAAACAAATTGTTAAAGAAAAGAAATCACAGATTCAAAATGAAGGAGATTGCAATGACACTCTTATTGTGTTGCAACACCCTTCTGTTTTTACACTGGGTATTGCTAGTTCCAACGATAACCTCAATTTTGACATTCAAAATCCACCCTTTGATATTCATCGTACCGAACGTGGTGGAGAAGTTACATACCATGGTCCTGGTCAGGTACCTATTTGTTTCAATTTCTTTTTCATTTATGTTTTTGTGTTTTTGTTTGGAATTTTGTGTGTGTTAAATTGTGAATGTGTTTTGGTTTTTTTTTCTTTCAGTTAGTGATGTATCCAATTATCAACCTTCGAAAACATAAGATGGATCTTCATTGGTATCTAAGGACTCTTGAGGAGGTTGTTATTCGTGTTCTGTCTTCAACCTTTTCAATTCAGGCTTCTAGGATGGAAGGTTTAACCGGTTGGGTTGGTAAGTAACTCTACATAATGAATCGGAACCAATTTGTTCGTGGTCCAATTCATTTAACAAAAGAGGGACTAATGTGTCCCGTATTTTAAAAGATCAGTGACTAATTTGGATATTATTAGTAATGTCTTACTACTGACCATGAAGCTCCGAAACTCCTTAGATTAGGTGTGTCCCGGTGTCGGGTCCGACACCGACAATTACATTGAATTATATCACTTTTCAGAAAATTTATCCGTGTCAGTGTCCGTGCTTCATAGCTGCTGAGAGATGGCATATTCACATTATATAGTTTCCGTGCATCATTCATGGCAAATTAGACCAGGATTACTAATGTTACTGATCATCCACTGTAAAATATATTGGATACAATTTTACTCATGATTTGGGAACCTCTGTCATAATTGATAGTATTTTTAGTATGCTGCAAGAAACCTATCAAGACTGTTAGAGCTTCAATTTGTGCTTGAGTTTGTCGTGACTTGAAAATGCTGAAACTTAACTGGTCCGTGATCTTTGTATTTTTCCTTATTTTTCATTACATCTTATTTCAGGAAATGAGAAAGTGGCAGCTATGGGTATAAGAGTGGATCAATGGATAACCTATCATGGTTTAGCACTCAATGTCACAACCGATTTGAGTCCCTTTAAAAGAATCGTAGTACCCCAATTTTGGACTTAAAAATCTAATTTTGCATTTCTTGCATAAAAATAGAAAAAAATATTTTTATTTCTTTTTCATGCATTTTTCTTTCTTTTTTCATATTTTTATCATTTTTCTTAAATTTTCTTTTATTTCTAAATATTTCGTTTTATTTCACTTTATTTTAAATAGTTCGTATTTTAGCGTAAAAGTCCAAATAGTCTTTTTCTTATTTTACGCATATTTTATATGTTATTACCATATATTTCAAAATATCAAAAAGATTTATATTTTATTACATTTTATCACATTTTATTTCAACTTATTTCATCTTCACCTTTTTATCTCAAAGTTTACCAAATATAGTAAAAATCATATCATTCCACCTTACTATCTCTATTTCATTTTTCATTTACCATTTATTTTATTTACCCTTTTCCACAATATTACACAAATACCATTTACCCTAATTTTCTCCTATAAATACAAACCTCACATCACTCAATCATTAACAATCATTCTTCACACCATTCCCAATAAAAAAATCAGAGCACAAACTCCAACAAATCAGAAAATAGTTTTCCGGCGCCGGAAAACTACCTCCGTTCGCCGGAAAACCACCACAACCACCACACCCATTTTTCAAAACTCCTCCAAATCAAAATCTAAAAACACCACAAGCTTCCTCATCACTTCCTCGACACAAATCTGTCGTTAATTTCACCAAAAACACCGCCTAACACGCCGGAAACCGCCCCTATCCGAACCACCCTTCGTCGGAAAACTCAAAACCTCAAATCCTCACCAAATCTCAAAAACCATACGTCAATAAGCTTCTAAACAACGTCCTAAACACAAATCCATCACCAATTTTCTCAAAATCGATCCGGAAATGAGCAGATCGGAGATCTCTTTTTTTGAAAACAATTCACGTTCGGTTTTGCACGATTTGGGCACGAAACAAAGTTAATTCATGTTGATTATCACTCCTGGAACTCATTAGAACGTATTCCAATTGCCAATTTTGCTCAGTTTCGCGTAAATCCCGTTATTAAAATTTTCTCTTCCCATCGGTTTTCACGTTTATTCGTACTTTCCCGGCTTCTATTGTGAAAACTGGTCTTGGATTCATGATCTACGGACAAAATCGAGTAAGACTGTGTGTTCGCGTTTGAGTTTTGGTGAACGGACAAGATTCCGTTGAGATCGCCGGCGAAAGCTTCAATTCCGGTAACTGTTTTCGTCGCCTGATGATCGACGATTTGTGTATCAATAAATATTTTACAACTGCAAGTGCACAGTTTCGTCGTTGAGTTTTAAAAGATTATCGAACCACAGAGACCAACAGTTGATCTATCGTCACTGTGTAAATCTAAGGCGAATAGGTGTTTTGAGTTGTTTGGAAATTTAAAAGAGATTTAAAATTAAAGAATTAATAAATTAATAAAGGCGGGGTATCGGTACGTAACTTAATTAACCGTCGGGAATTTAACAAATTAATAGCGCGCTTGAAAAAGGGTTTATCTTTCAGAAGAACTTTCTTAATTTAAAGGTTTAAACCTCACACTCTCGTTTTGTTGATAAAAACCATACTTTCTAAGCTAGGAGTTTTACTGTCACTTTTCTACCACCTTAGCTTCGAAAGTATATTCTGAAAATCAATTAGTTTTAATTAATCCTAACGTTGCTCTCGCTCGTTCAAAGATTAATATCAAATTCCTACTATCTAGTTAAAACCTCAAACTCTCGCTCTATTGATTTTAACCTTAATTGCTTTATATTACTCTCGTTCAAAAGCTTAGGAGTTTTAAAATTAGGAATTCGAATCAGAAAAATAGTTTAGGAAGTGCGCGCTAAATCATTATTAAACTCCCTTCGGAGAATTAATTTACATACCGATATCTAGAAATTTAGCTAGACATGACGAAGAAAATAAAGAAATAAAAACAGAAAATTAAATAAAGCATAAATAAATAATTAAATAAAGACATTAAAAGAACCTGAAATAAAATTCTGAATAAACTTGAATTAAACTTTGACAGAAATAACCGGTACAGAATTCTTGACAGGAAACTGAAAACAGAACTGAAAACGGATTCCCGGTGTGGAAATACCGTTATAGTTACTGTAACTAGAAATAAAAACAGTACTGAAAATAAAGGAAATAAGGCGTGCGGAGAATGAAATTTGAGTCTTCTATTTATAGGAGAATTTTGGCTTCTACGATCCATAATTTAAGGAAAGGATAGGCTTCATTTGATATCATCCAGTAGCCGTGCGATTAGGAACTGAAAACGGATCAGACGGTGTGCTTCTTCCCCACGTCACGCGAAATTCAGTTGTACTGGGCTTTGCATTCTGTGGCGCTCGCCACCCATTCTGTGGCGCTCGCCACTTTGGGCTTGCGCTGGGTGGCGCTCGCCACCCTCCTGTGGTGCTCGCCACTATGCAAATTTGGGCAAATGCCCATTTTTGCTAGGCTCCTTTGTGGGCTGCGCGAATTTGGGCTTTGCACCCCCTTTTTGCTTCGTTTTTTATACTTTTTGCTCAATTTCCTTCTCCGACCTATTTTATTTGACAAAACTAAAAACAAATCAAATACAAACATAAAACGACATAAATGAAATAAAAACATATGCAAATGCAACTAAAATTCACCTAAACTAAGCTAAAAATACGATATGATTTCGTGTCATCAAATTCCCCCACACTTGAACTATTGCTTGTCCTCAAGCATAAAAGAACAGTGAATCGCAAATCATAAGTAAAAACACATGACACGATCATCCTACTCGTACGTGGTTGCCGGCTAAGCCATGGAAATCAGGTGGCAGTGCAAATAACAAGAATACTGTAATGACACAAGAGATTCCCGTTATGTGAAAACAGACCTGAAGCATTTCCTCTTGACTCTACCTCTCACCTAAGTTTCATTCCCCCTTTTCATTCTAGCGCAATCACATTAAGTCCGTTATCTTGTACACGGCCATGGTGGGAAACCTGTTAGTGATTATGATCATCATACAGCGAGGGGTGCTGATAACATAAGTTTGGTAACCCCTATTTGCTTTACCCACTTCGCAGTTGCGGGGGATCGGATCGTAACCCGCCCTACCAAGTTCAGAATCAGACACCTCTGAACCAACTACTAATGAGTTTCTATACTATGGTATTTTTTTCCTTCTCATGTTTCAACATTTGCTGAATTTTCATCAATTATTCCAAGGAATTAACCAATAATATTCATAACATTTATAATCAAAATCATTCACTTATTTTCTTCGGTTTCCCACTTAGGTTGTGCCTTGAGATGGTGCCGACTGCTAGATAAACTACTAAGGGTTTATTAAAACTCAGGTTCAAAGCTTTATCAAAACTAGTACTCAAATCAATTCTACACACTTCAGGGAATCTAAGGTGTTAAAACGGTATTGATTTTATCTAACCGTTACCCAAATTCCACAAAATAGCCTAGATAGTGCAAACAACCTATATACTTTCAGACAATCAATACCAAGCATCAGAACTCAACACTTGCTTTTTCCACACGAAATTTTTTGGTTATGGCTCAAGAAATGGGAAAATCAGACAATAACAAGACCAACACGCAAAATCAACTCAATCTAAGTGAACTAACCTAAGGTTTTATTATGCATGCAAGACTAAATGACTAAAAGTAAAAGGAAAGCGATAAAGCTTCCTCCCCCACACTTAAATCGAGCATTGTCCCCAATGCAACGACTAAAGGTGAGCTTGGAAGGGTACAACCTGAGAGAAAGTAACTATTGGCGGTCTGGGCCGCGCCTCCTCGTGCGCCTCTCATGTGGTGGAGGTCCTGCACCTAGCTGCTGGAAATAGTCATCAAAATCATCCATGCGTAAGGACATATCTGCCATGCCATCAATCAAGCCACGCTGGTCGCTCTGAAACTGCTGCATCATGCTCATCATCTCTGTCTGACGAGTCTGGATGTCCTGGATATGCTGGTCCCGCTGGGCATCTAAGGTGTAGTGTTGCCTCATCTCAGCTAAAACGGTATCAAGCGTGGCTGTGCCACTAGCATGGGCAGCTACAGAAGTAGTCCCTGCAAAATAACCAGAAGAAGTGTGTGTGCTGTGTGCATTAGTTCCCGGAGCCTCGTGCTCCTCCTCCTCAGATCCGTCACTCTCTCCCTGATCAGAAGGGGCATTGGGTACATTCCAATCTCGGGGAATGGGTGGGTCGAGGAGACAACGGAATTTGGCTATCGAGCGCACATTGAAGCGCGCAGGGTCAGGGAGGGTGATATCAGGGCAGGCTTTGTTATCTATCATGAGAATGTATTTTCCATCATCCCGCTGCTTTACTAGCCTCATGTTTCGTACCATGTCTAAATCAATGGTACGAGGGTCAAGTGGGGTAAGGGTAGAAAGTTGCGCCCCGTGGTTTAGCAAGCGTGCTAAGGTTGTGATTAAACCACCAAAAACAATTTCCCCTTTGGACTTAACCATGGAAAACATGTGATACATCATGAAGCGGGCAGTATGGACCTTTTCTTTTGAGACGCTGTAAGTGAACAGCAAAAAGAGCTCTTTTTCATTGACCTTGTTAGAACCAAGGCGGCCAAACACAGTGCAAGCCAAAAGATGGCGAAAGTAGCGAATAGCGGGGTTTTGGATCAATGATGCTCTGTTACCCTCAAAACTACTCGTTTCCTTTCCGGTTAATCCCCACCAAAGTTTCTTCGCGGCATCTGCCCACCCCTCTTGAGTAGGCAGCTCATCTTTCACTCCCTCGCCGTGTGGTAAGTGCAACAACTCGGCTAACTCATCGTAGCTAAAATTGTAATCAACATTAAACAAACGGAATCTCACACGGTCGGGGGTGGGGTTTAGTTCTAGAGAGCTAAGAAATTCTGCGGTAAGTTGGACATGAACGGGGTCTTTAAAAGAAAGCAAGAAATCAAGCTTAAATGAACGAACCAAATGGCGCACACTATCCGATAATCCTAGAGTCTCGAGACAAAAGTCATCGGCATACCTCGTTGGTTCGTATTCCTTTCGGAGGAGGAGTCGGTAGAGCTTAGCTTGGTCTCCATCTCGGAAGTTGATTGCATACTCCCCTTGTTGTGCCATGAACTTGACTTACCTTAGCTTGAAAGACTAGAAGAAATGAAGGAGGGAAAGGCCTCTGTGAAATGAGAGATGTGTTGTGAAGTGAATGTGTTAAGGTGTGTGTATTTATAATGGAAAAGTGAAGATGAATGTAGTGATGTGTAGTTGAAAATTTAATGAAACATAATGATGGTGTCTACATTTCACAGAGAATCAATTCCTTTCCAAGTCTCTAAAAACAAAACCATTCAATACAAGCTTGCTGTAACACGCTTCCTGTACAAAATTTTGCCAAAATCATGAAGTTCCATTCTGTGGAGAGCGCCACCAGGCCAAATTTTGCATTTTGGCCTTTTTCGTCCTGTAGCGTGTTGTTGTTCATTTGTACATATACCTGTCTAAAGGAAATTGTACAGCTTGCACACAGTTGAATTAAGTTCTAACAGGACAAAAAATTTTCACCAAATTAAATTTCTAACACAGAGCAATAATTCACAAGAAAAACCACATGAGCACACAAGAGCATAAAACAAACGGTCTCTCATCAGGAGTTTTTATTAATCAAACGAGCTAAATAAAAGTAAATATAGTTATTGCTGATTTCTGAAATTCAAATTAAAGTACTAGTAAAGAAAATTTCCTAGGATTTATTATTCTAAAGCAAGGAAAAGTAAATGAAAATCCTAGGAATACGGTAAAATACGCCGGGACGGTCCTAGCCACTACGACGATGTTCGACTTCATTCACAACAAAGCCTAACTCATCCCAAATATTCTCTACTTGCGCAGCGGCGGTATCCAAGAAAGCATAAAATTCTGCGCGCAACTTAGTCAGCTCGGCTTCCATTGCATTAGTTTTAGCTTGCAATGCTTCAAACATAGCAACAGTCACGGTCGGTGGCCCAACTGGGGCATCAGCAGCAGGAGTAGGAGTAGAGAGAGCAGGATCAGAATCAGGAGACTCACTTGGATCAGCATCAGAGAGATCTGTGTCAAGGTTTTCATAGGCTTAGGGTGAAGAAGGAGGTGTAAAGGGTGTATACTGCTGTTCCAAATCATGGAGCCAATTTCTTCTGTCATGAACACTGGTTTTATTGCTAGGCAAGGTAAAGTGGGGCACGACTTGGCGATTGATAAGGAGGTCAAATCTGTCGGGTCCTAAGTTCCCTATAATGCCACGGTTAAAGCAAAAGTTTATGTCCATGCATCGGATTCCTCCCAAGGGTTGAAGTTGATTAAGTTGAACTCTCAGGCCTAGGGCATCTGCAATCATTGTAACCAACCCACCAACTAGTATGGGTCCCAGGCAGTCAAGGGCTATATTGTACATGTTGGTCATCATAAAGGTGGCCCCATTGACAGAGCGGGACTGTGAAGCACATAACATGATAAAAAGCTCCTCACGGGACACAGAGGTGTTGTTTTCTTCCTTTCCAAAAAGGGTGTGGGCTAGGATTTTGTGAAAGTAGCGGAAGGCTGGGTTGTGTATGTTTTCAGAATACATGTTTCCAAAATCAGCATGTCCTTCTCCTGAGATTTTACCCCAGAAATAGTCTAGCTCACGGAAAGGGAAAGTGCTCTCCTCAACTGATGTGAAAGTATGTGGATCACTCGGGAAACCTAGGAGGTTGACCATTTCTAGATTGTTGAAGGTGTAGTCAATGCCGAACATCCTAAAGTTTATCAGGCCTCTTCTGAATCCTTTTCCGATCTCAGGGTGATAGGAAAATGAGCTTAGGAACTCGAGGGTTAGGCTTTGGTAAGAGCTAAATCTTCTCCCCACAGCAAAGCCGGACCATCCGACTTCATTAAGCAAGAACATCACGCTTTCGCGGATCCCTAGCTTGTCCATAGTAGCGTTGTCAGGGTAGATGGATAGGTGCATATCTCTCTGAGCTAGAATCTCATAGCCTTTGATCTGTCCTACTCCTCTGAACTTGATATCATGATTCTCATCTCGATTCATCGTGAAAGAAAGAAAGGTATCTAAAAAAATAGATTTGAAAATATATACCAAAAATATGAGTGAGAAATAAGATATATAATAATTGTTAGCCCATATTTTGGTTAAGCCAAAATATGCCCTAATTATTCTTTAAATATAATTATTAAACCTGTTAATTATGGAAATTAATGTTTCCAAATTATTAATAATGCAATAAAGGTTTAAAGTGATATATTTAAATAATATTCTCATTTGAGAATATCCTAAGATCTTAGGAAATGGAAAATATTTACAAGTCTAGGAAATCAATCAAGACTTGGTTCGAGTTATCAAACAATTCGATTGGCATTCAAGGGTTACTCGAACTCGAAGAATATTCAGTGACTTAACATATTTCAGCATTTTCTGTAGATTCAAAATTCAAACCATTGCAACGTTTCATTCAAAAATGGCAATGATTGGCATTTAGGAATGAAGATCAGATGGCAGGACACTTGTCAAATGGATGTTAGTTAGTCGTTACTAATTAGCCTTAGTTTTTATCTATAAATACTAGTTCATTTGATGTAATTAGCATCACAATCTCTCATACTACAAACCTTACACATTCTGAGTATCCAAGCGTTCGAGTGAAAGGAATAGACAAGGCAACAATGTATGATCTTGTGATCACTTTCTCTTAAATTCAATGCAAATTACATTTCATGCAATTTACATGCTTTCATTTACATTTCTTGCCTTTTAATTCATTGAATCATTTACTTTTCTTGTCAATACGTACTCATTTTTGAGTATTTTTACTTTTCTTGTCAGACAAGTTATCTTTTTATCTTTTACTTTACTTTAAACAAACAAACTTGTTCATTTACATTAATGAACATTGCTATTTTCAAATTTGAACAATAAATGCACAAACATGTCCCGAGATTCTCTAGTTGGTCTCTCAAGCATTGCAAACTAGCGGTTGTTTACCAAAAATCAGCGTAAACAAATTGGCACGCCCAGTGGGACTGGTTTTGTGCGTTTTAATTTTCAAAGTTTCCTTAAAAAATTTCTCTCGAAAATTTTCTTTTTGTTTTGGAAAGTTGTGTATGTTGTTTTCAAAGAATCTACTTTGTTTAGTGCATGCAATTAAGAAGTGGTAGAATAAAACCAGAAATGGTGAGACCCAGAGGCACTAACGCTAGTACTAGTAACAACAACAACAACAATAGTAATGACAATAATAATGTCAATAACCAAAACAATCAAGATCCTGATGATGTTAACCCATTATTTGGGCATGTAGACGCTTCGAGCGCTCTGACAACATCAGCCACAGATGCAACATCTATGGGGGCAACACAGGCAATTCCTGTATCCTCCTCTATGCCCTCATTAACATCCAATGCTGCAACCACAATGGCTGAAAACACTTCGAGCATGCCTTTACAAAATATTGGTGGGGTTCCTCCCCCATTTTCAGGATCCTCATTTGACTTTCGAAGTCAATCAGGGGGTTTGTATCAATCCCAAAGATCTTATCCATATGGAATGCCTACAGCCATGATGCACAATGTGTATTCACACCCTGCATTACAATCTGATAGGATAACAGTGAGGTCTCCCTTTCCACAAGGGCAAAATTCTAATAATACTAGAGTTCGAGTGAACCAACCATCCCTCACTACAGATTCACTTTTGTCTATGAGGCAACAAATGGATGAGAGTAATTATGATATGGTGAATTTACTCACTGAACAAATGGGTACAATAATTAACCCATTAATTCGAGATACAAATCAGACTTACCAAACCCTGGCTACCCAAATGGGTAGGATTGCTGATTTCTTTGGAGGGGCACAAGTGCCCATACATCAGCCACTTCAACCATTACAGGCCCCTAGACCAAGGCCTGGACAAGTTGCTGACAATCGAATCGAGGAGGCTCGAGGTCAGCAGCAAGAACCACAAGTTGTTAACCAACCTGTACAAAGGAATGTTGAACCTGAAGTGGTGCTTGTTCATCGAAACCAAAATGCTGATGAGGTTTTGAGAAATGTTCAACATAATGATTTTGGGCAGAATAACTTAGCCAATTTGGTAGAGACCATCCTTGCCCAAAATGGTCTAAATGTAGGTTTACATAGACCCAATTTTGTGTCACCATTATCTGAATTTGTTTTGCAAACAGAAATACCAAGGGGTTGGAAAACCCCAAAATTTACTAAGTTTGCTGATGATACAACAGAGTCTACAGTCGAGCACATTGCTAGGTATTTGACTGAGGCTGGGGACATAGCAAATAATGAGAATTTGAGGATGAAGTATTTTCCCAATTCTCTAACAAAAAATGCTTTTACTTAGTTCACAACCTTACCCCCACATTCTGTATTTACTTGGACCCAACTCGAAAGGCTCTTTCATGAGCAATTCTACATGGGCCAAACAAAGATAAGTCTCAAAGAACTAGCAAGTGTTAGGCGTAAAACACCAGAATCTATTGATGATTATCTCAATAGGTTTAGGCTTCTTAAAGCCAGATGCTTCACGCAGGTTCCTGAACATGAATTGGTAGAGATGGCTGCTGGTGGCCTAGACTACTCGATTCGAAAGAAATTAGATACCCAACATCTTAGAGACATGGCTCAACTGGCTGATAGGGTTAGACAGGTTGAAAGACTTAAAAATGAAAAGGCCAGGAATAGCAAGTTTCATAAGAAAGAGAGAGTAGCTTATGTAGGGAACTATGAAAGTGAAAGTGAACATGATCTAGAATTCGAGGAGGTTGATCAAAGTGAGATAGACTTGGCTGAATTAAAGCCAGGGCCTCCTTACACTTGTAAATTGTTAAAGCCCTCGAATGGCAAAAACCCCAATGAACCAAAGAATGATAAATATGTTGCTAAAACCTACACATTTGATGTTACCAAGTGTGATGAGATCTTTGATTTATTGGTCACTGATGGCCAAATAATTGTTCAAAAGGGATTAAAAGTTCCCTCATTAGAACAAAGAAAGAAAATAGGGTACTGCAAATTTCATAATTTTTTGGGTCATAAAACTTCACATTGTGTTGTTTTCAGGGATTTGGTGCAGAAAGCGTTAGATGAAGGGAGGCTAAAGTTTGACGAAAAAGCTAAGCAACCCATGAAGGTAGACACAGACCCCCTTCAAGTAGTTGAGACATCTTACGTTGAGCCGTTCGAATGTCTGATGATAGACGCAATGGAAGCATCCCCGGTTCGAGCCGTTACTGAAAGGGAGTATGCTGAGAAGATTAAAGTAGTTTATCCTCGAGCTGAAGAGGAACTCATTGATTTTCTCACCAGGTGCAAGCTGAGCAACAAGGAAGTTATGCTGTGTCCCCGTTGCAGCGCTGTATGTGACAAAGAGGCTACTGCAGGCCTTAAAAATGTTATGCCATATGTGGCTAACAAAAACAAATGGTCTACTGAGAGACCAAATAAGGGCAAGGCCATAAACCAAGGCCCTACCATTCATGACAGGATTGGAAGGAGACAAACATATGTTCCTTCTAATAGAATACCTGTTAACCAATGGTCGTCTGGCCAACATCAGGCTTATCAGAAGAGAAGGATGGATGTTGGTGGCTCGAGTCAAGTTGCTTCGAGCAACAATGCTGAAAGTAGGAAATTTGCCTATAATAACAACTATAAGGGAAAGAATCCTATGACTCGAACTCAATGGCGTAGGTATCAACGCCTTAAGAAGTTGGAGAAAGAAAACGCCCATGCTGGGGGCAGCTTCAACTCGATTGCCCATGCTGGGGGCAATAACAAAGTTGTTCATGCTGGGAACAACACCAAGATTGCTCATGTTGGGGGCAATCGAAATGATACAGGGAACAAGCAAGAATGTGTTCCTAAGAAGGCTGAAAAAGCCTTAATTATTGATGAAGGCTCTTCCTCGAAGAGGCCTGTTAAGGAAAGGATATCATTCCCTGATGACAATATGGAGGATGATATTCCTGATGAAGACTTATTGGAGTCTGGTTCTGAGCCAGATTTTGATGTCTTGGTAAATGTGGTGTGAATATTACCACGTGAATATGACGTGAGGTCCACTTCTGATCCTGAAGAAGAGTTTGTGGAACCTGAGTTAGAAGATTACACCCCTGTTTGTTACTATGTAATGAATAATGGGTGCATTGAACAACAGAAGGCTGTATTCGAACAGCCTCATGAAGGGATGAAAAACCATCTCAAGCCTTTATACATCAAGGCTAAAGTGGGTGGTATTGGAGTGAACAAAGTCCTAGTGGATGGGGGTGCTGCAGTAAATCTAATGCCCCATTTCATGCTCAGGAAGTTGGGAATGTATGATACTGACATGCATTCACATAACATAGTTCTTTCGAACTATGAAGGAAAAAGTGGCAGGTCCTTAGGAGCCATACAAATGGATGTTGCAGTAGGCAGCACCATAAGGCCAACTCTCTTTATAGTTGTGCCTTCGAGGGCTAGCTTCAATCTACTCCTTGGGAGAGAATGGATTCATGGAGTAGGGGCAGTCCCTTCTACTTGCCATCAAAGGTTGATATTATGGAGGGAGGATAACATAGTAGAAAATATAGAGGCTGATCAGAGTTTCTATATGTCAGAGGTTGACCACATCACTAAGGCAACTTTTGATAAACACTTAGCCTCCATAGCACCTTGTGGAGAAAGAGATAGTGGCTTTCGAGGAGTCAGTAATAATGTCTATCATTCAGTTAGACTCCATCCTACTCATGTATTCTGTTGGGAGAGGGAAGAGATTGATGATACCCCTCCTGAAGATGGAGTTATTCCACCATCTGGGTGGGATATAGAATACCTTGATGATGTCTAAGCCCTCTGCTTGGGCTAAAATAACGGCATACGTTGCCGAAAGGAAACTCGAAACGGCCTTAGAGGCTGTCAAGGAGCAAAATATGGTTGAAGAAACCATTAAAGAAGACAATGGCAATATGTTGCCAAATGAGCAAAGGTTAGACTGCATCTATGATGATGAACCTTTGGGATTCGAGAAAGATCCTGTGAACTCGAACCCAAAAATGCAGGCTCAAGATCCTTTGCAAGAGGTAGATATTGGTGATGGCTTAATTAAAAGGCCAACTTACATAAGTGCCAATCTTGACCTCGAATTTAAAGCTAAAATGATTGACCTGCTTAAAGAATTTAGAGATTGTTTTGCATGGGATTACAATGAAATGCCAGGTTTAAGCAGGGAAATGGTGGAACATAGACTACCACTCAAGCCAGGGAAGAAGCCACTAAAGCAACTGCCAAGGAGATTCAACCCAGAGATTTTATCAAAAATCAAGAGTGAGATCGAAAGGCTATTAAAGAGTAAATTCATTCGAACCACAAGGTATGTTGAATGGTTAGCTAATATAGTGCCTGTTATTAAGAAAAATGGTAGCCTTAGGGTATGCATAGACTTTAGAGATTTAAATAATGCAACACCTAAAGATGAATACCCCATGCCAGTAGCAGAAATGCTAATCGATTCAGCAGCAGGGTTCGAATACTTGAGCATGTTAGATGGTTATTCTGGCTATAATCAAATTTTTATTGCTGAAGAGGATGTGGCTAAAACAACGTTTCGATGCCCTGGGGCATTAGGGACTTATGAATGGGTTGTTATGCCATTTGGCCTAAAAAATGCTGGAGCCACATATCAAAGAGCAATGAATCTGATTTTTCATGATTTTATTGATGCCTTTATGCAAGTATACATTGATGATATTGTTGTAAAATCCTCATCTAGTGATGATCATTTAAATCATCTTAGAAAATCATTCGAAAGAATGAAGAAATGTGGATTGAAAATGAATCCACTAAAGTGTGCTTTTGGTGTACATGCAGGGGATTTCCTTGGTTTTGTGGTGCATAAAAAAGGCATTGAAATCAACCAAAATAAGACAAAGGCTATTATGGAGACTCAACCTCCAAGAACAAAGAAACAACTTCAATCTCTATTGGGAAAAATCAACTTTTTGAGAAGATTCATTTCGAATCTAAGTGGAAAAGCTCATCCTTTTTCTCCACTACTTAGAAAACAAAAAGGTGATCAATTTCATTGGGGGCAAGAACAACAGCAAGCGTTTGAAGACATCAAGAATTACTTGTCACATCCACCAACGCTAATGCCTCCTATTCGAAACAAAGCAATGAAGTTGTATATTTCAGCATCTGATTCAACTATTGGTAGCATGCTTGCCCAAGAAGATGAAAATGGTGTTGAGAAAGCTGTATATTATCTAAGTAGAGTATTAAATGATGCTGAAACTAGATATAGTGCTATAGAAAAGTTATGTTTGTGTTTATATTTCTCTTGTAACAAACTTAAGCATTATATTAAGCCTATTGAAGTTTATGTCTATTCTCATTTCGATATTATTAAACATATGCTTCAGAAACCTATTTTACATAGTAGAATTGGTAAATGGGCTTTGGCTCTAACTGAATACTCCTTAACCTATAAACCCTTAAGAGATAGAAAGGGTCAAATAGTGGCAGATTTCCTTGTTGATCATTCAATAATTGAAATGCCACTAAGTTATGTAGAAACCCAACCTTGGATTTTATATTTCGATGGTTCCAAACATAAACTTGGAACTGGAATTGGGATTTTGATCATTTCTCCAATCCAAATTCCTACTAAGTTTAATTATAAAATCAATGGGTTTTGTTCCAACAATGAGGCTGAATATGAAGCCTTGATTGCAGGTCTTGCCCTTTTAATTGACTTGGGGGCAAGAGATATTATTGTTAGAGGTGATTCAGAATTAGTGATTAAACAGTTGACAAAAGAATACAAATGTATCAAAGAACATTTGGCTAAGTACTTTGTAATTGCCACTAATTTGTTGGATCAGTTCGAATCCGTGCAATTCGAGCATATACCTAGACTACAAAATCAAGAAGCTAATGACTTGGCTCAAATAGCTTCTGGCTATAAAGTAACTCCTGAAAATCTCAACAAATTAATTGAGATTAGGGAAAAATTGGTTTTTAATGAACCTTTGTCTTCAAGCTTGTCAATGGCAAAACTTGTGGGGGCTGATTCACCATATAGTGATGAAAATAACTCGAACAAGGTCTTAGATGAAGAAAATGCTAACATTTTTACCATTGACAACTTGGTAGATGGAGATTGGAGGAAACCAATTGTGGAATATTTACAAGACCCTAATGGTCAGTATGATAGGAAGACCAAGTATAGGGCCTTAAGCTATGTTATAGTTGGAAATGAATTGTTCAAAAAGACAAGTGAAGGTGTTTTATTAAAATGCCTAAGTGAAGCAGAAGCTTTAATAGCTATTTCTGACATACATAGTGGAGCATGTGGTTCTCATCAAGCAGGCCACAAGATGAAATGGTTATTGTTTAGACAAGGCTTATATTGGCCTTCTATGTTAAAAAATTGCATAGATTTTGCCAAAGGATGCCAAGAATGCCAAAGGCATGCAGGAATACAACATGTACCTGCAAGTGAGTTACATTCTATAATAAAGCCATGGCCATTTAGGGGCTGGGCATTAGATTTGATTGGTAAGATTAAACCTGCTTCTTCTAAGAATCAACGTTACATTTTAGTAGGTATTGATTACTTTACAAAATGGATCGAAGCAGTGCCTCTACCTAATGTAGATCAAGAGGCAGTAATTAATTTCATTCAAAATCATATTATCTATAGATTTGGCATTCCAGAAACGATTACCACAGATCAAGGATCAGTGTTCACAGGAAGAAAAATGCAAGAATTCGCTAGTGAAATTGGTTTTAGATTGCATACTTCAACACCATATTATGCTCAAGCAAATGGTCAAGTTGAAGCTGCTAACAAAGTAATCATTAATTTGATTAAAAAACACATTGCTCAAAAGCCAAGGAATTGGCATAAAACTTTAGATCAAGTTTTATGGGCATGTAGGAATTCCCCTAAAGAATCAATTAACTCTACACCATTTCGATTGACATATGGTCATGATGTTATTTTGCCTGTGGAAATTCATATGCAATCATTTCGAGTACAGAGGCAAATGGAAATACCAAGTGATAAGTATTGGGAAATGATGTTAGATGAATTGGTTGATTTGGATGAAGAAAGGTTACAAGCTTTAGAATATATGACTAGGCAAAAAGAAGAGTTGCCAAAGCCTATAATAAAAGGGTAAAGTCAAAAGTTTTTAACCTAGGGGATTTAGTTTGGAAAGTTATCCTGCCTATGGATAAAAAAGATAGAGTTTTAGGCAAATGGTCACCTCATTGGGAAGGTCCATTTAAAATTGTTCAAGTTTTTTCAAATGGTGCTTATGAAATCGAAGAGTTAAGTCCTGAAAAACATGTGTTAGGAATAAATGGTAAATATTTGAAGAAATACAAACCAGCTTTACTCGAATTGAACATAAGCGCAGAATAAAACTTAGAATGAATAGAGATATGGCAAATATAAAATAATAAATTTTGCCACAAAAGGGCATTGTCAAGTTACAAACCAAAATAGCATAAACATTTGTCTTGAGCAGATAATAAAATCGAATTACAAAGTACTGGCTACTTCTTGATATAAAGCCTTAATGGAAATTTTCTCAGTCTCAATTACTTGCTGGGCATCTTCGAGCTCCTGTACTTCAGCAGCAATGACTGCAGAATCGTCAAAGGCTCGAATCCCCTCTCTACCCTTAGCATCAATGTCAGCCTGAAAGGATTGAGAAATTTCCTCCTCTATGGCCGCTTGAGCAGATTTTTCTGCAGCAATCTTGGCTTTATATTCCTCGATTTGGCGTTGAAGCTCAGCTACATTAGCCTCCCAAGCAGCAATATTATTTCTGCAAGTAATGAGTCTTGGGGTTTCAACTTTAGCAGCTTCCTCTCGAATTCTAGTAACCTCGAGGTGTGCCTCTTTGGCCTTGGTTAATAAAGCAGCATGAGCATGCTTTTGGCTATTCAGCTTAGCCAAGTTACCTTTCTCCCGTTGTATCACCTTTGCATACTGATCAATCATGTTTTCTATTTGTATAACCTTGCAAAAGGTCAAAGGGTCAGTATGAGGGTTATGGAATTTTCGAAGGAATGCTAAGTGGCTAAAAGCATTCGAGGGATTTTCTTCGAGGTCTGCCAACACATTCTGCAAGCCATATTCAACCTTGAGTCTGGTTAACAAGGAGTCTTGCTTGACATTGGCTTTGGCAGTAGAACTGGAGGGATAAGAACTGTCAGTCTTGTCACTCGAAGAGCAGGATTTTGATGATTGGATGAGAAGGTCCAAAGCAGCAGCTGGGTTGGTCTTGTGCATATTGGCAAACTCCACTTCTGGAACGCCAGCACTGGTTGAAAGCCTCGAAGTAGAGAAAACTGATAGTAGTTCTGGACCACCAGCTTTTGCTTCCTTGATGATGCTATCGTCTTCATCTTCATCAATGTCCTCACCCTCTTCGATGGACTCTTCTTCCTCCTCTTCAGCAGAATCACTCGAAGCTATACTTGGGGTGGGAGTTGGGAGTTTTGTCTGATTTGGCATTCTCGAGCCATCCCCAAGTTCCATATTCTTCCATCCCCAAGTATCAGCAGGTTGTTGTGTATCCACAGAAATGGGATCAGGTTCAGCTCGAGTAGTTGCTCTTGGAGAGGAGGACTTAGCCTGAAAGATACAAGTTGAAATGAAGGATGTTGAGAAATTGCTAAAAGATGAAGTAGAGCTTGACACTATATTTATATGAAAAAATAAATTAGGCTAAGTAAGTTTACTTTGCCATATTTTGCCCATACAAATTTCTCCATTGGAGTAGGACTTACATGCTGGTCCTGTTGGGGGTTATCCCTGGGTAAGTTCTCAGCCTGGCACATTGACAAATCAAGTCAGGAGATTGGTTAAACCTGAAAGCTTATTCGAGTATAACGTAAGCCAATTTAATGGTGTACCTGAATATTTTCAAAATCATCCTCAATTCTTCCTAGAAGGGGATTTTTGTCTTGACCCTTTTGTCCAGAAGTGTCCTGTGGAAAGTACTATTTGTTAGTTATAAAATTCATTGCGAGTGAAGGGTTCAAATTGGTAGAAAATTATGTACCTCATTCATATTTGTATCCAAAATGGGTTCTGCTCGAATAGGAGAGGTTTTACCAACATTTGCATCATCATTAGGCCCAGGCTTGCTGACAGCAGAGTCCGATTTCGAGGGCTTAGAAGAAGTGCCTCCTTTATGTTTCTTATGTTTTTTCTTCTTCAGGCCTTCACTCTGCGTTGTTTGGTCGAAATGTTGAGATTTTTCTCCCTTTTTAGCAGTGTCATCCTCAATAGCTGCTGCCACAGTCGATGCACTGTTCGTCTTTTTCTCTCTGTCCTTTTTATGTTTTTTGGATTTAGGGACAGCTAGATCTGCACCAGAGGGTACATCTTTCTGCTCACTACTCTCGAGTGACTAACTTCTTCATCCTCTAAGACCACAATGCGTGGGAGCGGGGGTTCCCTCGAAGGTTTTACAAAAGTATGTTTTTCTCTTGTGATCTAATGAATTTTCAAAGAGAGGCATATTAGAAGAAAGTTCCATAGAGTGATTCGAAACAAATAAAATTTTGGTATCGAAATATACCTGGTCATTCTTTGTTTTGGTTCTTCCTTCAGCTCTTCTTCTGTCTTCATCATCTCTTAGATGAATGCCTCCAGCATTGGTTGGTTTCACTCGGGCGGTTGGCTTGGTGGATTCATCCTCTATGAGTTTTCCTAAGTATTGGAAGAGTTGAAGTTCAGCAATTGTTTTCGAGTATAAGAAAGAATAAAGGATTATTGTCATAATATTTACCTTTGTTTCTAAGAGTGTCTTTCAAGTCCTCGAGCTGTTCATGAAGAAAACCACTGTTGAGTCTCGCAATGGTAGAGGTTATGTTATTAGCCAAGTGCGAAGTATAATGTTGTTTCCACCAATTATAGTACTTTACAGTACAGTAGAAAGAGAAGTTGAACTCGATTGGATTAACATTATAGCCAAAATTGGCAGCAGCCTTCAAGTACTTGGCAAACATGTCCTTTGAAACTTCTGAGCCGTCTACCAAGTTCTTTTCTCTTTTAAATAGACATTTGGGAAAGGTTTGTGATAACCCAAATTGCCTTGAAACCAAGTTTGGTTGATAGCCCACCAGCACGTGGTGTTTCGAATTGCTACCAATCCTGCAAGAGAGAACGGTAGGGTGCAGATAGTTTTGCCATAGTTCGTTAACTTCATCAGCATTATCCGGATTCGAGGCAGGAAACTCATCTTGCAGCCAGGCAGGCCCTACCAATCTTGTCACAAATGGAGCGTGACGTGGTTGAAAATGGGAGAAGTGTAGAAATATTTTCATATACCTGATGAAGTTCTCTTGGGGGTCAGTTTCACTCGAGTTAGAGGTCAACACAGCTAACGTAACGCCCTCAATCGAGCGTTGATCCACCACGGCTTGAAATCGAGGAGGAACTACTAGTTCCATCTCTCGAGTAAATGTGGCATTGAGCCATAGTTGGATTAACCATAAAGGTCCTGATACTGGGAAGGGAGCTCCATTTTGTGTTTTCTTCAAGTTGTCACAAAACTCTCCCATAGATTCATATAGTACACCTAGTAGTAGACGCCCAAGTGCGATAACGTTACCCTCATGTATTTGGATTGCTAAGGGAATGTACATTTGAGCCACTTGTAAAGACCTCGAGCAGAAGACAAAGTGTGCTAACCATAGAGTTAGGAAAGCCACATGCTCTCCATCTGAGACTTCACCTTCACCATGATGTTCTTGAATAAACTTGTAGAAAGTTTTTTCTTTTAAAGTGAAGTAGTTGTTCTTACTAGACTTCGAGGGGTCGAATGTTTCTCCAGTTGGTCTTAGGCCAGTAATTGAAGCCACGTCCAGTAAAGTGGGAGTCATCATTCCACAAGGGAATTGGAATGTATGAGTACTTCTTTCATAGAACATCAGTGCAGCTGTGAGCATTTCTTGATTATAAGCAGGGCCATATCTGGAGATTTGAATTATGTCAAAAATGCCCAAGTTTTTCCAGATTGCCCCCCATTCTTTCTCGACTCGATCCAACCACTTGGTATATGTTGGATTTTCACAATGTGGTGCAGACCTCCACATATTATGAGGTTTTCGAATAAAAGTAAAGTTGAATGGGTCAGTGAGAAAAAGTATGGGTTCACAGGTCTTTTTTATGGGAAAAAACTCACTCACTCGAGATAGTTGAGTTGCCTCATCTGGAAAAGGGCCTCCAAATGCAAAGACGTCACAACCTACAGAAAAAGGGAGGACGAGTTCATCTTCCCAGCGTTGCTGTTCTTCTGTTGTGCCAGTCGGTTCAGGGACCACTTCAATATTATGGGCCTTCAGAATCGTTTGATCCCATTTGCCAGCAAAAGGAACTGTTTCTTGTTGGTTAGCCATTGAAGTATGGTGAAGATGAACAGTTAACTAAGGGTTTTTTGATTTTGAAATGGTTCGTTCTCAAATTTGTTGAATCTGACAGATCTAGAGTTTGTTTAGTCAATTTAAACACGGGTTCAGTATCAAAAGCAAACAAATGGTTTGAATAGTGAATCAGAACAATTTGTGAACGAGGTTAGAAAAGTTGGAGTTGAACGGAGAAGAAGATGGGGAACTAATGCGAATTTGCAGAAAAGTGACTAAGAGGTGACCTAATCCTATTTATAGCCTTCGTTTTCTCCTGAATTAAATAAATGAAAAAGAAATTTGAGATTTCTTCCAACTTCCGCACCTGACACGTGTCCCATGATGACTGAAAAGGCGCAGTAGTGTCAGTAGTGGAAAAGTGCGCTGACGGTTATACTCATGATTATTGTCACGTGCAATTAATGTGGAATACTAAAAGAAAAAACGCCAAATTTCTTCTTTCATTCGAATTCAATTCGAAATTGGCATTTTTTGGGGGCAATTTGTTAGCCCATATTTTGGTTAAGCCAAAATATGCCCTAATTATTCTTTAAATATAATTATTAAACCTGTTAATTATGGAAATTAATGTTTCCAAATTATTAATAATGCAATAAAGGTTTAAAGTGATATATTTAAATAATATTCTCATTTGAGAATATCCTAAGATCTTAGGAAATGGAAAATATTTACAAGTCTAGGAAATCAATCAAGACTTGGTTCGAGTTATCAAACAATTCGATTGGCATTCAAGGGTTACTCGAACTCGAAGAATATTCAGAGACTTAACATATTTCAGCATTTTCTGAAGATTCAAAATTCAAACCATTGCAACGTTTCATTCAAAAATGGCAATGATTGGCATTTAGGAATGAAGATCAGATGGCAGGACACTTGTCAAATGGATGTTAGTTAGTCGTTACTAATTAGCCTTAGTTTTTATCTATAAATACTAGTTCATTTGATGTAATTAGCATCACAATCTCTCATACTACAAACCTTACACATTCTGAGTATCCAAGCGTTCGAGTGAAAGGAATAGACAAGGCAACAATGTATGATCTTGTGATCACTTTCTCTTAAATTCAATGCAAATTACATTTCATGCAATTTACATGCTTTCATTTACATTTCTTGCCTTTTAATTCATTGAATCATTTACTTTTCTTGTCAATACGTACTCATTTTTGAGTATTTTTACTTTTCTTGTCAGACAAGTTATCTTTTTATCTTTTACTTTACTTTAAACAAACAAACTTGTTCATTTACATTAATGAACATTGCTATTTTCAAATTTGAACAATAAATGCACAAACATGTCCCGAGATTCTCTAGTTGGTCTCTCAAGCATTGCAAACTAGCGGTTGTTTACCAAAAATCAGCGTAAACAATAATACCGCTTAATTTTAAAAACATAATAATTCAGAAAAACAAGCAACAACTAATGACATGCAAAATTATTTTTTATTTTTTTTCATTTTAAGACTAGACTAACAAAATTAAACCTACATGTGGGTTGCCTCCCACCAAGCGCTTTGTTTAAAGTCGGTGAGCTCGACAGTTTTGTGTTGTTTTTTTTTTATCTGGCTTGTAATGGCCGGATTGGGAGTGATTTCCATGGCCACTTATCAAGTATTCTCACATACCCCTCACACTTTCTCTTTTTTCTCCTATAGGGCGGTTCAGCTTCCTTGCCCTCTTCTATTATTATGTGATTTGGGAGAAAAGGAATTTTATCAATTTCAGGCGGGGGTTTTGGTTCAATTTCAAGTGTCCTTCTTTCTTTTGTCTTAGGGTTTTCATTCGCCTTTCCGAATGTTACCCTCATCCTTTTTGCACTAACGTCATCCTCAAATTTTCTTTCCCCTAATTTCCTCTTCCTATTTGCGCCCTCATCCCCATGTGTGTTGACTTTTACATTCTTTTTCTTTTCACATGGTTGGGGAGTTGGGTCCGCTCTAGCCTCTACTATCCCTTGGGGAACAAGGATTGGTGGGTTGTAGGGAGCAGGGAAAACATGCAGTGTTCCCTTCTCTACTTCTTCGACTACCTCACTAGGGAAGAGTATCGGTGATGCTTCTTCGATCTCCACTCTTTCCTCGCTGAAACTCTCAACATCATTACCATCCTCACTAGCCCTCTCAATCTCGCTTTCATTAATGTTTGCTACGACGTCTACTTGTCTCTCGTAAGAGGGTTCTATGGTTGACTGGGTGAACTGGGAGATTAGTGTCTCCATCGACTCTTGGGGAGTCGCTGTTGAGGCAACCATGGCGTCGAGCATCCTTTGGATTTCGAGATTGGTTTGTCTAATACGTTCATTTATGAGGTCTTGTTCTCTCATCATCTCTCTAAATTGGTGCTCTCGACTAGCCTTAGCGGAATTTTCCATAAATTCATTATATACCACTAATAGGCTAGGACTGACGGATTCTTTTGGATTTAAATATGGAGGATAGTAATTGTACTGAGAGTTAAGGTATTGTCCCTCAGAGTATGGGGACGGTTGAGGCTGGTAGTTATATAGGAAGTTATTGTTAGGGTAGTTGAAATTTTGATGATAGTCATTATAAAAGGAGTTTGAGTTATACATTTAAGCTCAAAGGACTTATCCTAAATTTGTTATTTATTTTTTTCGATTTTTAAAATTAAAATGCCTTAGTCTCTACGGTGTAACGACGGAGTTACGATATCGACTAAATTGGTCCCCGGCAACGGCGCCAAAAACTTGATCGACGATTTGTGTATCAATAAATATTTTACAACTGCAAGTGCACAGTTTCGTCGTTGAGTTTTAAAAGATTATCGAACCACAGAGACCAACAGTTGATCTACCGTCTCTCTATCGTCACGGTGTAAATCTAAGGCGAATAGATGTTTTGAGTTGTTTGGAAATTTAAAAGAGATTTAAAATTAAAGAATTAATAATTAATAAAGGCGGGATATCGGTACGTAACTTAATTAACCGTCGGGAATTTAACAAATTAATAGCGCGCTTGAAAAAGGGTTTATCTTTCAGAAGAACTTTCTTAATTTAAAGGTTTAAACCTCACACTCTCGTTTTGTTGATAAAAACCATACTTTCTAAGCTAGGAGTTTTACTGTCACTTTTCTACCACCTTAGCTTCGAAAGTATATTCTGAAAATCAATTAGTTCTAATTAATCCTAACGTTGCTCTCGCTCGTTCAAAGATTAATATCAAATTCCTACTATCTAGTTAAAACCTCAAACTCTCGCTCTATTGATTTTAACCTTAATCGCTTTATATTACTCTCGTTCAAAAGCTTAGGAGTTTTAAAATTAGGAATTCGAATCAGAAAAATAGTTTAGGAAGTGTGCGCTAAATCATTATTAAACTCCCTTCGGAGAATTAATTTACATACCGATATCTAGAAATTTAGCTAGACATGACGAAGAAAATAAAGAAATAAAAACAGAAAATTAAATAAAGCATAAATAAATAATTAAATAAAGACATTAAAAGAACCTGAAATAAAATTCTGAATAAACTTGAATTAAACGTTGACGGAAATAACCGGTACAGAATTCTTGACAGGAAACTGAAAACAGAACTGAAAACGGATTCCCGGTGTGGAAATAACGTTATAGTTACTGTAACTAGAAATAAAAACAATACTGAAAATAAAGGAAATAAGGCGTGCGGAGAATGAAATTTGAGTCTTCTATTTATAGGAGAATTTTGGCTTCTACGATCCATAATTTAAGAAAAGGATAGGCTTCATTTGATATCATCCAGTAGCCGTGCGATTAGGAACTGAAAACGGATCAGACGGTGTGCTTCTTCCCCACGTCACGCGAAATTCAGTTGTACTGGGCTTTGCATTATGTGGCGCTCGCCACCCATTCTGTGGCGCTCGCCACTTTGGGCTTGCGCTGGGTGGCGCTCGCCACCCTCCTGTGGCGCTCGCCACTATGCAAATTTGGGCAAATGCCCATTTTTGCTAGGCTCCTTTGTGGGCTGCGCGAATTTGGGCTTTGCACCCCTTTTTTGCTCTGTTTTTGATACTTTTTGCTCAATTTCCTTCTCCGACCTATTTTATTTGACAAAACTAAAAACAAATCAAATACAAACATAAAACGACATAAATGAAATAAAAACATATGCAAATGCAACTAAAATTCACCTAAACTAAGCTAAAAATACGATATGATTTCGTGTCATCACCTGAGAAGAAGGTTGAAGAAGAAGAGGCTATTGCCACGTGTCGCGCTACGATTGGACCAACTGATGGGTTTGTGTGAATCGGGTTTGGGTCATCTAACCGACCCGGTTCATCTCTTGTTTTTTGTTTGGTTTATTGGGCTTGGGCCTTGCTGCTTTTTTCTGGAATTGTGACTTTCCTCTTGCTATTCGCACGCGCGGATTTCTTGCTGCACCCCCTGGCTGGATTCCTTCATGGGCCTTGGGCTGCTTTTCTGATCTGTTTTTTGCTTGTGTGCTGCATCCATTTTCAGGTTTGCACCCCCCTTTACTCGATCTCTTCATTCATTTGCATGCAGTTTATTATCATTTCTTTTTTTTTTAGCTTATTTGAATAAGTGATTATTTGGGACAATAGCTTATTTAAGCTTATTGAGCCCAAATTTTACACTAATATTTTAGGTACTTCTTTTTTGAGATTTAATTTCAACTTTTTTTTTAATTGCTTACCTTGATTATGTGTTAGTACTAGCTTATTCAATAAGTGTTTGTTTGAGACAATAGCTTATTTTAAGCTTATTGAGCTTAAACTCTTACACTAATATTTTAGCTTATTTCTAAGTTCTCATTGATGTGTGTTTTGCATAGGTTTGATTATTATTTACTTGTTCTTTACATGATATGTGCTTCATGTCCGCATTTTACATCATATTACATCACATTTATATGCTATACTTTTCCATATTGCATTACATCACAATCTACATTTTGCATATTACATGACATTCGACACTTTTTTATATCACACTACAATTTCACAAATACATGTTTTACTACACATTTTTACATGCATACATGCATTTGCATTTAGATTAGGACAATGCACTATTTTAAAATGCATGTTAGAGACAATATTTTACTTTATAAAATCATTGAACTCTAGCACTAGCATTAATAGTTAAGGACCATCTTTTGGCCTAAATTTATTTTTTGTCATGCTTGTTAATTGTTTCTTTTTTTTTCCTCGTTATTTTAAAATTGTATGCTCATGTGCGATGATATTTTATGACTTTATTCTCTTTGCATTTTTTCACTCTTTGTCACATTCACATTATATTTCACATTGCATTTTCACACTTCACATTTCACATCAATATTTGACATTTTGTTTTCTTTTCTTCGTAAGTGCATTTCATACTCATGTTTATTTCTTCGCTTGCATTTTTATTGCCTTTTATTATTTTTCATTTGATTCGATATGGTTGTAATAATTATTCGATTTGGTTGTAATAGCGTAGGACTTTATTGCTTTTGACACATCACACACAACGCTAAAAAACCAAGAAAAAACGAACTTTCATTTCCGAAGAGGCGCGTTAGTAATCTTCTTTAGAAAAAAAATAGAAAACAAATAAACAACTTCTCCCTCTAAATAAAATTTTTTTAGTCCAAATACCCATTAGTCGCACGTTTAGACTTAGGTTTATTTTCAAACACTTTTACATTTATGTCATAATCTTCTCTTCTCAATCCAATCTCCACTTACACACACAATTGTCCCTATACATCTTCTCCCTCCATTTCTTACAACTTCTCCCACATTTTCTTAAGCACATTAAAAGCAATGAAAAGTAATAAATTAGAGGTTACCATGGAGTACCATGGGCGTTTAGGATGCTAATACCTTCCCTAGGCGTAACTAACCCCCGAGCTTAGAATCTCTCTTTTTAAATGGTTTTCGACACTTTCCCCTCTTTAGAAATGAAAGGTCAATGTTAGTGGTGGAAATCCCAAAATCCCCGCAACAGTCCCATGTGGAATACACGGCCGTCAAGTTGGGAGTATCAAAGGGTTGCTGAAAGAAACTCAGTCATCATGTAGTGATCATGAAACAGCTTATTTGCATCATTTGGATGATGACAGTCTTATTCATATTACTCACAAGTCCTTAATTGAAGAGTTCTCAAAAGTGTTTCAGCTTGAGTACCATCATAAAACTATTTCTGTACCAATGTTGTGTGACAGTAAAGGAAAGTAATGCGCATAGACATATAGTTTATTAATTTTTTTAATTATAGATATGGCCTGATTAAAGTCAATCTTGCATACAAACACACTTGTTACTCTATCTTGTGTTTTAGGATACCAATTGCTTGCGAATAATAGGCTATCCAATTCAAAAACTTTCAACTTAAATATGTTAGAACACTGGTGAAATTGAAGATGAAAATGATGTTGATGTTCTTTCTGTGTTGGAAGCTGCAAAGCTTGGTGGTATTCTTTCCAACCTCCAAGGTGGTGGTCAGAACATATGAAATTCAAATAAAAAAAATTCAACTTAAATGATCAGAACAAAGAGTTTGAGAAATGAAGCTCTTTTTTTAGAGATGTTTTGTTTGTTTGAGGAATGGATGGTTCTTTCATGGAGGATTCTCAAATGTGTATCTGTGGCACTTGCACTTCAAATTGTACTTTGATGTTAACATATGATCGTATTGTATGGTAGGATACTAGGATTCTAATTTCCGAGGTTTTGAATGTTGTCTATCACTTGTAAGTAACTATGGTTCAGAACTTGAGTTAATATCAACCTCCTTGCAATTGTAAATTGTAATCTATATTTACATATGCTCATGTAGCTAGTTATATTTTGCCAAATTTTCTGATGGGAAAAACCATTTTGTTTCATGTGCTATTATGTACAAATCAATTTTGGCTCTGTGCGCAAATCAATTATTTTGGCCTCGTGTGATTTTTGGCCATAACAAACATGACATTTAAAAAACCCTGGTTTTCTTGGTAAATGATGATATTGAAATTAAAACAGAATTGAATTACAATGACACAGCTTCTTTTATGAAAAGCCTGCATTGAAGTTAATCTCCTTACAAACATTATCTACTCCGAATATATACAACACTCTTCCCTGTTTCATACAAAACTCAGTAATTTTCTGCTACTGGTCTATAAGGGAATAGCCTTAAAAGAAATGTCATTAATGACCAAAGACACACAATTCCCAGTAACTGGAAGATCACCATCATTCCAAACAAAGCTCCACTTCGCTCTAGTACTTCGGGTGACAAAGGTAGATCCTTCATAAGGTACATCAACTTCTCAGCAAAATTAGCTGCTCTTGTAAGCTGATACAGTCTGTATAGCTGCCAAATCAATTAAAAATGTTACAAACCTACTAAATACTGATAAAATCAAGTTTTTGTTACTCATCAAGCAGCATTAAGATCTGAAATCAATTTGAAAATAAATAGATAGACAAACCTCAAATATAATAGGTATGTTCTTGCCACATCAATTTGCCACATTAAGTTTGGCTATATAATTTTGTCACTTTACATTACTTCATTTACTATTTAAACATAGTAAATGAAATTTATTAATATTAGCATAATTTTTCAATTAAATTAATTAATAAGCAAAAATTTGTTAAATATTAACAACGTGCCCGTTGCATATTTAAAGATCTCATTATTATTTACTCAAAAAAAGTAAAATAGAAAGTGAAAAACATCTTCAACATACATTATTAATTATGAAATTGAATCAGGTTGATGGCTGAAAGGGGAAGATGGAGCACATGTAATAATGCATGATTAAACATTAAGAAGAGGAAAGATAAATTGTTTGGTTCCTGACGTGTTTAAACATTGATGAAAATTTAGTTTTTAATGGATGAACATTTGTTAACTCAGTGTGTCACAATATTTTACAAGTTGTATTTTTTTTTCTTTTTCAAAGGTAAAAGTACTAAAAAAAAATCTCAAAGATCATAGATAAAATTAGATGTTAACAGTGATAATATCATACTGAAACAAATAAAATCCAAAAAAACAAAAAGGAATGACCAAAAGTCTACATAAAAAATAATCAAGACTCGGGATTGGAATCACTCCGGATCAGAATCACCCATGAAGGAATAAATGTGGTGATGCATATTTTAGAAAACCTAATCTCAGTCAATTGTTTTTCAAATTAAATCCTAAAATTACCATTTTTCAAACCATACACTAAAATTTCCGAAAATAATAATTGTATATGTATGAAATTACTTTTTTTTTACTCAATAAAAAACTACTTATTTGTTCTAAAAAAAAAATAATACTTATTTGTTACCCAAAAAAAAAAAACTACTTATTTGTAGTGTTGATTGTTGAAGTTGTTTTGATTCAATTGGAGACACAAAAAATGGTTGAATTCAATAATTATTGTATGTAATTGCTCAAACACATTTTCCTTATTCAAATACTCACAAATGGCTACATGACAAAAACAAAACAGGGGTATTTTCTCAAATTGGTTGGACATATTGGACGAAAGTGCAGGATCCGGGTTCGAACTTGAATACACCCACTTATTTTACCTTTAAGGAGTGAATTTCTAGCCACTAGGCTACCTAACAAAAAATATACTCACAAATGACAAACGATTCTATGTGATGCATGTTTCCACTATATTACGCCATTTTGGATCGTATCTTCAGAACATGTTAGGTTTCGTATCGTAGTATAGAAAATATGTTAACGTGTTGTATCGTATCATAATTTTCAAAATAATTAAGCTTAAAATTACTTTTTTTTGGTCTATAGTAGCATAGTGGCTAAATATTTTACTTATGCAGTGAAGGGATGATCGGGGTTCAAACTTTAGCCGTACATATATAATGCGATGTCCAACCAATTGAATCAAGTTGGCGTGACAAACTTAAAATTACTTTGTATGTTAACTTCCGAAGTAAACTTTGGCAAAATTTAAAGGTAACCTCGGATTTTTTGAGGGGTCCGGTAGCACTTATAAAGAGCAAATTTTCCATGATAGCCAAGTCCACCAATAGTTATAAACAGCATAAACCCCTCCGCCCTGTGTGTGAGCAGAGCAGAAACTCCTGTAAAACCCAGGGCCAGATTTGGGCCAGGCAACCAGGCCTCCAGCCCAGGGCCTCCAAAATCCAAAGGCCTAAAATAAAAAAAGTCAGAAAATTACTCTACGCACCCCCCATGTTACTCTTTTCCCCCCCTAACGGACGCTTATGCCCTCACACCAGCGTTAGCTGAGTTCGGATAATATTATCCGAACTAAAGACAATAATTCGGATAAAATAATCCGAACCAAGCAGGTAAATGAGTTCGGATAATATTCTCCGAACCCCTACTTCTTAAGACAGCATAGCTCACTTTCTCCAACTTCATTCACACACAATCAAAAACAAACTTCACTCATTTTTTCATTGTTTTAAAAATTTGTTTCAAACTCAAGATTGAAGTGTTGGTGAGGGATTTGCACACACTTTAGAGCGTCAACTTAAGGTAATCTATCACTTGAACCGATTAATTTTTTCATTTGCTGTTTTTTGTGTTCATCTGCGTTCTGGGTTTCTGAGATCGCGCAGGTTCGGGAAATATTTCCCGAAATAAGGCTCGCCTGGGTTCGGATAATATAATCCGAAATAGTTCGGATTCTGCGCGTCCGAACTGGCGCGAATGATGTTTGCAAATATTTTTGAATATAAGTTTTATGGTGTGTTGGTTGTTTAAATATGATTGAATATGGTTGTTTTAATATATGTTGATTAGGATTGCTTCAATATAAGTCTTTTAATGTATGTTGATTATGATTGTTTTAATATATGGTTAATGAAAATTGTTATGGTTAGTTGTTTAGACTTATGATTAGTTGATTATGAGAATTGCAAATATTGAATTTGTGTTGATTTTCTGATATTCGTTTTAATGTATTGTAGTTATGGTTGATGCACCAGAAGAAACGGTTGAAATTGAGGCGGTTGTTGTAGATGGTGATGGTGAAAAAAATTCAAATGTTCCTCAAGTTGAGCCTCAACAAGATGTGGTGGTAGAAATTGAGCCTCAAGTTGATTCGAGTTCTAATCGGCCTCAACCCGAGGAAGAGGTAGAAATCGATACAAGTGCTCATTTTTATAGCGAAAAAAAATTCAAACATAGAGATGAATTGATTGCTTGGGTTCGAGGTGAAGCGGCAAAGTTGAATTTTTCTGTTGTCATTGTTAAGTCCGACTTTGGTTCTGATAGAAGAAAGCAATCCTTAGTGTTGGGTTGCGAGAGGGGAGGTTTATACAGACCGACAAATAAGAAGCCAAAATTTGAATCGGTTGGAACTAGAAAATGTGGTTGTAAATTTAGGCTCCGGGGTTATTTCCATGTAGTACAACAAGAATGGAATCTCACCGTTGTCGAGGGGAAACACAATCATATTATGGACCGTGCTTTAGAAGCTCATTTGGTTGCGGGGCGTTTGAAACCCGAAGAGAAACAATTGGTTGTTGAGTTGACAAGGAATTTAATCGCTCCTAGAAATATCATGTCTACATTGAAAGAGAGAAACCCGCAAAATTCCACCGTCGTCAAACAAGTTTACAACGTGATTTGTAGGGAGAAGGTTGCAGTCAAGGGTTCAATGACTGAAATGCAACAACTCTTTAAATGTCTAGGGGATAACAACTATGTTTGCAGAACAAGGACTGTTGGTGAGTCTACAACTGTGCAAGATATCTTCTTTTCACACCCTAAGTCCATAAGCTTGTTCAACTCATTTCCGGATGTTTTGATAATGGACTGCACGTACAAAACCAACCGGTATAAAATGCCCCTTTTTGAAGTAGTCGGTATGACATCGACTAAGTTGACATTTTGTGTTGGTTTTGTTCTGCTCAAAAATGAAAAAGAGGAAAACTACACTTGGGCCCTTCAAGCTTTTCGTGGTCTTCTTAGTAACAAAGATATCTTTCCGAAGGTCATTGTTACAGATAGGCAGGATGGATTAATGAATGCGGTTAAGACAGTATTCCCGGAGGCAACACCGTTGGTTTGTTCTGTTCATGTTAGAAGAAATGTGAAAGCTAAGATGAAGATAACTTGCTTCCTTAAAGATGGGGATAAACAGAAGCAGCAAGCTGTGTGGGACAATATTGAGAGCTCTTATGAGACTATCATGTTTTCAAAAACTGAAGAGGAATTTGCTGAGAATCTTGAAGAGTTTAAGATTGTGTGTAAGAGGTGGCCAAGATTTAGGAATTATTTGGAAAGAACTGTTTTAGACACTGATAAACAGAAGTTTGTGCCAGCGTGGACTAACCGCATTATGCATTTTGACAATACTACAACCAATAGAGTTGAGTCTGCACATGGTAGGATGAAGAAATACTTGACAGACTGTAACAATAATTTTGTTAGGTTATGGGAATCGATCCACAAAAGTTTGATAGGTCAGTTCACTGAGATTCAGGGTTCTTTTGGTAGGAGTTTGTCTGTTGCAGAACACAGACATAAGGGAAAAATCTTGTACAAGGATCTGGTGTTTAAAATTTCTAGAGACGCATTGAAGATTATTTCTAACGAAGAAAAAAGAGTTGAGGATGTTGGTATGGACCCCCTGGTATGCGGCTGTGTGCTTACAGCAACACATGGGTTGCCTTGTGCATGTAATCTTGCTACAAAGATTCACGACAAGCTACCTATTACACTTGACGAGGTGAACAGTCAGTGGAAAAAGTTGGTGTTCAATGACGGCGTAGCCGGTGAAGTCGAAGATGATTATTTGTGCTTAGAAGAATGGAATGCTATACAGGTTAATTTAATTTTAATAATATTTACCCGTTTTAATGTTTCATATTTTCAAACTTATGACTTTAATATGTTTACAATTTTTTTGTAGGAGCGATTAAAAAATGGAGACTCCGGTATGAGAGCCGAACTCAGAGAGGCATTACGTCATCTTGCATGGCCTGTGACCACAAACTTGACAGCTCCGGAAGTTAGTGCTAAAGTCAAGGGCGCGAAAACAAAGGGAAAGGGTTCAAAATCCACCACTCGAGAGCCATCATATTGGGAGCATGTGGAGAAGCTTTATCCGGATACTCGAGCTTCACAATCCACTCCGATTACAGCAAGTCAAGCATCGACCTCAAAGCCAAAAAGTATGCCTCGTATACTTACAAAGATGCCAAAGTTTATGGTTCCGTATGTCGATGATATAATTTCTGTCGTTGGGGACGGCTTTTGTGGATATCGTGTTTTTGCTTTGGATGATGGTAAAACTGAAGATGAGTATTATTTGGTGCAGCTTGCCATGGCTAGGGAGTTAAGACATCACAAAACTGCATATGTGAACCTTTTTGGGCGAGAACGATATGACGAGATACTTGAATCTATGGCCCCTCCTGCAGAAGTTCGAAAAATGTCGTGTGCGCCAGAGCGATGGTGGTTTCAGTTTCCATGCATGGGGCATGTTGTTGCTAATTACTACAATAAAGTTGTAGTACTTCTGACTCAACCCTCATCCGAGGGTGTATGCGAAATCTTTTTTCCATGGCGAACCAAACCACCGTCCAACCCATCTTCACGTATTATGTCCATTTTTTTGTATGGTCCTCATTTTTGGTATGTCAAGTTGAAGAGTGGGTGTCCTTTGCCTACCACATGTCTTGAGTGGAGGAATCACCGCACCGAACAAGCTGCGGCGTGGGAATACAGTTTCATGGATCGACAAGCCGAGTTCGAAAGACTTTTGAGAATTGAATATCCTTTGGTTGAATTATTTGGTATTGGTAATGAAAAGGACAAACCGATCACAATCAGTTGAGAAATCGTCTGAATTTGTCAATGTCGCATTTTTTTGGTTATAAGAATGTAATTGGTACTACTTAAGTTCATTTTGTAATTGCTTATTGTAATTGGTACCACTTAAGTTCATTTTGTAATTGCGACTTAATTATTATTTAATGATATAAGTTCACAAAATATTACCACAATTGCCTGTTATGATGATTGTTGTTTGATTTAAAAAGACCGCAAAAACAGAGTTATGTAGATAACTTGGTTAATTATGCAGAAATAAGCAGTTTCAGCTTCTGGTATAGCAGGTTCGGATAAAATTATCCGAACTAATCCTGTAACGCGCTGGTTCGGATAATTTTATCCGAAATAATTATTTATGGCTATGGTTCGGATAATATTATCCGAACTGGTTAGGATAATTTTATCCGAACAGTACGTTCTGTTGTGAATTTAAAAACATAATCCCAACCCTTTTTTAATACATATCACAAGATTTTATAAGATAGTTTTTTCAAAGTGCAGGAGCAGCAAAATGTCAACTCAAATTTGGGATCAACGAAATGCAAACTCTCATATTGCTGCAGTATATTTCAATGAAACACGTAAAGCAGAGGTTTTTAGAATTCATACTGACGACACATTGGAGAGTCTGAAACAGAGGCTGAACAGGGTCAACAAACGTTTGAATGGGGAAAGAGACACCAGAAGAGTAACAACAATAGAATATCGACGTCCGGAGGTCCAATCAACTGGAAGCGGTGTAACTTTCAGCCAAATGTGTCTCAACAATGACGACGATGTCATATCTATGTTTTCAATTTTCGCACAGTACAACAACAGATTGGGTTTAATCGAATTGGATGCAAAATTAGTCAGATCTGTTGAAGACATATGCGCAGCTTTGGTTGAACCCGTGGAAGAAGTGACAGTTAACTTGGCGGATCCTTAAAAATTATTATCAGTCAGATCTGGTGTGTATTTTTTAATTTGAAACTTGTTTGACTTTAATGTTTTAATGTTGTATGCAATTAATTAATCCAGTGTCAAACTCATTAATGTTAAGAATATTATATGTTAATGTTGAAATCCGCCGTGTGTTGCGTTTATGAACCATATTTTCTGTAGTGTTTACGAGTATTTTCCGAACCATATTTGATGTAGTGTTTAAGCAAGTTTTTGTACTGGTATAGCAGGTTCGGATTCTGCGTTACCTGACCAGTTCGGATAATATTATCCGAAACATTACATTACAGGTAAAGTTCGGATAATTTTATCCGAAACATTGCATTACAGGTAAAGTTCGGATAATTTTATCCGAACTCTTGCGTTACAGGTTAATTTCGGATAAAATAATCCGAACCTGCTAAAATCAGTAGCAGAATGCAAAAAATTCAATTGTTCAACCAAGTTAATTGAAGTGTTCAATAACTCTGAATTGTGTACCTATTCAAACAACCATTAACGAATACATAACCAAAAAATAAGCATAATCAACATAAACCAAAACCAAATTAAAATATGATCATAATCATTACAATACTTAAGTCACTAAACAAAGTCATAATCATTACAATAATAAAGTCATTAAACAAAGTCATAACAATCAGTTCGGATAAAAAAACACAGAGTCATTACAATCACTAAATTAATCTAAGTCACTCAAAGTCACTCCTCCATTTCCTCATTTCCACCGCGACGTCCTCGCCTACCACGTCTCTGATTGTACCCCATGGCCGACGGATTCACGTACCCTAACACCCGAGTCAACCGATCATAAATTGGAGTTCCTGGTTCAACCTCACCATCAAAAGCTCCACCGATATCAGTTCTTACCATATGGAGTAATCGAAGTTGAGAAGTTATAAGTGCACTTGCCGGACGCATCTTCGGATGCGAAACTTTCCAAAACCAATCCATATAGTCATCAGTGACGTCCCAAGCATCTCTAACAGCTGGACCCCTCTCATCTTCATGAAGCATGTGATCGGCAAGTTGTAATTCAAAGGGATCTGAAAGATTTTGGATGTTGATGACATACGGTGCTGAAATACTAGGATGTGGTGGTATACTCTGAACATGTCCATACTGCCTCAAGACACGTTCAGGCAAGTGTCTTGCTTTCAAGTCTCCACATCTCAACCACCCAGTGAACCAACATTCATCTCTCATGGGACGTACATGACGGAAGTCGGTATATGGCGTGAATGCAACATCAGTCACCTGCAAATTATCCAAAAAAGCTCTGTAGTTGACTGGATTAGTGTGCCCTTGTCTTGCCGCATACTTAGCACATATTGGAAGATGGTTATAGTAGTTATCAGCATAGTCCCACGGGGTAATATCCGGAAAATGTGTGATTATCCATCCCTGCAAAATATATATCAATTGTCAATAATTTGTCTAAAAGATTTGTTCATATACTAAAATATAGATTAATTGTAACACTTATAAAAGACTAAAACAAACATATATCAATTAATTACTAAAACTTAATAATTTACCTCAACCAGTGACAAGTATCCCGCCATCATTCCATTTGTGCACTTTGATGACTCATTCATATAACTCACAGTATAAGTAAGAGCAGCTGCACCCCAATTCCACGAATGAATATCTGACAAGTCAGTCAAATATTGTAGATAGACAACATCTACGTAGTAGTCACTCTTGTTACAGAAAATTGTGCAACTAATCAAATACAACAGAAAAGCTCTGATGCACCTCTCTCTGTACTCAACTACCTCTTCCTCCGGCAACCCCTGTTGAAGACCATTTTCAGCAAGTTCCAAATTCTCTACATAAACTTGCTTCACGAAGTTGAGTCTCAGATGTTGGCCTTTTGTCCTATTGAACTCTGTCTCAGCTACGGCCGCTCTTAATCCAAGGTACCTAACACACAACTCAGTAGCTTCAACTCTGCGCATTCTGGAGTGGTTCAGAAATTTTCCACCGATGGAAAGATGAAGAAGATGCTGAATGTCATCCAATGTGATGGCAAACTCACCAAGTGGAAGGTGGAAGGTTTCGGTTTCCGGATACCATCTCTCGGCGAATGCCGACATCAGCCCATGGTTTATAACATTGTAGCTGGTATGCAAAAGTGGCTCGAGTCCAGATTCAGTTACAGCATCCCAAAACCATTCATGTACCTCATCACGAAGTGGTTTATGAAGCTTCACCATCTTCATTCCATGGGTTGTAACTTTTTGAGTGAAAGTTAAAATCTGAAAAATACCAAAGCAATATTCGTAAGACACATACACTATAAATGAAAAACTAATAACAATTAACCAAAATAATGATTGTTATACCTCTTTATCGGTTTCATCTGCATCCCATACCATGCCCGCTCTATGCTCTGCATACTCTGTCAACAAAGTCGTATCACTCGGTCCACCTCCAAATCCTTCTTCATCATCTTCTTCTTCATCAGCATTTAAATATTGATCTCCTTCGTGAACCGGCTCCGGTTCACGAACTCTTCTTTTGGGTATACGTGAGCGTCGCACAGGTTTTGAAGCAGTAACATTATCACCAGCAACATCAACACCCACTTCAATCTCTTCAGCCACATGTGAACCACCGGCTTCTTCATCGTTGTTTCCTGGAACAATCTCAGGTTCCTGTTGCATAGTCCTACTTTTTTTTGTCCGAGCCGATGCATGCGCTCGACTTGGTCTACCATGTCTACCTCTTCCACCGCCTTCTTCCATGACTACACAATAACAAAAAAAAATGACTTATTCAACTTACTCAATTTATATTCAAATTATAATCAACTTACGCACCCAATATTCAACTTTTCAAACAATTCATACAACTTATCAAAATTCAATGTTTTTCAAAATTCATTAATCAATAATCACATTTCTTAAACTCATTCAACAATCACTTTCAACTAATCACTTTCAAGCACTGAAAATTCAACTAATCACTTTCAAGCACTTTCAACTTAATTCATACAACTTATCAAAATTCAACTTGTTTCAAAATTCACTATGCACATTCACTACACTAATCACTATTCTTAAGTTAACCTAACATTCAACAATATTCAACAAAAATCTAACTTTCATCTTGTTTCTATGAAAATGGCAATCCTACATTCAACAATCAAAAGAACAAAAGAACATTTCTCAATGTTTCAAACCCAATTAAACCCCTAACAAGTCCTAACCTTATCAATTAAAAGAACATTCAACCATCAATAGAACAAAATAACATTTCTCAATGTTTCAAATCCAACATTCAACATTTCTCAAAAGAAAATGAGACAATACAATACAATTAAACCCCTAACAATTCCTAAACTTAACAATCCTATCAATGTTTCAAAACCTAACAATTCATTTATCAAACTCTAAACCCCAAAATCACAATCCTATCAAAATTAATTTTAAACATAAAACCTAGATAATACTTACTTGATAGTTTCCACAAATTGGTGTGAGATAGTTGCAAATGTGAGAACTTTGTGAGAATCGCGCGCAAGACTTTGGAGGCTTTGGAGAGAAAGTTTTGTGAGAAAGTGAGAAAATAGAGAGACTGCAAAACTGTTCGTGTTTTCTGGTTCATAAACTGGCAGGTTCGGAAAATTTTATCCGAACTACTACTTAAAAAAATTCGGATAATTTTTCCCGAACCCCTTTTGCTCGCAAGTTTTTTCGGATAATATTTCCCGAACCAATTTTTTAGTGTAAATCAAAGGGCAAATTGGGATTTCAGGGGGGTAATTGAGTAGTGTAGGGGGGGGCGGAGAGTAATTGTCAAAAAGTCATACTAAAGAAGAGGCCCAATAAATAATTGGCCCAAAACACAATATCCTTTATAAAAAAATTGTTTCAGTAAATGCATTTCTTTTCACTGTTTCAGTTTTCAGGAATCAAACCTTCCCTTCCCCTCCACGCGCCCAGCCACCGCACCACCGTTCCTCCTCCAGTGACAGCCACAGCCGAGTCTAACAAATTTTCTTCCTTTTCTAATTGGTAATTCTTCATCTTGTGCAATTTGTTGTTATTGAGGCTTGAATCATTGAATGCCATCGCCCATCATACTTGTTATTGTTGTTGATAAATTATATTAAATTATGAATACTTTGGCCTTTGGGGTTCATCTAATGATGTTGTTTGGAACACTGAACATGAATAATGTATTTTTTGTTGATGATGTTGTTGATTTGTTGTTGCTATTGCTCAATAAGGATTTGGCTGATTTTTGTTTTACTTCTAGAATTATATCATATACTCTCTTAGTCTTAATTGGTAATTTTATTTGTGTAATTTTATTTATTGTATACTTGTTAATTTTATTTTTCTTAATTGGTGATTTTTGTTTCACTCTTAATTTTTATTAATACGTTTAACTTCAATGCGGCGGGAATTGATTTATGTCTCGTGTAAATGCGGCGGAATTGATCAAGAACAGCGAGAAATTTTAGGTTCTTAATTTGTTTTAATTATTCCTCTATGCCTCTTAAATTGTCTCTTAAGATTAGAAAGTTCGATTCTGGATGTGACAAACTTAAGAAAGTTTTGGATGTTAGAAAGTTTTTTTGGTACAATTTTTTTTTTAATTAGGGGTCCATATTAATTATTTGCCCAGGACCTCAAGAATCTCGGCTACGGCACTGGTAAAACCCCGCTCACTCCATTTCTTTCCGTCTACTACGTTATATACAAAAATCATAGAATTAATCAATCATGATTTTGTTGGGCGAGTGTTGTTGTTGTTTCAGTTTCAACAAACCTCGACCTCTCCGCCTCAACTCTCATTCAAAATTTTCATCTTTCACAACCAAAAGGGTGCAATGTTTACGAAGAACCTGTGACCTCATTGATTTTCATCACCAATTGATCCCTTATGAAGTCGCATGGTCTTTACAAAAACAATTTGTTAAAGAAAAGAAATTGCAGATTCAAAATGAAGGAGATTGCAACGACACTCTTATTCTTTTACAACACCCTTCTGTTTTTACATTGGGTACTGCTAGTTCTAACAATAACCTCCATTTTGATATTCAAAATCCACCCTTTGATATTCATCGTACTGAGCGTGGTGGAGAAGTTACATACCACGGTCCTGGTCAGGTAGCTATTTGTTTCAATTTCTTGTTCATTTATGTTTTTGTGTTTTTGTTTGGAATTTTGTGTGTGTTAAATTGTGAATGTGTTTTGGTTTTTTTTTTAGTTAGTGATGTATCCAATTATCAACCTTCGAAAACATAAGATGGATCTTCATTGGTATCTAAGGACTCTTGAGGAGGTTGTTATTCGTGTTCTGTCTTCAACCTTTTCAATTCAGGCTTCTAGGATGGAAGGTTTAACCGGTGTTTGGGTTGGTAAGTAACTAATTTTCAAATTAATCTGTGGCATTTTCATACAGACGAGAAACTAGTCTCTGTGTTAATTTTGATTCATGATAAAAGAGGGACTAATGTGTCCCGTATTACTAATTTGGATATTATTAGTATTGTCTTACTGCTGAGCTATGAAGCTTCGATACTCCTTAGATTAGGCGTGTCCCGGTGTCGGACACGACACCGACAATTACAATTACATTGAATTATGTCACTTTTTCAGAAAATTTATCTGTGTCGGTGTCCGTGTCTGTGCTTCATAGCTGCTGAGGGATGGCATATTCACATTATATAGTTTTCATGCATCATTCATGGCAAATTAGACCAGGATTACTAATGTTACTGATCATCCGCTGTAAAACATATATTGGATACAATTTTACTCATGATTTGGGAACGTCTGTGATAATTGATAGTATTTTTAGTATGCTGCAAGAAACCTATCAAGACTGTTAGAGATTCTTCAATTTGTGCTTGAGTTTGTAATGACTTAAAAACGCCGAAACTTAAAAGTCCATAATCATTGTAGCTTTTCCTTATTCTTCTTTACATCTAATTTCAGGAAATGAGAAAGTGGCAGCTATGGGTATAAGAGTGGATCAATGGATAACCTATCATGGCTTAGCACTCAATGTCACGACAGATTTGAGTCCCTTTAAATGGATTGTGCCATGTGGAATACATGGCCGTAAAGTTGGGAGTATCAAAGGGTTGCTGAAAGAAACTCAGTCATCATGTAGTGATCATGAAACAACTTATTTGCATCATTTGGATGATGATAGTCTTATTCATATTACTCATAAGTCCTTAATTGAAGAGTTCTCAAAAGTGTTTCAGCTTGAGTACCATCATAAAACTATTTGTGTACCAATGTTGTGTGAAAGTAAAGTAAAGTAAGTTATCATACCAAAGAAACAGCAAACTTGAATTTTTGTATTACACATATACCCATAGTGTATTAAATATCAATTTTTTTTATTATAGATATGGCCAGATTAAACTCATTCTTGCTATCAAACACACTTGTTTGTGAATAATAGGCTATGTTACCCTATCTTGCAATCAAAAATATGAAATTCAATTCAAAAGATTTCAGCTCAAATATGATTAGAACACTGGTGAAATTGAAAATGATGTTTATGTTCTTTCTTTGTTGGAAGCTGCAAAGCTTGGTGATACTCTTTCCAACCTCCAAGGTTGTGGTCAGAACATACGAAATTTAAATAATAAAAATTCAAGTTAAATGATCAGAACAAAGAGTAGGAGAAATGAAGCTTTCCGTTTAGAGATGTTTTGTTTGTTTAAGGAATGGATAGTTCTTTCATGAAGGATTCTCAAATGTATCTTTGGAACTTGCCACTTGTATTTTGATGTTAACATATGATCATATTGTATTGTAGGATACTAGGATTCTTATTTCTATCGGGTTTTGAATATTGTCTATCACTTGTAAGTAACTATGGTTCAGAACTTGAGTTTATTTCAACCTCCTTGCAATTGTAAATTGTGATCTATATATTTACATATGCTCCTGTAGCTAGTTATATTTTGCAAAATTTTCTGATGGGAAAAACCATTTTGTTCCATGAGCTATATGAATAAATCAATTTTGGCTCTTTATGCAAATCAAATTATTTTGGCCTCGTGTGGTTTTTGGCCATAACAAACATGACATTTAAAAAACCCTGGTTTTCTTGGTAAATGATGATATTGAAATTAAAACAGAATTGAATTACAATGACACAGCTTCTTTTATGAAAAGCCTGCATTGAAGTTAATCTCCTTACAAACATTATCTACTCCGAATATATACAACACTCTTCCCTGTTTCATACAAAACTCAGTAATTTTCTGCTACTGGTCTATAAGGGAATAGCCTTAAAAGAAATGTCATTAATGACCAAAGACACACAATTCCCAGTAACTGGAAGATCACCATCATTCCAAACAAAGCTCCACTTCGCTCTAGTACTTCGGGTGACAAAGGTAGATCCTTCATAAGGTACATCAACTTCTCAGCAAAATTAGCTGCTCTTGTAAGCTGATACAGTCTGTATAGCTGCCAAATCAATTAAAAATGTTACAAAACTACTAGATAGACAAACCTCAAAGTAAAACCAAGTTTTTGTTACTCATCAAGCAGCATTAAGATCTGAAATCAATTTGAAAACAAATAGATAGACAAACCTCAAATATAATAGGGACTAGAGGCCAGCACGATGACCCACGCTTGTCCAAATATCTCTCAAATACAAATTGAGCAACACAGCCAAATAAGAAAGGAGCTATAGCAACAACCGCAGCCATGCGAACCACTGACCACGTTACGTACAAAAGAATGAGAGGAGCAGTAATCTTCAAACCCGTTGTGAGGAAAGCAGAGGTTAAGTATCCTTTGAGGCCAGTGATGAGACCCCATCTTTTAGAGCTGTATTGCAAATATGGCCTCTGGACACGATTAGCCACCTGCAAGAATATCGCAAGTCCGACATAGAACAGTGCCTCTGAAGAGAATGAAGTCACAACATCTGCATATTATTGAAAACAGAAATGAGTATAAGAAATACTTCTCCCCCACACTTTACCAGGTTCTTACGCAACAAAAACCATGACATTTACGTAACTCCATCAAGACTTCTTTTGTAACAGCATTTCATTTTACTTGTCCAAAATTCAGAATACAACAAACAAGTCCAATCCAATAGAACACCATGCAAACACAATTTTCCAAAATCACCAAAAGTTATACATCAAACAAAAGTATCAGTTTTAAGGCTCCAAATAAGTTAGTGAAAATTCAACTTATATGTTAGTGATGAGATTTATTCCAAGGGGGAGTGCACTACCATGAGCCATTCATAATTTCAAAGCATGTCTTTTATTCCACAAATAGCACAACAAATAATGTCAGTGATCAGTACAACCAGAGGTTTACATTATAGTTATAGTAACTGATAAGATTTATGACTTAAAAGAAATTATTTTGTTTACTTAAGGCTTTGATAAAATTTAATTAGACGATCAAACTTTCCATAGTCTTTGATCTTTACATATCATTCTGCGACTATATCAAGCCAAAAACATCAGCAAAAATACCTTAACAATGTACTACCATAGTCCATACTAGTGTAGTAGACAAAAAAGCAGCGAAATCAGCATATAAAGTTACTATCATCATCCAAATTGAATTTTCAAGCACAAGGGTCAAAATTCAAAAACAGTAAGAGAAAGCATAGAATTGTATCACAAATAGTACCTTCTTTTAAAATCAAATCCTTAAGGAAAGCCTCAGCAACAGGGCCGGCCAACGAAGAACTGTGGCAGAATCAAAGATGATACGAATACAACAGGATCCCTCTTCTTGTTTAAAGGGAGCAGATTCCAATTTCCCTTCTTCTACAGATTGGTGTGTCAAACCATAAAAAGAAACAGAACCTGATTTACCATGAAATGGTTGGTTCAACCCCATTAACATGAACACTAGAACTTAATTTCGTTCGGTTTAACTTCCAATGCACCATTTACAGTAGAATCAGAAGCATGTATAACAAACAGTCCTTTGAAATTTGTTCAATCCCAAAAATGAAGACTCTTTATTCACCAATCTTAAGTCTGAAATCAAAACAAAAATCATACATACATTTAGATGCATTTGTAAACCCAAAATTGGGTCTCTGACATCTGAATAGAGTGTGGGACTGCAAACAAAATCATTGTTAGAATAGATTTCAAAATAGAATGGAAATAGTGAAATTCATATACTCACATGATGATGTTTTTTTGTTCTCTTTCTCTTCTTTTTTCTAATTAAATTTTTTTGACAGCTTTTTTTATTAAAATAAAGAGATAAAGTATGTTGTTATCTTTCTTATTACAATATTATCAATTTTTATTTTTAATTTCATAAAAAGTGTAGTTTCTAATTTTTAAATTTTGTTATATTAAGTCAAAATATATTGTAAATCTTAATATACTGTAAATTTTAGTAAAAAGTAATTAAAGTTACAATTGAAATAAAACACGACAATATTCTTTTTTTGTAAACATGACAATTATTATGTGAGGAATAGAGTTTTTTTTTTCTTCATAAAAGTGTATAATTGTTGGGATTTTTTTTTAACAACATAATTGTTGGTATTGTTCATTGAGTTTATATATGCCAAATTTGTTTACTTGCCCATAATATCAAAATGTCATACCAAGGACTTTTTATTATCGAAAATTTACCGTAAGCGAATATATCACATGCAGCAATAATAACTATGAGTCTAATGTGACATATGTTGCCCATTATATTTATTAAATTAGAGTCTCAAATTATCTTGCTGCCACATCATCTCATGCATAGCCATATATCAAATAAGTGTCACTTCAACAAAATTATGATGTGAACACCTTTAGCTTCAATCTCCCTCTCACTGTATTTCTCATGCTCACAGTTTCTTAGACCATGAATATCGGCCGTATCTTATTGCCATGTAATGCCATTGTGTCAGGGTAGTTGGGATATTTGGTTTGATTTGTTGTGGTATAAGTTGGAAGCGTATCCATTTTCCACCACCGTATCTTTTCAATATGCAGCACTTTTTTTAATTAAAATAAGGCAAATGTTAAATAGTGTCTCCGGGGTACTCTTTAAGTCCTTAAATAGTAAATTTTTATAGAATATTTATAGAAATCTGTAAAGTCAATGCATTGGAAATTGTGCTGAATAACTTTTTAAATAAAATATTTCCTTAAATAGTATGCTTAAAGAGTGCCCCAGGGGCACTGTTAGCATGACCCTTAAAATAAATGCAAAACTGAAATTTTCTACTTATAAAATATAAATAAGAATTATAATGTGAAATTTGTGGAGCCCATGTTAAAAGTTTAGATGAATGGTATGGATATTTAAAAAATATGATTGAGTGGTTTAAATAGTTAGAAGGTATAAAGTAATATAATATATTATGCGGGGCCCATTTATACCATCCTCATGGGTGTCATGGATGTGGGTGCTCTTAGTAGTCATTCTCATATTTTACTTTTGCATTAATTCAATTTTATTCTCATTTATGTCATGTTTCATTTTCATTCTTCGGTTACACTTTTATTTTTATTTTTATTGAGCTTTCTCAACTCTTCTGGTGAAGGTAAAAACACGATATAGCTGCATAAACACAATTGAAGAACCCACATCTATTTCATGCACCACTATTGATCTAGAACCATATACACACAACATTGGCACGTGTTATAGTGAAGCTATATTTTTTTACTTTGAATTTGAACGTGGTTAATGTCTAATTTATTAAACCAGAGTGCAATATTATTGCTATTGTTCCATAGTTCAAGTCTTCAAGATTGTTCTTATATTCTCCTCTTGCACAACTTTCATTTGTCTGCATTATATATTTATCAGGTTATAATGTCGTGCCTTTATATTTATCTATTTGAAATTGTTTATTTTCAATTGTTGAAGAATTAGATTGTGACACAAATATAATAGAGTGAAAAATTCTTGACCAACATCTCAGATTAAACTATGCTTCACTAAAGACTATATAGTTTATCTTGATGGTAATTAACAAAACACTTTACTCTAATTCTAGCATTAGGTGAAGTCTATGTATCACTTAAAAATTACAAATATTGAAATCACTCAATCTAGACGGTCAATCTTTGGTTTTTAATCAATTATTTAACACAAGTGCTTAATGTTCTTTTGCACTTCATATAATAATATTATCACTGCTAACTATTTTGTAAGTTCTTTCCCATCTAAATGTAGGGGATTAATTTGGGGATTAAAAAAAATTAGACGAATTTGTTTAACAAAAACAAATAAAAATAAATAAATAGATGTAGAAGGAAACTCCTTCAACTATAATGATAGAAATTCCAAACTTAAACCATCTGACTCTATTAGTAAAACGTTTGGGGCTACTATTATAGATCAGACTTGAGGCTAAACCCCATTCATCGAAGCTAAAGACATTGACTCCAAATAATTGCCACCATCGTAAGAACGTAACCTTCTTTCGCAGCTGGTCCATCGTCCGAAGTTTTAATCATAACAACAATTATTATCGCTTTCAAAAGTATGAGAAATACATACTTTTCAATGACCCTAACAAAGACATTCACCATAAGATTTAAAATATCCGCGCAACGCGCGGGTCAAAATCTAGTTAATATATCAATTTGACACTCAAATTATATATGTATCCTGTGTTTGAAAATGCTATTGTTCACAGGAAATAGCTGGGTTTTATTATGATAAATAAAGTCACATTTTCTCTTTTTTATTTACACATAAATGTGTGAAATGATTAACTATGACACTTAAATTAAGATAGATAGAATAATATTGTTCCTAATTTTTGACCACCCGGTAGAGCTAGCTCTCTCCTCCAAAAGATTGGTAGTTTGTTTTTGGAGTGATTCCTTTTTTTGTCATAAAAGAAAAGGAAAAAAAAAAAAGAGAGAGAATAGGGGGGCTACATGGCCAAAGGACAAGGACGTTCTTTATTCCACCGACTAGCTTCGTGTCTAGCGGTGCATCCCTTCTCTCAACTTTATTGGTTAAAAAATGTTCAAAGGGACAAGACAATAGCTTTGACGAATGTGTACTAAAATAAATATTGATGTCTTTTTCACGAGCGACAAGTGGATTGACTCGATCAAAATATAATAAATATAAATTATTTATTTTATTTAGATAGATTAATTGCTAGAATTTCACCAATTTTTTTTTATTCTATTATTGCATATATTATATAAAGGATAATTACATATGTATCGAAGGTAAACGGGTAACAAGCTGCGTTGCTATTCGAATTCATCGTCTGACCTAGATTCACGAGTCATATTAAATATAAATTAAATACATTAAATTGATTTACTCAATTACTATTTCTAATAAATTTTTTAAAAATAGAGTTCAAAAATTCTAGTTCATCTGATCTGATAGAAATGCTACAATAGTTATGTCGGACACAGATTTACTTAAAAACACTAAAAATATTAGTTTTGTTGATTTTCATAATAAATTGAATTTGTTTATAATGTTATTATTAATGATAGTGAGTAATTTGGCAAGTTGAAAAATAATAATATGGATAATTTATTGGAAAATCAGTAATAAATGTTGTTTTAATATTGTAAAGAGACAAATAAGTTGAGACATAAAAAAACTCAAGAAAATATTTATTGTGAGATGGAAGAAGTTTACTTAGATAAAATGTTAAATCATTAAAAATTACAAATACAAAATAAAGAGATTGAAGTTCAAACCTATTCGACATAAAATTTTCGACATTTTTAGTCTCTTAAGTTAAAATTTGTGGTTAGTCATTAAACTATTATTAATAATTTTCTATATATATGGTGATTATCTCTTTAGTTTGAGGTAAAAAAGATTCACAAGCCACATAGTAAGTAGAATGGAAGACGGTGTAACAGAAGTTGATAGTTTTCTTCCTCCACTGAATCACAACTCAGAAGAGGGATCCAAAAGAAAATATACAGAAGTAAAGGAAGAAAGGTTTGTCTCAACAGAAAAGGCTGAAAATGTGAAAGAAAAAGATCTTGAAAGAGATGAAGCTAAAGAAAACAGTTCAGGTGGTGGAGGTGTTATTAGCAATTTGATCTCTACTTTTATGACTCCTTTAAGTCCAAGAACAGGGAAAGTTACTACTCAAGATGATGAAAGTGGAAGAAATGATGAGGGGGTGTTTGAGAAAGAGGTTGATGATGAAAATGGTGGAGAAAAGGGGAGTGTTATTAGCAATTTGGTTTCTAATTTCTTTCATAGAAATGAATGTGAAGAAGGTTTGGTGGAAAATGAGAAGAAAGAGAAGGAAGATGATGAAAAGATAAAAAGATTGAAGACAGAGAATAATGGCGGTGGAGGACTTATTCATGACATTGTTTCTCATTTACCTACTTCATTACCAGGTAAAAATAACAACAACTCTAAAACTAATATCTTGGTCTATGTTTGGTATCACTGTGGATGTGACAGAATTACCGCGATCCACTATAATTTTGCAGAAGTTATAATTTATAGCTTTTATAAAATCACACTAGATCACTGTGATACCAAACATATATTTAGTTTTAGACTAAGGTAAATTTGCAAATTTATCAATTTTAGCCATGGAAGATTATTACCTTACTTCATACAACCCTTCCCTCAACATAAAAACAAATTTTCTTTGGTCTTGTTTTATCAAAAAGAAAATATTTCTTTGACCTTGAATTGAACTAATTAGTTTATAGTCATTGTGCCTATATTTAAGTTTCTATAAATTATAGTTTAAATTATGTATGTTCTCATTTATTTATTTCAAGGTTTAGTAATCATGCCTAGAATTCTAATTTATAAGATGAATTTGTGGATATACTGTTTGACTTAATTTGATTGGTGTGATTGTTCTCTTACAAATAACTCATTTGACATGGGTTCAAATCAGCAAATCAATGACTATATACCAGAAAATAAAATTAATATACTAGAGTTCGAACTTCAGTCCAACATATTACATGCATTATTCTTATCAATTGAGTTATATATGCTCATTTAAGTTCGTCACTTTAGTTGGATTGGTCATTAGGCATTTTTTCCCATTGAATCAATCCTTTAATGTTGTATATTTTTTGCGCTTTTAAACTTTAAGAAATGTTACTTCTTCCGTCTTAAAATGGCATTCACATATTGATTGATGTATAATTTTAAGAGCTAATTTTAATTGTTCATATCTTAAATTATCTATTATAAAATATTATAAAAAATTAATGTTATAAAAATATTCATTAAAATAAACAAACAAAATTACATGTCAATATTTATATTTTTTTTACTAATGTCAATATTTATCTTTATATCTAGTAGTAAAAAAATATGGTCAACAATTATTTCGAGACAAAGTGAGTAATTATTTTGCATTATCGCCCTTAGTGACTTTATATTGTGATTGGTCATTTAAGTTTTTTTTTTTCCCCTCAAACCAATCCTTTAATGTTGTAGAAAACCCATTTGTACTCGTAAGCTTTAATTTATGTCAATTTTGCCCTATTGTCATTTATGTTAGGTTTTGTTTGCATAGGAGGGGAAGACTTTGGAGGGAGGGAAATAGAGAGAAAAATAGAGAAATTTTTAATATTTTTTCAGAAAGTATTTTTTATAGAGAATGACAAATAAATATTTTTGATTAATATATTATGAATATAAGAATATTATAACAACATTAATTAAATTTGAAGAATTCATATAAATCCTTCAAACCCTCATCTAAAGTACAATTTTTGAGTTCCACCAAATTGAGGGGTTTTTGTGTTATGAAGAAAAAATAACCCTTCAAACTCCTCCCCTCCCAAATTCTTCTATTTCTTCCACTTGTTTCTTCCTTTTTTTTAAAACCATTCCCTCCCCTCCCCTCCAAACTTGCAAACAAAGCCTTAGTGAACCATACCTTTTGTTCCACCATGACATTTAGGCACACGATTATCGCAACTCACACTATAGATGTATTTTCCCCTATTCTGGTTCGAACCGTTGATATTGAGTTAACATTTTTATGTAAAAAATGGGTTTTCTAGTTGTAGGATTTTATATTTGAGAGCTTTGATTTAAACATAAAGAAGTGTAGAGCAAAAAGAAATGAACAAATTAAATGTGACGGTTTTTTTTTTTGAGTAATATGTGACATGTTTGTCATTTTTTTTTTTGACGGAATGTGACATGTTTGTCATGTGAGTTATCTTATGTATACATTTTTTTTTAATAGAACTAGTTTAAATTAATTACTTAGGCCAAATGTATCCATAGATCCTTTAAGTTTTTGATTTGTATCGCATATGTCATTTAAGTTATTTTTGTAACACATAGGTCCTTTAAATTTTCAATTTGTAACACATAAGTCCTTTAAGTTTTTTTTGTAACACCTAGGTCCTTTAAGTTTTAAAAATGTAACACATAGGTCCTTCAAATTATACTCATCATGTTATACAAAAAAAAAACTTAAAGGACCTAAGTGTTACAATTTTAAAACTTAAAGGACCTATGTGTTACATAAAAAACTTAAATGACCTATGTGTTACATAAATAACTTAAAGGACCTATGCGGTACAAACCAGAAACTTAAAGGACCTATGGATGCATTTGACCAATTACTTATGTACAAACATAATGTAACTTTGATGAAATTAATTTGTATTTTATTAACACTGCCTTGTTTGGACCAGATGATGCAGCTCCTACAGCAGATGAGGCCACTATTTTGATTAACTCTCTTGTTCGTGATTAAGGAGACACAACAATTCTCATCCATCACAATCACAGTGCACCAAAATTGGGATTCTTTTGCAATGTATTATGTAATTTAATTTATATTCAGTCCTTTGTACTGTTGTTTTTTGAACTTTTGTATTATGCTCAATTTGGACTCTTCAATATAATTAGCATTAGTAATCTTTAGTATTTTAGTCCAAATCAGTAATGTTTTTTAACACTGAACTATTTTCTAAAGCAAAGTGTTTGATTAAGTTTTTTAAATCCTTTCTTTGTATTGGTTTAGTAGTTGGGACTTAGTAACACTGGCATCATGTCTTTTTTTGTGCGTTAAGTAGTCTAATAGTTACATTCATACACTTTAAGTATAAAGAAGTGGAGAATTCGAGATTCGAATCACAATTTCTTTAATATCTCTGATAACCAGCAATGTATTTAGCATTTATATTTACTTGTTTACTTGAAACATTATGGAGCACTTCACAACCTATCTTTAAGGTTTGTTTGTTGAAAATTAAAAATTATTTTTTCATAAAATAAATTAGAAGCTAATTTGTGTTTCTATAAACATAAGAGAAAAAATTATTCCTCTCTCTTATAAGTAAATCATATTATTGCTAAGAATCTATTGAAGTACATTTTCTTTTTAATCTAATTACAAACAAGCAATTACAAACGTGATTATTCACAAACATGTCCTAATCTAGCTTTTAAAATGCACTAACATAAACGACAAGTAAGCTCGGAAAGTGATTGAAACAGAATCCAAAGGCTAATTCAAACATTAATAATAACTTTTCCGGTCTTATTAGTTACATATGCTTTCAAGTTTCAATATTAAAAGACTCTTGAATGATAAGTTTCTTAAATGCCTTGATAAATCCTAATTTTAGTGCATAAAACTAAAGAGAAGTGCAAAATACAAACATAAAGGCACTCAAAGATAAACCAACCAACCGCTATACAAGGGCTCCATACCACACTATTTTTATTATAGTGCACTAATATTCTTGAGAAGAATAAGTAGAAAATTGTGCCTTAAATATTAGTTTAATTGGTACGAATATCATATGTAGTAATTTTTCCGTTTTAAAATAAGTATCGTTTTAGTTCAAAAATTTTGTTTTAAAGTGAGTGTCAATTTTCAATTTTCAATGAAATATTTTTTATTTTTACCCTCTAATTACTACTTTATACACTATTTTCAAGAAAACAGAAAAAAGTAGGTTAATTTAATAAAAGTGCTATTATTTTTAACATAACGATTGCATTCTTTAATATGTGTGAAAACTTCAAAAACGACACTCATTTTGAAACGGAAGGAGTATGTAATATGGAAAACATTTTAATGTCGCTGGTTAATTCAGTCACGTTCGGTTGTCAACCGTAAATTATCTGATTAATATCATATAGTTCAGATTTTAAGATAATTTTTAATTTTATTTAATATTAAATTTATGATTGAAATCATGAGATCTTAAGATTGTGATCAGACGGTCTTAAGTATATCGACCGCATGACTTTGAATTTACTGAATCTGAATCCATATAATATATAGGGATTTAGGTTCAAATCCTGAAACACCGACTTAATCTATAAAAATGAATTTTTGTTTTTGTTATTACCATCAATTTAATCTAGTTCTGGAGTTAATTCTGGTATCAAGTGGTTAAAATTCAAATGAAATTTCCTTTCACTTGCTATTTCTAAATTGTATTATGTGTCAAAATTTTAAATAATGTTTATAAAATAAAACATAGTTGGGAGAGAAGTACTCTCCACTAAAAATGGTCATCCAGATTTTTAGGTAGAGATTAATTAACACCATAAATTTAAATAGTGGTATGGTATCTTTTTGAATAGGATATCCAAGCAAATATCTTGAAATTTTAAAAAGAAAAATGGGAGGACCAAAAAGTAAACAAATGGCCTTGTCTTCTTATTTATTGTTTTCTTAGTGGCAGGGTTCATTTTGTTGTTTTGCTAGAAGCAATATATTATTTTTATGAAGGCCATTATACATATATAAAAATAAGGCTTTAAGGAATAGAAAGATATCTCCTGTGGAAAAATGAGGAACTGGAAGGGTTGGAGGTGTTTCAAGAGCCTTACTATCTATCCTTTCAAGAGTATATTTAGTAAAGTGAATTCAAATTTGATGTTCAAATCTCAAGGTAAGTAACAAGGTTCTTATGATTCCATTGTTGTTTGAAAAATAATGAAATTATGTATGCATAGAGACATATAGGTGTTTCATAACCAATTCTTAACTAGAATGGTCTATTTGGATTGATTTATTGGAGCTAACTTATAAGTATAAGCACTTGCGAAATTATTTAGAAGAGCTTATATAATCAACTTATTACAAGTTCATTAACAATTTTCAGCTTATTTTCATAAGTTTGTCAGAATAACTTATAAAAACAACTTATAACTTATATGAAAACTATTTGATTTAATTTTATCTTATGCGAAATTACGTAGAAGAGTTTATTGAATCAACTTATGACAAGTCTATCGACAATTTTCAGCTTATTTTCATAAATTCATAAAAATAGTTTATGAAAACAACTTATAACTTATATAAAAATCATTTTACTTTATTTCATCTTATGCTATAAAAAGAACATATACCATAAATAAGTGTTTAATTAAGTTGTTTATCCAAACACGACTATACTAATCCTTATTTATGGTCTTGATTCAATAGGACACAGAAATGGACTTGTTAGTCTTTATAAAGACATGGAGTCTTGTAGAGAATATACAGATATTCAAGTGATGTGGAAAATGATTGAATCTTCATCTCCTCAACATACTTGCAAGAAGAAAAAGATCATCAAGTCTTCTTATTGGATGATCTGTTTCAGGCCAACATGATTTTTTTTTTTTGTCATTAGCTAAATAGTCCTAGATTTACAGAATGATTGATAAGAGTGTAGAGAAAAAGGGACTCAAAATTTGCATCTCAACTTCATTCCTTCATACCTCAATTTCTATCATGTCAATAATTTTGTTATCATAGGTAGTGAAAGTGAATAATCAGAGTACAAATTTGATTCTCCTGTAAAGCCAGAAATCTCACAGTAATGATCTATTTGGGTTCTTGATCTTATTTCCATAACTTAAAAAATAAACATATTGATTGAGACCATCATCATGAACCGGAAAAAATTCATTGCATTTCCACAATCATATCCATGTGTCGAGACACGAGGGGGCAGCTCGGGATCATTCACATTGATGTCTAGAACATCGATACAAGTGTTGGACATCACACTCTTACCAAAAACCTTAAGACATTGAGTTTATGGGTCTTTCCACCTTTACTTTTCTAAGCAACGGGAGACTTACTCACACTTGTCACAACACCATATTCCCTAAATATTGAAAGTTCGAAGACGAATAAATTAAAGCATATTAAAACAATAAGGTAGGTAGTTTAATTAGTTCAAGTGCTGCTCCACAACAGTTCTAACAATATATTCAAATTCGACTATGCTATAAACCTATAGCCGCTATTTAACAAAACTCAGTAGTTGTGATGCAGGAGCAATTCAAAGCAACTGCAGCTAATTAGATTTTATTTTATTATTTGTTTTTTAAGTTTATTTTAATTTCAATATTATTAGATTTGAGTTAGAATAAAAATAAAAATATATCTTTTAAGTTTAGATTTAAGTTAAAATAACAAAAATAGTATTATGAGATTCTGTTTAATTTTAAAACAGATTTATTTCTATTTTTTAGTATTAGGTTTATTTTACTATTTAAAGACTAAATTGTAACCATGAGGATTCATTCAATTCAGTTATAATAAAATTTGAAAATTTTCTCTCTTTTCTGGTGGATTCCAGTTTTATTTCAAGAGTTTTATTTGGTGGATTCTAAATATTCTCTTCCTGGTGGATTCCAGGAAACCACCTATCTAGTAGGATTAGCGCTTGTTTTTCCTTTTCCAGCTTCCGACTGCGTCAAGTTGCGGTGCAAATTTAATTTTAGGTACTATCAAACATGATGAACAAAGGTTGTCATTTGTAGCATTTCCATACAATCAGCTACAATTTTTTTACATGCATATCGGTCTACGGTAGTCAAAATTTCTGGATCCATAGAAAAACAACAATTGAATAGTTATAAATGACATATACTATTAATTACATGATTATATTTTTTTTTTGAGGGAAAGATGAATATAATTATTTATTGTTGGTTAAGTAGAATGTTTATTTAGTCAAAAAAAAAAAGTAGAATGTTTATTTCATTTTATAATAAAGACTAATTAAGTTTCTTCAACAAAAAAAAAAGACTAATTAAGTTTCAAATTCAATATTTTATTATAAAAAATGTCAAAACTTTGGTGCATTTCTATAGATACTTTTTGCATGTTTATTAAAATAACAAACTACGATTTTCTCGAATTCATTATTTTTTAAAAATTTGTTATAATCACAAAAATTGAATTTTTGATTAAAAACCATACAAAAAATACAGAAATAAATACACCAAACTTTTGTCCAAAAAAATGTATATATAAATGAGGAATTGAAAGTAAAATTAAAAGACAACCACTAAGCCACAAACTATAACATGATACTAATTGGTCGGTGTTATGTGTAAGGCAAAGTGTGTAGACCAATATGAAAAATAATGGTAGCTATCACAACTTTTTCCGACCCTTCTTAATTGAGACACATACTTCCTTCGTCCAAAAATATAAGGGAAAAATTCACTTTTATTTTCCCAAAATATAAGGGAAAAAATCAATTTCAATAATTTTTTCCCTTATTCTTATGAAATTAAATGTAAATTGCATTTAATTTTCTCTCTCTCCATTTTTCTCTATTAACAACAACCAATCAAAATTTATTTTAAATTTTTCCATGCACTTATTCTAAGAAAAATCCCACAAAATCATATTTTTAATTCTCATATTTATATTTTCTTAATAAGTATGTTTTTTTTTATTTTCCCTTATATTTTAGAACGGAGTGAGTACTTTGATATCTTCATAATTGCTTCAACTTCAAGAAAGAAAATGATATATTTTGACAATTAGTACTGATTAATGTTATAAAAAATATGGAGTCGTCCATAACATTAGTTATTAAACCAACTTTTTTCTCATTTTTTTCTAAACTTTCAAAAGTTTATAGGAATTCCCAATACTGATTTAAAAGTCATTTCTCTCATTTCACCAATTACCTTTCAATTAGAGAAGTGATTTTGGCCGATTCAACACTTCCATGATCTTTCTTCAACTTCTAACAAGTTCCTGCAACCAGATTAGAATAAAAGCATATTTTTAGAATTTGGAATTGTAGGTGAGAAAAGAAGCTTTAAACAATAATCTTTTATATATATAATTGATACTTATTTAACACTTACCAAAAGAACCATGCTAATTGCTTGCTAATGACCAAACACTTGGTATAAACCAAACTCAAAGTCTAACATCCCAAGGATGTGATGTTTCTATTGGAAAATAATTGACCATGCTATTGGTAAAACAAAAGTTCTCCATATGTATACCTGAATGTGGGTATATCTTCATTCCAGTTAAAGCTATCTCTTGATATAACTATGCTCGTCAAACTACTGACGAAAATTATTTTACCTTCTAGATTCATAGTCTTCAACTCAACAGGATTATTCACATCCAACTCAAATGTTTCAAATTTTTAACATTTTGAGTACTAGTCTCCACACTTGAAAACTTATAGATAAAATACAATTTTTTTGATGAATTATTCTTAGCTAGAAAACTGGTCTGATGGTTGCTAAGTAGTAAGTGTACATGGTGGTGACCTCCCATTATTAAACCTTTAAATCATAAATAAATATTGATTGATAATGATAACATGCTCATGCTTTTTTTTTTAACGGTAAATATATATTAATAATAACACGATTTTCGCACAAGACAAATAAAGATCGGTAAAAGATGAACTATAAAACAAATGCGCCAAAGCGGAAAACTAATGAATAAACTAAAACATACACCACTTAATAGAGGTCTACTTCTAATCTCATTCTTAAAAATACGCTCCTTAGCTTTCAGACCACCAAAAAATCATTAGCCCAACCCAAATAGATACCACTACAATAACATGTGATAGACTTTTAGCAAGTGTACTAAAATATCGTCAAGTAATAAATCAAAGTTCATATCCCAGGGATTGAGATTAACTATAAACTAAACAATTATAAAAGTTACTTAGGTAAATAAATTAAAATGGGGGGTTTGCATAAGCTTTTGAGTTTGCAAATTAAAAAGTAAAATAACTTAAAAGTTAACGATGAATTAAAAACGTTTAGGCCTTTTTGAATCTCTTATTTCTCGCTACTTGGTAGATACGTCTATTCCTTTAAGTTGATTGTTTAGTATTACATTGAATTAACAAATTAGCTATGACCAATTTCTTAGCTCATAGTCCTCTCCTTTGTTTATATAAACCCTATATGGTTGACCAAATTAACTTATGTTAAAGATAGAAACTCAATCCACAACTCAATGTTACTTTTCTACCACATTTAACTCCTGGTAATATGAACCCTATATGGTTGACACGACAAGCTAAGGCTATTTGCAAAGCATGGTGTTAATGTCACCATTATCACTACACAAGCAAATGCCTTGTTATTCAAGAAATCCATAGAAAGTGACTTGTTTGATGGATATTCCATCAAAACTTGTGTGATTCAATTCCCTTCAGCCCAGGTCGGTCTCGCAGACGGAGTTGAAAACATCAAAGATGCCACTTCCCATGAAATGCTTCGTAAAATCCTTCATGGAATTGCAATGGTCCAAGATCAAATTGAGCTTCTTTTTCAGGATTTGCAACCAGATTGTATAGTCTCAGATATGTTATATCCTTGGACAGTGAAAATCGGATGCAAAACTCGGAATTCCAAGGCTTTACTATTACAGTTCAAGCTACTTCTCAAGTTGTGCAGCTCATTTTATTAAGAAGCATAAGCCTCATGAGAATTTAGTTTCTGATAGCCAATTGTTTTCAATTCCTGGTCTTCTACATAACATTGAGATTACTTCCCTACAACTACAAGAATGAGTGAGGAAAACGAGTGAATCCTCTGATTATTTTAATCCAGTATATGAATCAGAAGGAAGAAGCTATGAAAGACTTTACAATAGCTTTCATGAACTTGAAAGTGATTCTATGAGCAACTTTACAAAACCAGAATGAAGATCAAAGCATGGACTGTAGGACCAGGTTCAACATGGATTAACAAGGATGATGAAAACATTAAAATAAATTCAGAATTGTTAAATTGGGTTGACTCAAAGGAACAATTGTTTTGGAACGGAGGGAGTACCATTTTTTACTTTAGAAATCTAATGGAGACTAAAATTGGGTGACTTTAAAATGGGTGCCAGTTTTGTGATTGAATGAAAATAGGGACCAAAACCGTAATTAAGTCAAATTTAAATAAAAAAATTAAATTTTGAATATTAATTTAATAAATCAGACACAATTGATTTTTCCTCATTCTGATTTAATCAATATGACTATTGGAGTAATACATAATTAACCACCAAAAACACCACTATCAAACTACATGCATATATTAAGTTTAAATTTTAAATATTATTAATCATACACAATTAATTATTTTTCCTCTTTCTCATATGCATTGAATATAACTATTTGAATCATAGATATCAATCACTTATCAACCAATTACATGCATAATACCAACAATTTATTTTTAAAAGAACTTGCTTTCCTTATTTTTATGTATTAACCGACTCTTATGAAGTCATGTAATAATAAATATTATATATGTTAATTATCAAAAAAAATATTATATATGTTACAAATAATAAATTTTAAAAATTTGAATCCTCTCTTTCCATCTATTCTCTTCATCCCCTCCTTTCATAATTTGTATCTATTTTTCTCTTGATCTTTTCTCTATTTGTCTTTCTTTATAATTAGGTTAGACGATAAGGGTCGGTCAAACCCGAAAAAAATATAGAATTTGGGTGATAAGACCTAAAATATCCATTTAAAACACGGGATAAGGAGTATGGGCTAGGGGTGTACATGGGTTGGGCAAACCCACTCAATCCGGTCAAATCCACCCAATTCAGCCAAATAAAGTGGATTGGATCGGACAATTGGGTGGATGTGAATTTCAAAATGACAAATCCATAAAAAAAAATCGGGTTTTGGGTTAAACTGAACCAAACCCATAAAACCACTGACCCACTGTTTTAGTAATATTATGACTTTTTTTAATATTTTCCATATAAATATGAAATATTTTGGTTTTAATATTTGATCATAAAAAGAGAATATCCCAACCTCCAACATAGAATAAGTTTTATGCATGTATATTTTAAATGAAAAACACATTATTCTTCATTATTTTACATTTTCAATGCATTATCTGATCATTGTTGTTGAGTTTATATCTTTTGACTTCTTTATGTCATTTAAAAATAATAATGCGAGCAAAATGTAATTATTTGAAAACAGTGAAAGTAGATTATTTTTATGAAAAACAATGATGATATTAGCATTTTATGATGCTAAAAAAATAATGAAAATATGTTGCAATATTTTCTAAAAAAATTAAAAGTTGAGTATTTTAAAAGGAAAAAAATTGATGATTCATGATGTAGTAATTTAAAATAAGAAAACAAAATTTTAATTTGGACAACCCATTAACTCATCCAACTCAATCTATAAATTAATGGATTTACCCAATCCAACTCAAAACTAAAGTGGGTGGTTATTTTACTGAACTCAACCCACAAAACTCTAAGTGGTTCAGGTTTTGATTTTGGTTTTAGTCAAACCCAACTCAATCCGGCTCACACAGTGGCGGAGCCAGAAAACCTACAAAGTCTGGGCTAAATCTCAAATTTAAACAAAAATTTCAGTTTTTAAATAAAAAATTTCAATTTAAAAAAAAAAATATCTGTTTTGCTCTAAATTAATCCCTACAAATCTCAATTTTACTCTAAACTAACTTCTAAAACCCCAAAAATTATATTTTACAATGAAAAATCTCAGTTTTGAACTAAAAAACTTCAATTTTGTCATAAATTAATCCCTAAAATATCAATTTTACCCTAAATTAACACCAAAAATTATATTTTACAATGAAAAATCTTAGTTTTGAACTAAAAAACTTCAATTTTGTCATAAATTAATCCCTAAAAATATCAATTTTACCCTAAATTAACACTTAAAAAAATTCTATTGGGCTGAGCCCAGGTTGTAGCCCTACCAGCCCGGGTGCTTAAACCGCCCCTGGGCTCACATACACTCCTAATATGGGCTACTCTCATAAACTAAAAAACTTTAAACATGTAAAATAAAATAAAAGGTATAAACTACATATTATCTTTTTATACTCAATATTTTAGTCCCTATTTTATTAAACGTGCTAAAATAGTCCCTCAAATTTAAAAATCAAACTTTTTGGTCCCTATTTTCACATTCGTTGTAATTTTTTCCCCTTTAAAGTAACAAGTTTTGATGCCAAATATGATATTTCATCTTTAGATTCAATGTTGGAGACAATAAATCACCTTTTAGAATACGTTTGATCTGCTAAAAAATAAGGGATTGGACATGACAACTTTTGTTGTACTGTGTTTGATTTTAAAATTGTTACTAGGACAGGGCAGATTGGGGGTCAAGGGACTGGACAAAATCAGATATTCTTGTCCCCCACAGAACCATGAGACAACGTTTTGTCCTCAGCACAACTTGTCTAAATCAGCAAAATAACATTTTCTCCATCAAGTATCATACAAGACAAAATTTGTTCAATATCGTAAATATTTGTCCTGTGTTGTTCTGTCTTGTACTGTCCTGTACTGTTCTATTAAGTACTTTCATCTTGCAGATCAAACGGACCATTAGATCTCTAAAATAACCTAGATGACAGAAAAAGTACATTAGGGTATGTGTTCATGATAGGCACTGAAGTTGTGTCTTTGTCCTCAAGAAAACAACCCATAGTGACACTATCCACAACTGAGGTTGAGTTCATTGCTGCAACTCATTGTGTTTGCCAAGACATATAGTTACAAAGAATACTTGAAAGAATGGGCTTGAAATTAAGGAAATGCTTGACAGTCTACTGTGACAACAACTCGACTATCAAATTGAGCAAAAATTCAGTCTTACATGGAAGGAGCAAACATATTAACATAAGGTTTCATTTCTTGAGAAATCTGAGAAATGAAGGTGTGGTTGACCAAGGCATTAAAATTGGAAGCATTTGGAAAGTTTAGAGTATGTAGTAGAATGTATATTTAGTTGTTATGTGCAACTAGTTTAAGGGAGGGATTGTTGTAGCACACTCAAGTGCAGCTCGCTAAGCTAAGCGAGCTGTCTTTGGCTTAGTGCGCAGATCAGTCAGTTAGTGTCTTTAGTTTTGTTATCAGTCAGTCAGTTTAGAGTATGGTTGTTAAAAGTTAATTGTGTTTGTTTGAGAGTGTTGGCTTATAAATAGACTCATTGTATTTCATAACATTTAGATCGAAAAAATGAAAGTCTTTGTTTCCAATAGTATCCATGTTTAATCTTATAAAACTGGCTTGTAAGTTTTTTCATAATTATTAACCCCTTTTCTTAATTATTACCGTAAGTTTTTTCATATATATCAAAAGAGAAAAACAAGAATTGAACATTGAGATTAGATTAATATGATTAAATAATGTAACTCAATAAAGAATTTTGAAGTTAATCCAAATTGGGAGCTCATAATAGTTTAGGATAGGCAACATATGCAAGTTTAGGGAGAAGAACCACATACCTCATTGAAAATTTACAATAAAATTTAGTTAAGGGTGAACTATAAATCTTATTGAAAATTTACAAAAAATTGATATATGTATAAATCCAACTCGATGTATGAGCAGAAGATCTAATTATCCGTATCAACTCTAGTTGTCAAATTGTCAAATCTGTTTGGCCTAGTTTTATTTTAGTTTTACTTCTCTTTTAAGTTATAAATAGGGTCAAACATATATTTTACGAAGTTTTTAATAAAAATAAGTGGCTTAATATTAATGAAGAAAAATAGAAAAAGCGGAAGCCATAAAAATGAACTTTTGACAGGTTATACGCATTTTATTTCTTTTTTTTTATTTATTTTTGCAAAGTGTTACAAATCAATTTTTTTGACAATACAAAATACACTATGTAAAAATAAGATAAGTACAAATTATATCAAAAAACTTTGGTTTTTTTTTTGGTAAAGAAAATACTTTAGTTTAAAATATACTGTACTTTTAAATACAAAAAAATTACCAAACAACTTTTAGCTTATAAATAGCTTTGAAGCTAAAAAAAAACAACTAATGTCAAACTGTTTAGCTCATTTATGTGAAGCTCTTATTTTCACTTTTAGTTCTCAAATAGCTTCTAAGACCTAAAAAAGCTAGGCCTAGGCCAAACAGACACTAACAATATTTATTTGTTTGTATTTATTACTCCCTCCATTCCTTTTTACTTGTCGTTTTAGAAAAAATATTTATTTCTTTTTATTTGTCGTTTTGGCAATTTAGGTTATATTTTGCCTATTATACCCTCCTTTCTATTTTATTTTATCGACTAAATTTTGTATAATTTTGTATAATGGGACGGAGGGAGTAACATTTTTATTGAATACAAATTTTGTTTGATTTTAAATAAAGTTTGTTATAATTTTTTTGGAAATAGATAACTTTTTTAGAAATATATTTTTAAAAAAGGCATAATAGAAAAATAAGGTGCAAAAATATATTCTCCTATTTTAGTCTTTTTTTTTCTTCTAAAACAACAAGTAAAAAGAAACGGAAGAATAATAATGACAACTTTGAAAAAAAAAATGACCCTAATTTCTCCTTATATAAGTCGGCTGACTTATGTATCTCATCTATTTATCTCTTAGAGTATTTTCAATAAAAGTTTTATCAATTAATAATGTATATCTTATGCTTTTTTAACATTGGACCAACAGTGAAGTGATGTGTCATGGGTATAAAAAAATTATTCAAGTATCTTATTTAAGGTATCATATCATTAATTTAATGTTGCTTATTTTTTGATATATAATTAAATACTTTATGTATATATGAGTTTCGTAAGAATTTCATAATTTTATATCATTGGAGCAAAATATATATGAATTGCATAAGTATTATACGGCATTATGAGGACCATTGGTTAGTAATACTACATATGTTTCTTACTATAAGTAGGGTTGGGAATAGACCAGGTCGGCCTACAAGGGCCTACGGCCTAGCCTACATAAGCTCTGGCTAGGCCGACTTATTTACTAAAAAGGTCAGGCTCAGACTTTAAAAATAGTCTATTTTATATAAATAGATCAAGCTTAGGCCTTAAAAAAATCTACAAAGCTTAATAGGCCGGCCTATATATACATAATTGTTTTTTTTTTACATATAAAAATATAAATAACTGTTAAAATTTACTTTTATATCTTATAGTTATAATTTATAAAAATAAAATAAAAAATAATTTAAGACATAAAATTGGTTGTGATTATGTTTTAACTTATTTTAAAAAAATAGGTAATATAGAATATATAAAAAGCTTTTATGTAATGTAGACTTTTAAATAGGCTATATTGCGAATTAAAAAAATATATATATAAACTATAATATAAAAATATAAAATAAAAAAAAAATTGAAGTTTCTATGTGATGTAGGCTTTTATATAGGCTATAAAGTTAGGCCAGACTATTAAAAAGGTCAGACCAGGCCAAAAAGATTAATTTTAAATAGGTCATAGGCCAAACTTAGGCTTAAAAAAAATTCGTAGACCAGGCTCAAAGAGATAAGTTAAAGTGGGATATATATAAATCAATGGATCTACAAAATAAACAACAATGATGAATGCAACATAGTTGAATTTAATACTTCTTTTTTAACTGTGTCATACGTGTGCATTATTCATATAACTTATTTTGACCATATATTTTTAGTAATGTATAATAACAAATATTAGCATATAAAATGTTGTTGGTCTGGCCTATTCCCAACCCAAATTATTAGAGACAAATGCACTTTTTAGATTTATTAAAAAATACATGAATCTGGATTCATTAATTGGCCTGATACATCAACTTTTTAGGGAATCCAGAAACTGCATTTGTCTCTTATAATAAGGAATGGAGGTAGTATATGATAACCGGAATGATATCACCATTGGAGATGCTCTTACTCCCTCTGTTCCGTTTTAAATGTCACAATTGACGTATTGCACATAAGTCAATAATGTACATCTTTGACGATGAATATCTTAAATTATATATTGTAAAAAATTATAAATAAGTTTTATTTGAAAAAAATTCATTAAGACAAATTGTACAATATTTTATATGTTATTATTTGTCACTATACATTAATAAAAATATATAGTCAGAATAAGTTGTATAAGTAATACACAGTATCTCAAACGACACAATTAAAAAAGAAATATTAAATTCAACTGTGTTGCGTTCATGATTGTTGTTTATTTTGCAGATCCATTGATTTATATGTATCCCACTTTAAGTTATCTCTTTGAACCAACACAATAATTTACAATTGAAAGAAAAGTTGCAATAACACTTGCCATAGTGTTGTGACTATCATCAGATGAAGTTGCACTATTTTATCATATATATTTGTTGAGTATTTTAGTCCTGTTATATTGGAATATTTAATCCATTCAAAAACCCTACTTTTATTATTCTAATGGTGTTGAGGAAAAAAATGATCCAGAAAATTTAGGAATGATGCTTTGTATATGTAGTCATTGTTGACCAATCAATTTCAATCAATAACAAAGTGTGAGGCAAAACAAGTCAATTATAAAAATATGATAGTAGCACACACAAATTTAGATATTTATTTTGTGTGTTTAGATATTGATTTTGATAATCTCCATTCATTTGAAGTTTGACAGCTTTGTAATTGATTGATCTAGACCCTAGCATTAGGAGAAAGAGTGACATCTTACATATTACTCAAATAGCATGTTTTTAAGAATTTTAAAAGTGATTCAGTTATTTAGTAAGGTTATTCCTCCACATATCTAAATACCAAAGTAATGCAATTAGAGTTTGAAAGTTACTATATATTTTGTGGTTCAGCTAGCCAAACATCACCTTGCTTCATACTATGAGATTTGCTACAAAATTTTTATATACATATTGGCCCCATGGTATTCAAAATTTATGAATCCGTCCTTGGACTAACATACACAGATACAAAAACAACAATCAAATGGTTAAAAATGATATATACTATTAATTAGATGAACATAATTTATTATTGGTTAAGTAGAATGTTGGATTCATTTTATAATAAAGACTAATTAAGTTTCAAATCGAACTCACTTGGGTTGGTTTAGTGGTGCTGGGTTGGATTCTTGGAGTGTATTCCTCACAAGGTCTCAAGTTCGATTCTCATCAGTGTCAATTTTGGTGGGCTAGTCCATACAGAGCAAAAACTCTGACTTTATATTGGGTTCCCACAAGTGGGCGATGGGATTGGTCCATTCGGATTAGTCGATTCTTAGGCCGGATACAGAGCTTTAAAAAAAATTAAGTTTCAAATCCAATGTTTTATTATAAAAATGATAACTTTGGTGTGCATTTCAGTAGGCAATGCGTAGGAATAGTAGTCGTTTTCCCTACCAACCCTTTCTTAGGAAATGTGGTAGGAAATCTGGCTCATTTCATACCAAATTTTTTGTAGGAAATACAATAAATTCTTGTAGTGAGTACTTTTCATATGTTTCTTAAAATAATAAACTATGATTTTCTCAAATTCATAGTTTTTGTCAAAGTTTGTTATAACAACAAAAATTAAATTTTATATGTTAAAAATCATACAAAAAATACATAAACAAATACAGCAAACTTTTGTCCAAAAAATATATGAATGAGGAATTGAACCGCGATCTATAGCAAAATTAAAAGACAACCACTAAACCACAAATTATAACATACTCCTTCCGTCTCAAAATATAAGAAAAAAAATATTTTTTTTGTCCCAAAATATAAGGAAAAAATTAAACATTTATATTTCCCAAGCATTAATTTTACTTATTCTCATGAAATTAATTATAAATTGTATTTAATTTTCATTCTCTCTCCTTTTATCAATAAACAACAACAAATAAAAAATGTTTTTACATCTTCTTATACAACTTATTTTTAGAAAAATCCCACAAAGTCATATTTCAAATTATCATGTTTTGATTTTTTTTAATAAGTTTGATTTTTTTATTTTCCCTTATAATTTAGGACAGAAAATAATATTTAACGCAATATTTAATATATACAGACACATACCTATCATTTAAAAAAATATTGAGACGGGCCGTGGTCCTAACGAACCTTGAGCAACTCTACCCCTACAAACACACCGTTAATTTGAAGTATTGATGCGACTTAGATCATACTAATTGGTAGGTGTTATGTGAAGGCAAAGTTTGTGGACCAATATAAAAAATAATGGTATATATTATATACATATCATGACCTTTTCCATCCCTTCTCAATAGAGACACATACTTCATATCTTCTTAATTGCTTCAAAAATATGTTTTAATGTTATAAAAAATATGGAGTCCCTAACATTGTTAAACCAACTTTTTCTCATTTTTACTAAACTTTCAAAAGTTTTTGATTTTCTAACAGAGATTTAAATGTCATTTCTCTCATTTCACCAATTACCTTTTAATGAAGAAAATAGTTTTGGCCAATTCAACACTTCCATGATCTTTCTTTCAACTTCTTAACAAATTCCTGCAACCAGATTTGAATAAAAAGCAAATTTTTAGAATTTTAAGGTGAAAAAAAGAAGCTCTAAACAATCTTCAACGAGATATTCATTTGACACTTACCAAAAGAACCATTCTAACTTGCTTGCTAATCACCAAACACTTGGTATAAACCAAACTGGAAGTCTAACATCTAAGTATGATGTTTCTATTGGAAAGTAATTGACCATGTTATTGGTAAAACAAATGTTCCCTATCTGTATATTTGAATGTGGGTTATATCTTACTGCTAATTAGTAATAAAATTTATATGAGATCTCCTTTGATTAAATCTTCATTCCAATTAAATATATCTTTTAATATAACCATTCTCGTTAAACTACTGATGAAAATCAGATTAACTTCTAAATTCTTATTGTGTCATTCAATATGGTTATTCACATCCAACTCAAATGTTTCAAATTTGTTACTATAATCACCACACTTGAAAACTTTATAAATAAAATTTATTTTTGTTTTGATGAATTATTCTTGGCTAGATAACTTTTCTGATGTTGCTAAGTTTACACCGTGGTAACCATATTTTTGGATGTTTAACATAGATCTACATTGTTATCCTTCAGATCATAATAAAGATTGATAATGATAACATGCTCATGCTGATATATATATATAATTTTCCATCCATAATCTATATCCATAAAATAAGTCGTTGAATTCATATCTCGGTCAACTATGGTACATGATTCGTCAAAGTATTTGTCAATAGCTATATGAGAATTATTTGACGAAACACCCCAAATTAAATAGCCATTAAACCCATCCCTGCTTTGTTTCGAGGATGCTACCATCTTTGTCAAATTCGAAGGAAAGAATAACTTAAACAAGGAATATATAACCTCTTACTTGTACCAGGATTTAGAAAGAAAAAAGTTGTGTAACCAGCCGCTTCTGATTAGCCAATTTTCAGCCCCAAAATTTGCTTTTGGGGGCGACGTGCAACTGTCTTATTTCTGTAAAAACACATTGGATCGAAACATTGCGCATAAACGATTGGGATTTCAATTTTTTAAAATAGTAGAGTTTTCAACCTAAGATAATCTATCAAAGGTAAATATCGGATAGTGTGTTCCACAACATCAACCGATAAACTACTTGCTTCCATTTTCCGGAGCATCTGCAGTGTTGAAATTGCCTTCAAATCTCAAGAAAACAAAATAGAAAATAAAGATTATAGTGTTTCGCTGGAGGTGAAAGCTTGTGCGTTGGAGACGAAAGCACGCATACATTGGCCTGGGAGGTTATTTCATGTTTCGATTGAGGCGAAAGCCCATGCTCGTGGGGCAAAAGCGCGATTCCCAGTGTATTTTTTATGATATTATGTTTTGTTTGTTCTTATTAGGCTTGTATTTTTCTACAAATAGGAATTGTTTTATGCATAGAAAAGAGTGAGAGTGAGCTAACAAAGAGAGAAAAGATGTAGCTAGGAGAACATTCAGATTCAAGGATTATGCATAGAAACAAGAGGGATTGTCTCTTGGTATAATTCTAGCTAGGGATTGGGTAGATTATCCTTGTGTTCACCTTGGTAATATTATACAAATTGAGTCTGTTGGTCACGAGAAAAGATTCGATAATTGGATAGAGTTAGGTTTGAAGAATAATTTGTGTAACCCTTTTAGAAATGACCACTTTGTAACAAGACGATTTGTGACGGTGAAGCGGAGAACTTCTTTCTCTCCAGTCCTAGAGTAGGTCATTGTTGATCGACCGAACTGGATAAACAAATCGTGTGTTCTTTCTTCTTTTCTTTCATTGTGTTGCTTGTTCATTTTGCTTGAGATTATTATTTCTATTCTGTTGGTTTTTTTGTTGCCATTAATTTTACTCCACACATTAAATTATTATTGATGTGATCATCACGAATTCATAACATGCACATATGTGAAAAGAAATTCCATGTCTATGTTTACATATCAGGCCTAATAATCAGTCATTTTTTGGTTGAATTGATCATATGCGTCGTATTTCATTTCAGCATACAATATTCCAAAAAAAAGTCTCAGATCATGAGTGTAGATATATAATAGCTTAATCAAACAGAAATAACACAGTAGAGTTGAGTTTAATTAACAATTCAAAGGTACATTCAAAACTCACAGATTCACAAGAGAGAGACCCAAATTTGAAATCCTATAAAGTTTTAGGTTCATTCTTTTGTTAAATGTCACACTCAATGAGACAAATTTCTATCACTATCGGGTAAACAAGCAAAAGGACAGAAAGAATTCTATAAAGATGAATTTCTACAAAGAATGGATTTTGAAAGTTTAACGTTCCTGAAAAAACCCATCAACAAACACTACAAGAAAATTGAGAATTTCCTAGAAATATATTCCTAGGAAACTAGCTCAAATTCATAGGAAAACACGTTTTCCGAGGAAATTTCCGAGGAAATAGGTCCTAGGTAATTTTCAGTGTGTTCCTAGGAATTTCCGAGGAATTTCCGACGAAACAGTGGTCAAACTGTGTCAGAATATTTCCGAGGAAATATTCCTAGGAAATGTTAGTGCAGAGCGATTCAGATCATGGTGGGCCAGTGTTGTTCTGAGCAGCGCGTTTCCTAGGAACATTTCGTCGGAAATTATTGAATAAAATATATTAAATGTTTCCTAGGAACATTTCGTCGGAAATTATTGAATAAAATATATTAAATGTTTCCTAGGAACCTTTCGTTGGAAACTAATGAATATAATATATTAAACATTTCCTAGGAATTTTCGTAGGAAAACAGACTTATTTTATTTGCACTAAAATTTGACAATTTTAAAATACAGCTTAAAATTTAAATTTAAATTCAAATTTAAATTTAGTTTGTAGGCACCAAAAAATCAGATTCATCACATTAATACCAATTGTAAACTAAAAATCCAAGACTTAATAATTTTTTTTTTTTTGAAATGGCGAAAGAAATATTATTGAATCAACGATCACAAGAAGTAATAATGGAGAAAAAAGTAGCTACATGAACAAACAATACGCAATCCGACCTTACTCCCAATACAAATAAACAATTCCAAAAAATACTACCTCCCACTATCACATATAAATCAACGTGACAGCAAAACAGAGAGCACTTAACAATATACAAGCTAAAACCTGTCACGTAAACAACACCAAGACAGTATCCAAACCAAAGACAAGGATTGAAAACTACTCTAGTGAAGGATTGAAAACTACTCCAAGACTTAATATTATAAAGATACTGTTACAAAAAATTTGATCCATCACATTAATATCAATTGCCAACAAGCAGTATACAGACCAGCCAAGAGTAATATAAAGAAAAGGAACAAGCCTACAACGGTATAACCAAAACAAAGTACACCAATCCTAAAATACTACCAATTAGCCTATAACTGCATAACGACACTGTGGCCACAAATACAAAGCTCCTAAGACAAAAAAATATAACCATAACAAAAAAAGCAGGAGAAAACAAGCACCTTTGCTAACTTGTGTAGAAACCTTTGTCAAGAACTAATTGACATCTTCCTCTTCTTCATCCTCCTCCATAGGCTGAGATGGGATATTATGTGTTGACGTAGATGGGATATGAGTATTCATAAATGCAAATTGTTGTGTAAATAATGTCATCATCTCTTGCCTTATCTCTTGCGTTATCTCTTGCCTTATCTCTTGCCTTAAATTTTGCCTCTCTTGAACTTCTTGTTCACTTCGAACCCGCATCTCCTCCCGTAGCTCCTTCTCCGCTTGAGCCCTCTTTTCAAGTTCCTCCGACAATTTTTGTATCCTTTCTTGAACCTCAGGAGTGAGTACATTAGCTGAGGACGTTTGTCTAGGAGGAGGAACATCAAATAGCGACCCATACTCAACCACATAGGGGGCATACGGTCCAAGACCATACCCCTTATGCTTTGATGCCTTCCCAGCTGCCTTTTGCCATAATTGTGCTTTGATAGGATCAGGCACTTCAACATGAGATGGATACTCAGGATTTTGCGCCAAGAATTCACCGAGGTATTGTGCATATTGTCTCTGTATACATAAATAATAAATAAATAAATAAGTCAATAAAAATTAGTGAATAAAAAACTTTAAAAAAATTATAAAATATAAAAGATTGGTTTCACCTGAGTACGTTCTGAGCGCGGGTCGACATAGACATTATCTGTGCCTTGTAAGATATGAGTAGACCTATGAAGTTCATCTATGGAAGGATTTCTATTAAGTTCTTTTACCTAATTTCACACAAAAATTAGTTAATTATATAACCGATGAATAATTAAATGTGTGTAGAAAAACATAATAATCATATATATTTTTACCAGATGTCTAGCATGTGTAGGGAGACTAACACATCCCTGTGTGTGGAGATTGCCTCCTTTGCTGGAAGCTCTATTTCTTTTATTAGCCTCTGAGCGTTTTTTAAATCTTGCATTATTTGCCCAGTACCACAACAATTTAGCCCATATATCTTCGCCGATCCAGTTGGGGCGATATCCATTGTCTATTCTGTGGGCGCCACCAACTTATGAGCATCATAATAACTTGTTGGCAAATTTTCTTTTACAGGAGTTGCATCTAACATCATTCTAGAGAAAAACTCCAAGCAGTCTTCAGGCACATTCCAATTTGACTTGGCAGCTAAAAGTCTCACACACATGGATAACTTCGAGTCAGACGACCTTTCAAACAACGGCTTGTTAACTTCTTTCATCATGGAGTAAAACTTCAGTGCTTTCTCGTTCGGGATTATTTCCTCTTCAACGCCTGCAACATAAGATAGATTAACCCCAAGAGCATCACCGACCATATCTTCCATCTGACCAAAGTTTTCACACTCCGTATGGATTCCACTGTTAGAAGCTTGCATAACGTCAAGCTCAGTGCTAAACTCCGACTCCTGTTCACCATGATGTCTCCAGACATAATAATCATTCATAAAGCCATATCTCTCTAAATCATTTATGACATCGTTTGGATTCTTTATGTGTCCACACTTACATTTCAGAGACGGACATCTTATCCCTCCATCACTTTCATACGTATCTTGCGATATTGCGAATGTAACAAATCCACGAATTCCTTCCTTAAAATTTGCTTTAAGTGTCCTTTTTCCAGGATATTTTCTATCATACATCCAACTCCGATTTAAAAGATTTTGATCCATCATCTGCATCAATAACAGTAATTCAAATTAATTTTTATTATTTATTTATCATATGAGCCACAAAAAATAATTACGCACTCCCAAATTATCTTAATACAAACTATTATTATTAAATAACTCTAAAATATTTATTATTACTAGCTGGTATTTTAAATCGGTACAAAAAAACTATTATTATTAATTACCTCTACATACAAAAAGATAATTATTTTTTATTAAAGTTTTTTTTTGTACGATTTTAACAATAACCTAAGGTTCCTAGTATACATTTAAAACTAAGGTCAAATGTTAATTAATAATAAACTAAGGTTCCGCAGTAATTTTTCAAAGAAAAAAAGTTCCGTAGCATTATTTATTAAATTTGTAATTCTAACAATAATAAATAATGCTATTAGTAAAAAAAAAATTATAAATAATGCTAATTTTAGGTTCTGTAGCATGAATTTTAGGTTCCGTAGAATTTTTTTTGTTAATTTTAACAATAATTCTAATTTATTTATTATTTTTAATTTTTAATAATCATAAAGTTGTGTAATTATTATTATTAACTAGCATTATTTTTACAAAAAAATCTATTATTATTACTAATACAGTTTTATTAAGTTTTTAATAAATTAGAAAAACAAACCTCAAATAATATAATGTGTCGAAGTTTGGAATCAACACCAACAACAGCAACACTGGATAGCAATTGCAATCACGTACTAGAAAATAGAACCAAAAATTAACTACAAAAAATAATACAACATATTTATATTAGTAAATTAAAATAAACTTACAAAACAATTAATAATCTAATGAAAAAATAGAGTAAGAAAAATAAAATACTTACCATAATATTTTACATGTTACTAATAATTTGTAGAGAAAATTTGAAATAGAGAAGAAAATGTGAAAGAAGTAGAGAAAATTGAAGTAGGGAGCCTGAGAGAAGTAGTAGTGAAATGAAAAAAAAAAATTGGATGCTTGAGATCACTAAGACATTAACGGAACAAACACTTTAGTTTTCATAAATTCACATACCAATATTACACAAGTGCAAACCAGCTGTATCATTTAATTTGGTGTAACCCGTTTCTTAGGAAATATTCCTAGGAAAGTTTTTTGTAGACAAAAATGTCAGGCGGACCCACAAACTGTATATGTGTAAGCAGTTTCCTAGGAAATTTTCCTAGGAAAACTTCTTGATTGGCGTGAATTCCTACCATGTGAAGTTTGCGAGGAAATTTTCCTCGGTAACAACATAAGAAACCGAGCCAAACTTTGACTTTTCATAAAACTGTTTTCCTAGGAAATATTCGTCGGAAACTTTAATGTTTTGCGAGGAATAAAGATTCCTCGGTAATATTCGTAGGAAATTCTCAATTTTCTTGTAGTGAAAAGACTCACAGAATGAAGGTAACTAATCTCCCTGGTAACCTTCTTTTAATTCTTCTAAGCTTATTAGTGGTTCGAGTTATCATTCTTGTGTGCGATCAATGTGTCATGCACTTGTTTGTTACTGCATTCCATGATTTGATCCTCATCGAGCTATCTGCTATTGTAAAGTTGCTCATAACCACTTTCAAGCTCATTAAAGCTATTGTACAGTGTTCCATAGCGTTTTTTCTCTTATTCATGTATTGCATCCATATAATCTGAGAACTTAAATTCCTACTCCTCATCTATTCATCTAGCTACAAAGAGGTAATCTCAATGTTATGTTGAATTTCAGGAATCAGAAAAACCTCGCTATCAGAAACTAAATTCTCATGAGGTTTATGCTTCCTAATAAAATGATAACAACAACATGAGAAGTAGTTTGAGCCTTTGAGGTGCAATGGAATACCGAGTTTCGCAGCTGATTCAATTGTCCAATGATAAAACATATCTGAGACCATACAATCTGGAAATACAAAAATAGTAGAGACTTCAATCCGCAACATATAGATGCAAATATTGTCATGCTCCACTGGACTAACTCCTTGCAATTAAGTTATACTCTCTCTAGTCCTATATATAAGAAAAAGTTGGGTCGACAAAAGTTGATGCACCTGATCTATGCAATTAGTTTATATTTAATTTATCTTCTAGTCGTCCTTAGAATCATCTCCTGTTGTTGTAACTGTTGGTATATAAGAACCAATGTTGTTAAACTCTCGATTTAAATCGTAAACTCGTCCGATTTTACGAGCTCGGGTGTAAAGAACGAGTTGACTCGGAGGTAAACTCGATTTTTGGTAAACTCGTGTAAAAATCGATTTCAAACGAGTTAACTCGTAGTAAAATCGGGTAAACTCGGGGTAAAATCGAGTTAATTTAATTTGATTTTATCCGATTTTAAAGAAATGAATACATCTTTTTTAGTTTTCTTTTATAGTATTATATAAGTATATATTTAGTATTATATAAGTATATATTTAGTATTATTCAATTCAAAAAAAAAACAATTTAATATTATTTAAATAAGGAGTAAACTCGTACGATTTTACAATTCGAGTTTACGAGTCGATTTTACCTAATCAAAACGAGTTAAGGTAAAAACTCGAGTTTAACAACCTTGATAAGAACAATTAGATTAGTTTATTAAGGTTTGAGTAGTGTCAGATGACCGATTATCCCAAAAACTTAAGCTATTAGGAAATGCTACGTCAATGGGTTTTATATGTATATGTTTGTTTCTGTTTTGGTTCTGCTTTGACAACATCTAACTCAAAACTTCTAATTCCTCAGAGTCTCAAACACACCATAAAACATCATAAATCAAAGATTAATCAAGAACTGTGAATGATTTTCAATAAAAATGGTTAACTATGTTTTCATCTCTATAAAATAAAATGAGTAATTTTTTATTTAGTCCTTATAAAACTAAAAGTGATTATGCAGTTTGATAATAAACTGAAACAGTCATAGACATACTTATATGTTTAACTATTTCAACAAACTAATCTAATTGTTCTTATCCAACAAATACAAAAGGAAAAGAACAAGAAAGAGGTGACAAATTACCTACAAACTATTTGCAAAGCATGGTGTTAATGTCACCATTATCACTAAACAAGCCAATGCCTTGTTTTCTGGATATTCCATCAAAACTTGTGTGATTCAATTCTCTTCAGCCCAAGTTGGTCTCGCAGACGAAGTTGAAAACATCAAAGATGCCACTTCCCATGAAATGCTTAGTAAAATCCTTCATGGAATTGCAATGGTCCAAGATCAAATTGAGCTTCTGTTTCAGGATTTGCAACAAGGTTGTATAGTCTCAGATATGTTATATCCTTGGACAGTGAAAATCGGCTGCAAAACTTGGAATTCCAAGGCTTTACTATTACAGTTCAAGCTACTTCTCAAGTTGTGTAGCTCATTTTATTAAGAAGCATAAGCCTCATGAGAATTTAGTTTCTGATAGCCAATTGTTTTCAATTCCTGGTCTTCTACATAACATTGAGATTACTTCCCTCCAACTACAAGAATGAGTGAGGACAACGAGTGAATCCTCTGATTATTTTAATCCAGTATATGAATCAGAAGGAAGAAGCTATGGAAGACTTTACAATAGCTTTCATGAACTTGAAAGTGATTCTATGAGCAACTTTACAAAACCAGAATGAAGATCAAAGCATGGACTGTAGGACCAGTTTCAACATGGATTAACAAGGATGATGAAAACATTAAAATAAATTCAGAATTGTTAAATTGGGTTGACTCAAAGGAACAATTGTTTTGGAACGGAGGGAGTACCATTTTTTACTTTAGAAATCTAATGGAGACTAAAATTGGGTGACTTTAAATTGGGTGCCAATTTTGTGATTGAATGAAAATAGAGACCAAAACTGTAATTAACTGTAATTAAGTCAAATTTAAATAAAAATAAATAAATTTTGAATATTAATAAATCGTACACAATTGATATTGATTTTTCCTCATTCTCATTTAATAAATATGACTATTGGAGTAATACATAATGAATCACCAAAAACACCACTATCAAACTACATGCATGTATTAAGTTTAAACTTTTTTTATGTTTCATATATTAAGTTTAAATTTTAAATATAATAAATCATACACAATTGATTTTTTCCCTCATTCTCATGTATTAAATATAACTCTTTGAATCATCCATATCAATCACTTATCAACCAACTACAGACATAATTACCAACAATTTATTTTTAAAAGAATTTGCTTTCCTTATTTTTTATGTATTATAACCGACTCTTATGAAATAATCCATGTCATGTGATAATAAATATTATATATGTTAATTATCAAAAAATATCATATATGTTACAAATAATAAATTTTAAAAATTTGAATCCTCTCCTTCCATCTATTCTCTTCATCCCCACCTTTCATAATCTGTATCTATTTTTCTCTTGATCTTCTCTCTATTTGTCTTTCTTTATAAATAGGCTAATAAGGGTCGGTCAGTCAAACCCAAAAAAAAATATAAAATTTGGGTGATAAAACCTAAAATATCAATTTAAAACACGAGATAAGTACCCAAAAAAAACACGAGATAAGTAGTATGGGATACTCGCATAAATTAAAAAACTTTGAAAATGTAAAATAAAATAAAATAAAATAAAAGGTATAAACTACATATTATCTTTTTTTTACTCAATATTTAAGTCCCTATTTTATTAAACTTGCTAAAGAGTCCTTCAAATTTAAAATCAAAATTTTTTCATCCCTATTTTCAGATTCGTTGTAATTTTGGTCCTAACTCAAGTTTTTTCCCCTTTAAAGTAGCAAGTTTTGATGCCAAATATGATATTTCATCGTTAGATTTAATGTTCAAAACAATAAATCACCTTTTAGGTCGCTAAAATATTCTCTTTTTAACTAAAGATCATGAGATCGAAATCAATCCTGAAAATGCAGCCGTGTTAAATTCTCTTAAGAGAGAGTTTTAACCACCCTTTATAGTCCTATCCGACTCGAAGGATTAGTCTATGTAGTTGGGAATCGCGCTTTCGCCCCACGAGCATGGGCTTTTGCCTCAATCGAAACATGAAGTAACTTCCCTGGCCAATGTATGCGTGCTTTCGTCTCTAGCGCACGAGCTTTCACCTCCAGCGAAATACTAAAATCTTCATTTTCTATTTTGTTTTCTTGAGATTTGAAGGCAATTTCAACAGTGCAGATGCTCCGGAAAATGGAAGCAAGTAGTTAATTGGTTGATGTTGTGGAACACATTATCCGATATTTACCTTTGATAGATTATCTTAGGTTGAAAACTCTACTATTTTAAAAAATTGAAATCCCAATCGATTATGCGCAATGTTTTGATCCAATGTATTTTTACAGGAATAAGACAATTGCACGTCGCCCTCAAAAGCCAAATTTTGGGGCTGAAAGTTGGCTAATCATAAGCGACTGGTTACACAACTTTTTTCTTTCTAAATCCTGGTACAAGTAAGAGGTCATATATTCTTTGTTTAAGTTATTCTTTCCTTCGAATTTGATAAAGATGGTAGCATCAACGAAACAAAGTAGGGATGGGTTTAATGGCTATTTGGGGTGTTTCGTCAAATAATTCTCATATAGTTATTGACAAATACTTCGACGAATCATGTACCATAGTTGACCGAGATATGAATTCAACGACTTATTTTATGGATATAGATCATGGATTGGAAATAGCCTATTTTAATTATCGTAAAGGTAAAAATAAAGATGTTTTTAGGACACATGTTAACATGAATATTTGATAAGTTTTTTTGGTAACAGAAGAGAATAAAGGAAAAAAACAAAAAAAATAACATTTAATAAAAGACACTTTAGTGCTATCAACATGTAACATAGGAAGCATCTCAATAGGAGAAATAGAGAGAATCTTCAATTTATAAAATAAGGATAAAAAATATAGTTAAACCTATTATTTTCAACATTATTACTTAACATTTGAACACAACAAGTCTTATCCCTGCAATCAAGAATGTAGAAATTAAGGAGGATTAATCATCCAACCAAGAATGAATGTTATGGTGTGACGGAAGAGATGAAAAAAAAAAAGTGAGAAAATTTAGAAATTAAACACTCAATGAATTGCTTGTCGACTGATCATTTCAATATTGTACTTATTAGCAATTGTTCTAAATTTTGTAATAACAAGTGTTCAATATAAGCCCAATAGTCATGGTCAAAGAAAAAATGCCCCGAATAAATAAGTTTTTTTACTAAAAGAAAAAGGATTCCAATAATTTGTTTAGCATATAACGATGTTTGTGGTTTTCTATTTTGTATTAAGAAATTAAGGTCATTAGAAATTAAAAAATTTCAAGATTCTTGTATTAATCTTGAACATTTGACTTATTTTCAGAATTGAATTTTTTTAAAATAAATCATGCAAGTTGAATATGATACTCCTATTGACATACTTCATTATAGTAAAAAAAGATGATATTCTAAATGTTTCTATTATTTATAGAATAATGTTAACGATTCATGTAACCATTGCTTTGGCGAAACAAAGTTTTTCAAAATTAAAATTAATAAAATTTTATCTAGACCAATAATGTCTCAACAAAGATTAAATGGATTGACTTTATAATAGATTGAAAAGAAAATGTTAAATGAAATTAATTATGATAAATTATATTAATAAATAATTTTGTGTCCCAAAAAGCTCCAAAAATTCATTTTAAGTAAATTATTTTGATAAATAATTATTTTTAAAAATGCCTCATTTTAACATTTAGGTTTAGGCCTCATTTAGTATTGAGTCGGCACTGCTACCAAAACCAAAAATATTTAACCCTAATTTTTAGAATTCTCCCTCTCATGTTTCTGTCCCATAAACTACAGAATTTTCTCTATCCAAATATGATATGATGGGGCTCATCTAAAAATAATTCCCATTCCTCAAAGTATGACTATATATCAAAATCTCTAAGTTTTAAAATTCTCCCTCTCATGTTTCTGTCACATAAATTACGGAATTTTCTCTATCCAAATATGATATGATGGGGCTCATCTAAAAATAATTCCCATTCCTCAAAGTATGACTATATATCAAAATCTCTAAGTTGATACCAAATACCTTGAATAATATTACCTACATAATTTCTAGGAACCTCCATTTCCCCTTGCAAAATCCTAATCAAATGCAAGTTATCCACCCGCATGAAGCAAATATCATAAGCCTCCGCCAATCAGTTCATTTTCATAATTTTCTTAGAATAGCTTATGAAAACAACTTATAATTTATGTGAAAATCATTTGACTTTATTTTATAATATGTTATAAAAATAATTTATACTACAAATAAGTGCTTAATTAAATTGTTTATCCAAACAGGACTGTATTGATCCTTTGTTTATTTATGATCTTCATTTAATATAGGTAATATGACACAAAAATGGACGGGTTAGTCTTTATAAAGACATAGAGTCTTGTAGAGAATATGCAGATATCCAAGTGATGTGGAAAATTGAATCTTCATCTCCTCAACATGCTTGCAAGCATCAAGTCTTCTTATTGGGTGATCTGTTTGAGGGCAACATGATTTTTTTTTGTCATTAGCTAAATGGTCCTATATTTTCGTCTTGGATTAGTCCAAGTTTAAAGAATGATTTTCACTATCATTTTGTTACCATAGGTAGTGAAAGTGAATGATCAGGGTACAAATTTGAATCTCCTATAAAGCCAGAATCTCATAGTAATCTATATTTTGGTTCTTGATTTTATTTCCTTGACTCTCAAAACATGAACATGTTGAGACCAACATCATGAACTGGAAAAAATTCATTGCGTATCCACAATCATATCCATGTTGTTCGGATATTGAAAGTTCCGAGACGAATAAAGCATGTAAAACTGCATAAAGTAGGTACGTTTGTCAAATTCTACTATACAACAGTTCTAACAGTTTATTCAAAGTCTCCTATGCTATAGAGCTATGGCCGCTATTTAACAAAACTCCGTAGTTGCGATACAAATTTTTGTGTATTATAAAACATAGTGAACATGATAACCTCCTTTTATTGAAGACTAAGATTACTAAAAGTGGTTAAAAGATGTTACTGCACAAAGGCTTGTTACCTTTTGCATGTGACACTAACAATTACATTACTCTAAGTTCTGCAATCTCAATACATAAGAAATGGTACAACAGAAAACAACCAAGCACTTCACAAAAGATCAAACGTAGACAGTTAACAGAAAAAAAGGCTATTCATAATCAAGCAGCATGTTCTTCATGAAGAAGTCTTTGATCAAAGTGCCAAACACCTGCAAGCCACATAACATCAACTTCATTAGATCCTAAGGGTATCCACCTTACTCTTCTCCTTTTCCTTTCTTACACACATGAGGACGGATCATACTCTATAAAGACGCGACGCAGACACAAAACCTGAATACAATACTGATACTAACATGTAGACACCAGTAATGATTTAAGAAAATAAAAATGGTCGAATGTAACCACATTTGTCGGTGTTGGACACGTATTGGAAACCAGACACACCTTTAATTTAAAGTGTTGGTGCTACACTGCTACTTAGATCACACTAATTGATAGGTATTATGTGTAAGGCAAAATTTGTGGACCAATATGAAAAATGATGGTAGTTATATACATACCGTGACCCTTTCCGACCCTTCTCAATTGAGACACATACTCTGATATCTTCTTAATTGATTCAACCTGAAGAAAGAAAATGATATGTTTTGACAAACACATTAGTACTAATGTTACCAAAATATGATGTCCCTAACATTGTTAAACCAACTTTTTTCCTCATATTTTCTAAACTTTCAAAAGTTTATATGAATTCCTAACACTGATTTAAATCAATTTCACCTGTTCAGCCAAAAATTCGCTTTCAATGAAGTGTGTCATTTCAGGGTCGTTGTTGCGGTTTGCGACCTATTATTCACAAATATTCAATTGATTAGCATTGCCAACTAAAGATCAAATAGTTTATGACTTCCTAAAAAGTTTGCAACACAAAGGTAAAGGGACAAAGATGCATTACACTATGCACATTCAGAAGTTTTTCATTTGTTAACTTCTCCAAAGACAAAGCTAATTCCATTGCTGAAACAAACAATAGAAGAAAAGAAAAGCAAAAGTCAGCATAATTGATAAAATTGTGTAAGCTACTGAATATGACAAAACATAATTCACAGCTTCACAATTATAATTTGTCAAGCTGCAAACATCAAGGTATACAAAAAACAGTTAAGTTTGAGACTGATGAAATCAGCAAAGAAGCTCACCATGCAATGCCTCTCCTTTTTCCACATGCTCAAATTCTGAGGGTACATTCTTGATGGGGTGAAGTACAACTCTTCCACCACGAATGTTCTAAACAAGTTAAGAGCTAGAAATGTCATTACGGTTATTATAAGAGAACCTCTCTTATTGGATAAATAGCTTAATTAAGCCCATATCATATATGTGTTTATATATAAGCTATTTGCCTATTTCGGTAAAGTCATAATGTTTTCATATAAACTATAAATGGTTTTCATAGGCTATAGTGCTATACTGCATAACTTATGAAAATAAGCTAAAAACAACTTGAGGACATCTGGACATGTTATCAGTTGTTTGTTTCCATAAGTTATCTCAAACAGTCTCACTTATTATACTTGTAGATAAGCTCAAATAAATTAATCCAAATTCCAAACAGTTATGTAAGTATAACTGTATAAGTACTAAGGTAATTTAACCTGATATTTCATAAGCTTTTCTGCATGTTCTCTTTCTTCTTCACTAGATTCCTTGAAGAACCTGTTTTCAACAATTAAAAACAACAAAATGAAATTGAAAAACCTGTTTGACAAATGCAAAATAAATATATATTGAAGTTTATGGTTGATAGTAGTACTTTGCAAATCCCTTGAGAGCCACGTTGTCCCTATCAAAGTATGCAAACATGGAATGGTACACATAGGAAACATTGTACTCCACACTGTCACACAATTGCAAAGGAAAATCACTTAACGAGTTATCATAGAGGCAAGGGAATATCCAATGCAGCAAAAGGAAAAAAAATTGAAAACTTTGTTAACTAATAGAAAAAAAATATAACAAACTATAAGATCTTTCTTATGAGTTGGAATCCAAAATTTCACCTACTGTTTTGTGTGTTAACCCTCAGTTCGAGAGAAGGGACTCTTGTAATCCAGAGTTAGGCAATAAAGTAAGTAAAACATGGCAAAAAATTATTCTATCCAGAAATCGAACTCGAGTTCACCCTGAACGATTCCTCAAGGCTCATTAAGCCAAAACTTCTCCTATGATAGGCTATACATTTAAATTTTATAATAAATTCTAGTTGGGGCCTTGCATGTATCTCTCCATAACTAAATTTATATCAACAAAAAAATCTATTTAATCTCTAAAATAAAATTAAATTCAACTTGGTCCCAACAAATCTCAAATCATAGTCAGATTCAGATCAACACATTATACTAATTACTAACTAGTTCCTCCTTTGAAAATTTTATAAACAGTCAATACTATTTTTATTTTATTTTTATAGAATCATAGTCACTATGTAATGTTTTTTTTTATTATGTTAATTTTTAGCTTTTTCATGCAACACCATATACTAATTCAGATTAACAGCATAATTAAGGATCATAGAAATGCTTACTTAATCTGTTCATTAATAACAGATTCACATTCATCAGCAAAATTCTGACGAGCCAAAGAAACTTGAGGAACACAAGGAACAGCAAGATTCTCCTTCTTAACCTCCTCAAAAGGTTCAAATATAACACCAGTCAAAGGAACCGTTACTGCACAAACCTTAAATTTACCACCACTACCCCATTTCCTATCAACTCTCACATCACAAAAAGATGATAAATTTAGCTTCTTAAGACCATTTCCAGAAATGGGTGAGAGAGAGAATCCATTAAAGGATGAAACTTTTGAAGAAGAAAGAGCCATGAGAGCAGAGAAATGAGTGTTTGTGGATGAATCTGGAGAGGGAAAAAGGGAGTAAATAATGGGGGTGAAGGGTGTTTTGGGGATTTTGGGTGGAAGAGATGGTGTTTGGACCGTTGGATTGGGGACACGTGGAGGGATGGGATAGTTTGATGATAAGGGCGTGTGGCGAGCTCGTGGGTGTTTAGGTCCACGTTGGAAGTTTGGCATTATTCGAAAATTTAGGACGAATGTCTCACACGTGTTTAAGAATTGGAAGGTTTTGGTACTTGGTACTCATTGCTATTGAATTTTTCAATGATTTACTCAAACATTTATGCCTTTTTCTATTGTCTACTTGCCTAAACAATTATTCCCTCCGTTTCATAATATTTATCTTAATTGATCTTTTACATATGGGTCATGTTTATCGTGTGTTCTAAGGGCACATTTTAAGGATACTCGATATAGTATTTTTATCTTAAAAATTAATAATATTTGATTTTTAAAAGTATGAAATACACAAATTTTAATACTAAATTTCTTTTATTAGTATACTAATAAGTGCCTCAAGGGCACAGGTTAATATTTCTCACATTTTCTCATAATATTTATCATTGATCTTTTACATGTTCTATGAAAAATGTGTAAATAAAAAAGAAAAAATATAATTTTTATAAAAATATTTCCATTTTTTATTGGTAGTGAATATTGAAATATTAAAAAGTATATTCTTTAATTACTATATTATCTCATTATTCATTACATTACACTATAAAACAATAAGGGTAAAATAAAAAAATACAATGCTATAAATAATATATGACAAACAATTTTGAGAAATAGGTCAATTATTTTGATACGGAAAGAATGCTACAAAATTTCAGAAATCAGATTTGATTCTTACATGCAATAATTTTTTATAAGGTTTTATGTATTTTGTGGTTAACTATAGATTATTAAGGTCTTTTATTTAAAGATTAGAGAGTTATAAAACAAAAAACAAATTACCACTATAAAATTTCTTAAGAATTTTTTTGAAAAATGCTAATTAGTGCATGGGTGTATCAGTTAAAGAAATTCAATATAGTAGTAAAATTACATTGAATTAATATTTGTAATATAAAAAATGTTATTTTTAATATAAAAATTATCTTTATTATATTCTTAATAAATCAGAAGCACTAATTAGCATGACTTTAATTTTTTAATAAGTTTCTTCATCAAAAATAATCATGTTCGATTCTCTTGTGTGTATTCTGTTAAAATTCAAATCTTATTACGATGCGGTTGAGGGAAAAGGATTCTCTCTAGTGAGATTTACACCAGAGATTGTCCAATTTAGATCTACATATTTCATTTTTCTTATTATTTTTTTTTTGACTTTATATAGTAATACAAATCAATGACCATAATTTTACTCGACCTCTCTTGTCATTAGAGAGGATCCAAGTAGTTGAGTGACTCATTTTGTCAGACTCAAACTTAGTTTTAACATTAGTTTGAACTTTGGTTTGTCACATTTTGAAATAGGTGAACTAACAAAACAAAATCAATTGTTTATAGGTTGAATAGTTTAATTGATTTAAATTTAGAGTTAAAAAAGCTAATTGATCAATAATCCCGTTAATATATCTCAATTGGTCGCTAGAGATAAGATTTCGAACTTTGGTAGTTGGTACATCTACTTACTCATCTAATAAAGCGGAACTTTAAACACTAAACTAATAAAAAAAATGTTGATATATGACATATCACATACATACTTGAATTAATATTAATTTATTTGTAATGAGAAAAGTATAATTTCTTTGTTTGTTGAATTTATAAAAAAAAAAAATATGAACAAAGTAATTTTAAAAAAAAATTAAAAAGGAAATGATGACCAAGTTAGTGAAATTACATATGTATCTTTTGGACTCTCAATGAGGAAGAAATAACGTCAAATGATGAATTATTATTGTTGGTGCAGAATGGACTTTCTGAGTGTTATAGTTTAAGTTCGTTCAATAATAGCTAATTACCAACACAAGCACCAGTGGTCTAGTGGTAGAATAGTACCCTGCCACGGTACAGACCCGGGTTCGATTCCCGGCTGGTGCAATATTTTTGCATTTTGCATTTTGCATTTTGCATTTTTCAATTTTCAATTTTCATTGCAAATCCATGACTTTATTTACTACTGTTCAGTTTTTTTATTGTTGAAACAGAAAAACTGAAACTACAATGATCATAACAAGAACCAAAGAGAGGTTCAATTTCAACTATATCATCACAAACATTGAATTTCAAATCTAAAAAGACAAACACATAAATGGTCCACAATAACAACATTACTTTAGACATTATCAAACTACTAGTATTAACAAAAGGATGTTAATCAATATTTAATAATACAACATAACTTTAGAATTTATCTATAATTACACCATCTCTAGAAACCTCATATGCTTCTCTTTTCCTTGTTTTCTTCATGCCAGCAGTGAAATGAAGCTTTGGTCCCTCAGATGTAATGGCAGTAACTTTCACCCACACCAACACTTTGGTCTTCATACCCTCGATGTCTACTAGCTTTCCTTTCTCCAAGTAACCAGAAACACTGGTTGTGAAACGCAAGACGGATGAATCTCTGTACCCTACTTCGCACACTTGAGGAATATAAACAATAAGCTTCCTTGTTTCTTCGTTGAATTCATAGTTTGTTGCATCACGGGGGAAGATTCCAATCGGTAAATCATACTCCTTCAGCAACTCTGTTAATGGCTTTTGCATCTTGCCTGCAAAGTGATTCTTTTACATGTTAGCTGGTAATATAATGGTATATTTAGATTGACTTATTTAAGTTTATTTATTAGATAAGCACTTGAGATATTGTTTGCGAGCGCTTATGAAAACAACTAATAACATGTCGATAAGTCGTTATCAGCTTATTTTCATAAGTTATAGGCTAAAGCATATATGAAAATAGTTTGACTATATTTCATCTTTAATTACAGAAATAGTTTATACATAAACAGATATACGATAAGTGCTTAATGAAACTGTTTATCCAATCAATGCCTTAATCAAAGTAGAATGGGCTTGATTGAGGGTTAACATGTATTTAATGTGATTTTTTTAGCAAGTGAATGTTACAGAAAAGTAATCTGATTGAGAAACACAAAAATATTATAGAGAATTAGAGATTCAAACCTTTTAATTTGTTGACCAACCATTTGGTTCCTCCTTCAATGCTGCTTGACAGTGACTAATAAAAACCAATGGAAATGTGTTAATATAAACATTAATCAAGCAATGAAATCTACTTTACAACATTTAAATGGAAACATTTGCCTATACTGTCAGGCGTTAGCACCAAACTGATTATAATCATGAGATAAGATAATTACATATTAATAGTAGCATTTTTAAGCTTAAAGTGACACTCGCGTTTCTTCTCAAACATCTGTCTACTAGAAACATAAACTTAAACAAATGATATCAATCGCACAAGTTACAGAGTTTCAAGAAACAGAATATTACATAAATGGTATCAATCTATAAACAAAAGTTACAGAGCATCTTTATTCTTTACCTTCCTCTGTACATTCCCAACTAATACTTTTCCTCACTTGGCCTAATTCTTATTTAATTTCATCATTTCATGTCCTTCCTCACTATAATAGAATTATCGGATTGATTTTCCAATGTTGGGATTAAACCATAACCATGTGTCCAGTGCTAAGTCTGACATTTATCCTTAGGCTTCCTACTTTCTATTCGCCAAAACTACATCTTATCTTATGCATTAAAAATATGTCAATAATGCACAATCTCAGAGTTGCTTATACACTTTTAGTATTTTGCATTTACAATATAATACTCTAATATCCTACAAGAAAAGCAAAATATTTCATTAATTAAGTATAGAACATTTGTCACACATTCATAGACAACATCTCTTTGCAACTCCAATCCAGTATTTCTTCTATCAAAACCAAAGTAAATAGAACCCTGAACAGGGAAAAATATTGAATTTGTGCATATCATCTTCTCCAAGATTGATGTCAAATATATCTCTTTTATCAGAAAACAAGAGAGCTTGGAAAACAAACTGGCAGTGGTTTTATTCAATAAAGAATACCGAAGTATTCAACAAGGAGCAATCAACCAACCAACAGCTACTGGTAAATTCATTTGTGAATGTAAGAAGATATATATAGTCACAGTAACTGGCATCACTTGACACATTTTACACAGTTATCAAACTAATAAACTGAACAATCAAGGTGACAGCTTGATTCAAAAGGTTACCCTTCTCTACTGATACATAAACCAAAAGCTTTTCAAATTCATGCAACATTATGATAACGGTATTTTATTACCCATTTGTAATTGATGTACCATGCTCCAGGTGTTAAGTTTAAGCCGCTAGATTGGTAGGCTTAAACAGGTGGAGTCATAGTACATAAACAAAAACCAGATGCAATATTAGTTCCACCCAATTCACACGATGCACAAAGCTCCTAGCACCACCTAGTTACACCTTACCCCTCCCACTCCCAACCAAAATTTTGTTTATCATACATAAACAAACTACAAAACATCTTAATAATCTAATTTTTACAATCCTCCCAATAAATTTATTTTAAAAAAGTTCATCTTATGAAACTTAATATTCACCTTACGTTTGTGCCCTGGGAGGATCCCGAAAGGATATATCCAAATTCAGTGATTCACTATAGTATCTGGTCGTTATTCAATAAACCTAAAAAGTGATTTTTTGCTTATAACAGTGACCGGAAAGTGTACATATTTACTAAATTATCTCTAAATAATCTTCACCATTAATCTAAAGCCGTACAATCAGAAAATGTAAACCACGAATTTAAAATCGGATAGCTGAGATCTTCCTACGGCCGAGAGAATCCATTATAGGTCCAACATGATCATGCAGCTACTGAATGGAATCAGAATCCCAAAAGGACATGTCTAACCTATCTATGTGTGTCTAATTCACTCTTTTTTAGAGAATCAACAATTATACTTAAAATTCTACCATCTCTAACAGAAACCAAGAATCTTAACTCTATGAAGCTCCGACACTCCTTAGATTAGGTGTGTCCAGGTGTTGGACACGTGTCGTGTCAGACACCGACACGACACCCACACTTACAATTACATTGAACTATATTACTTTTTCAAAAAAATTATCTGTGTCGTGTCCTGTGTCTGTGTCAGTGTCTGGACTTCATAGATCTTAAGCAAGATATGACAATTACATAGAATTGAATTACTGAAATAAACGAAAAAACGAAAAATTGAAGTGAAGACTTTACCAAAATAAATAGGGTTTAATAATTTTAGGGATTGAATAAGAAAGAAGAGTAGAATACATACGTTGATATCATCACCGACAGAGTTAAGCTCTTTGTTAGCTTTCTTGCTGAACCAGTAAGATCCAACCTTGTTCAATATCTGATCCATTTCGTCTCAGATTCACCACTTTTCCTTCCTTACGAAGAACCAACCAAATTTTATTTTTTAATTCTTACAATTTGTATAAGTTATTTTCTTGTCTACCCCACAAGATTTGGAGGTATTTATCCCAATCACTTAAAAAAAAATTTAATCGATATAAATTTTTATAAAATACACCGTTGGATTAAAAATTTATATCATATAGATTATTTGTGTAAAATTTCAAAGAAATCTAAAATCATTTGATATGTTATTGAGACGCGTCAAAATTAACAGTTTCTGTGATTTCTTAAACATCGTTAATCTTTATGTGTCTCAATAACATATCAAATAATTTTAAATTTGTCTAAAATTTTACACAAATGATCTATATGATATAACTTTTCAATCCAACAGTGTATTTTATAAAAAATTATATCACTTAAAACTTTTTATAATGGTTGAGAGTATATACCCCCAAATCTTGTGGGAGTACACAAGTTGTCACCTTTGTATAATAATATTAAATGAATATATATAAATGAATGCTTACTAGTCTTTAGCAGGTCATTTGGATTTTTTTTTTATAATCAATGTATTATAGTATTTTTATTTATGAAATTAATTATTTGATTTTAGTTTAATAGTATAAAGTACAAAAGAAAAAAGTTTTAGTCAACATATTAAATATTTTTATTAAATTAATCTTCTTTTGTTATAAAATTAGTTTAGTAATTAAAATTTCACTTTTCAAATTAATTAAGTCGGTGCACTTTATGAATGAGTCTATACATATTTAATGAAATATTTCTACTCTTAAAATTTTACACGTGCATAGGGGTGTACGTGGGCCGGATTTGATTGAGTTTGACCAAAATCAAAACCCGAACCACTTAAAGTTTTGTGGGTTGGGTTCAGTAAAATAATCATCCACTTTAGTATTGAGTTGGGTTGGACAAACCCACTAATTTATAGATTGGGTTGGGTGGGTTAATGAGTTGTCCAAATTAAAATTTTATTTTCTTATTTTAAATTACTATATCATGAATCATCATTTTTTCTTCTTTAAAAATACTCAACTTTTAATTTTTTTAGAAAATATTGCAACATATTTTCATTATTTTTTTAGCATCGTAAAATGATAATATCATCATTGTTTTTCATCAAAATAATCTACTTTCACTGTTTTCAAATAATTACATTTTGCTCGTATTATTATTTTTAAATAACATAAAGAAGTCAAAAGATATAAACTCAACGACAATGATCAGATAATGCATTGAAAATGTAAAGTAATGAAGAATAATGTGTTTTTCGTTTATAATATACATGCATACAACTTATTTTAGAAATTTCTATGTTGGAGGTTGGGATTTTCTCTTTTAATGATCAAATAATAAAAGCAAACTATTTCATGTTTATATAAAAATATTTAAAAAAAATCATAATATTACTAAAACAGTGGGTTTATGGGTTGGGTACGGTTTTACCCAAAACCCAATTTTTTTTTTTTATGGATTTATTATTTTGAAATCCACATCCACCTAATTGTCCGACTCAATCCACTTTTTTGGGTTGGATTGGGTGGGTTTAACCGGATCGAGTGGGTTTGCCCAACCCATGTACACCCCTACACGTGCATCTAATAATATGTCATCGTATCAATTATAGTATTTTTTATGAAATTAATTATTTTATTTTTGTTTAATATAAAGTACAAAAGAAAAAAGGAGAAAGGTTTTTTTGTCAAAAAAAAGAAAAGAAAAATGGTTTTAGTCAACATATTAAATAATTTTTTTAAAGTAATCTTCTTTTGTTACAAATATAGTTTAATAGTTAGAATTTCACTTTTTTAAATTGACCAAATCAGTACACTTTATGAACCGGTCCATATATATTTAATGGAATATTTCTACACTTAAATTTTTACACAGCAACTAATAATTTGTTGTCACATTAATTAATGAATATGAACTCAAGAGGTGTGGTTGAGCGGTTGTGGCTCATATTCTCTTAACCAAGGGTCGAGGGTTCGATCCTCACCTTGAGTATTGAGCAGCTTTAAATCCTTGGATCAGCTATCACACCCTTCGAGGTGCCTCCAATCTAACGAGAGATTAGTCACTGCGTTCGGTGGTGGATACCCCTGTCTCGATAAAAAATAAATCAATTAATGAATATGACAATTCATGTATTTTTATATTTTTTTTTGGTACATCAATATTTTATATTTATTAATTGACGTGCCAACATATAATTATTGGCACAAAAACCTTTGAATTAAATATTTAATTAGTATACTCTGTCCGTGTTTAATTATAATAAACAATGAAAAGGTTTTAAATTCAATTATTTTTAATTTATATACAAATTTCACAAAAACCCTATTTTAAATGCATAAAAAACGATAAAAAATAGAAAATCGGTTTTCTTAAAAACTCACAGAAAAAAGGTTTAAAAACGGTTCTGACAGAAAATTGGTTTGAGACTAATTAATGAACTTAAACTAAACCGATTCAAAAGAATAAATCGGCTCGGAACTTAACTTAAACTAATTTAAAAATTTATTGATTTTTAGTGAAAGAGTTTTTTAAAATTCAACTGAACCATTAATATCGATCCAGTTCAGCGTACTTCACAAACCATAAACTCCCATATTTCAGAGATATATATGTATTGAAATTGTTACCCAAACATGTATAGATTTGAATATGAGTACTCTTTTTGACAATTTTTAATAAAATAATTATTTTTTGCTAAAAATGATAAAACTTAAATGTCTTTGGGCAAATTTTAAGTGCTCATACTATATAACTTCCAAGTAAACAAGTGAATTTGTTTGGATCAAGATTTGGTGCATTACAACCCCCCTTTTTATATCTCAATTATCAAATTGATGAGACTAGACAATTTAAATTAAAAATAATATATTTTTTTCAATTATAACGATTTCAGCTATTGGTTTATCGGATGGCTGAGATCGATTATGGCGTCAAAAAGTCCAATTCCGAATTTGTTCACGCTCATGGTCCCATTACATTCAGTTGTCTAAAATTGTATGGTAGCTTTAGCAATGGCATGGACAAGTGGGAACACATGTTGATATCAATTTCCCCTCACGTGCACCAAAATTTGGGTTCAAAGTGTACGTTAACTTGACCAATATGGGTGGCATGGTGATCACGCACAATTTGAGAGACTTTAAAGTTATGAACAAAGGAAAAAACCAAATGAAAATAAAAGAGTTTTTGGCTCTTCACATTAAAGTGTTAAATTAAATCTCTTGCAAATTGATATATTATATAGATGAGTGCATGAGGCTGCTTTTGAACTTTGGAAAAAAGGGTATGAGAATGAGACTATATGCATATGGATGGGGTTGTGGGGTGGGTAGGATCATGCATATATGTCACATGGTATGAATTTTTTTTCTTCATGATATCATAGCTTACGATCTATCATGCAAGTTGATCATTCATTTTTTCTTTTTATGAAACAAGTTGATCATCATTTATTTCTATAAGTCTTTCCATAGATAGCGTATCATTATATTCGTCCCTTCTTGGATCCACGAAATTTCTCATCAATAAATATTTTCTCACTCTATAACTTCCAATTATAAATGATTCAATAAATAACTAATTAAAAGTTTGAAGGAACCCAATGGAGTGCATACAAAAAGAATTAAAAGTAGGATAATGATATGATAATATACAGAGAGGATAATGATAGTTATTTTATCATGTGTTTGATGTGCACAAGATTAAAATCATATTATGTTTTTGGTTTAAATTCAAATTTTGGAGTCTCTAATTTGTTAAAACTACAATTTTGTTCCCCTTATTCAATTTTTTGCTAACTTGTGAATTAGACCATCCAATTTGATGAAGCGGCAATGAAATAGATGACCTAATATGAAAACGAATGACCTGATTGTCGAGAGTCTTCATAAATACAGAGTGTTAAATTGATTTGTTACTCATGATCAAACATTCAGAGCAAAGAGAATATCAATTGAATGATATACATATAAGGGGCTATAAATGGATATTTTATTGTCATGTCATTAAATTCAATGATCAAAATTATGGATTGATTAAAAAATTTGAACCCGGGGTGACCAAAATTAGGCAATGAGAAAATGAAGGATAAAAAAATTACAATTTTAACAAAATGAAGAGACCAAAACTGCATTTAATTCCATATTTTAATTATACACGTTTTAATAATAAGATATATATCATATGTAATTGGTAAAATTATAATTGTAAAACAATTACATTTTTTTCTATGTTATTTTATAATAATTTATAGCTTTATATGCTAAAAAAATTAAATATGTAAATAAATAATTTTAAATAATAATCATTACACTACTACATAAACAATTTCAACTTCATTTTAAAAATCACGAGAAAATTGTATATCAAATTATTTATTTTTTGACTAATTATTTTGTTAGTTATATTTATTTAGTTTCCTATTTTTTTCTCCTATCGAGGCTATCCTACTAATTTCTAACTCAACTTAAATTCAGGACTATTTTTTTACTAAAACGATATGATAAGATAAAATTAAGGATGAATTTATCATATCTTATTGTCCCGTCAAACACTAGATTTTGAGTCAAAATATAATACAATTGTCATATATATTATTTCTCTTATCCTAATCACAAAATCAATTGTAAATGAAAATAAAATTATAATGTAACACAAATCAAATTGTGTTGACAGTTTAAATTATTTTTCTTATACAATTGATTTTGTGATTAAGATAAAAGATAAAATTTAAACTGTCATGTTATTATGTCTCTTAGCCTACAAATTAACTTTTGTCTCTTGACCAATCTGACTAACCATATTATATTGATAAAATATAGAGATTTTAAGAAAATCCACCATTATATTGTTAAACACTGCTGCAACGAAATCTTATAGTCGAATCTTCTCTCAAAATCTCACAAAGTACTCATATTTTACACCAAGAATTGTTAAGACTCGGGATATCACAAATTAGCACACCAAAAAGTAATGAGTGGATGAAAAATAATGTATTTATTTATAGCACTTCATATATTTATACTACAATGTTTTTTTTTGTTATAAGAGAGAAAAAGGCAACAAAAAAAAAACAAAAAACTACTCTTTAATAAAAGCCACTCTTCCGGCATCCGTCGAAAGGAGGCTATAGACAACTCATTAGGAGAAGCTTTAAGCTTCACAAGACAGGAGATAAAGCTAACTCCTTTCTTAGTCAAAAATATCCGCGCACGTATTTCCTTTTCAGAGCGTGTGATTCACATCAACAACTCAATCTATTTTCAAAAGTTGTCGAATACTAGTAACCTCATTGAAAAACTTGTGATACGGTGATACAATGTTTTTGACAAGAGTAACATTTTGTAGTGAGTCGGAGAAACAAGAGACACTCATATATCCCTTTTTACAGTATAATTCTAGCCCATGTAACATAGTCATGATCTCCGTATACAAGATATTCGATTGCATTGCAACACCATAAAATCCTCCAAAAAACGCTTCCAATTATAAGGTACTAGTACGACATTTGATTCGAAGCCTGAAGGCTAATACCGAATGCCATGGTACAAAAGTACAAACATAGTATCAACATTAGCCAAAGACATCTGCATCATACCTCTAATTTTATTAAAGATAAAACCATTACGAGCACATTAAATAGTCTACATATTAATAAAGATAATATTTTCATGAGACACCCCAAACTATCTACACCAAGAAAACTCACTTCAATGTTAATTTCACTCATTTGATGCTAATTGCCTCAACTAACTAAATTTAACCGTTAATAACAATAAAAAAAGTTAAATAAACAACAATACATGAATAAGACTTGTTATACCATAAACTTACATGACAACATGATTGTCTCTTATTGGTTGACAATATAAAATTATTTTATATTATTTTTTACATAACTATTAAAATTTTGAAATAATAAGCAATTATGTAATTTTTTTAACATATTGACAAACTGCAATTCGGTGTAAAACAATTTTCACATTCATACCTCTTTTTGGGTTTATATATACGAAATTTTCATTGTCATTTTTTTATCTACATAAAATGATTTCTCTTTTTTCACCAAATATTTTTAATACACAAAACTCAGACATCAAATCTTTAACTACTTAAGAAATTCAAATATTTTTACCACTTAAAATAATCTATCAGTATCCTTTATTTATTCTTTTATTTTTATTTAATCATCAGTTTAATTTAGTTTAGAAGTCAGTTTCAACATTAAATGATTTCAGCATCTTTCGAACCGTAATTCTCTTTTATCAAATTTAACATCAATCACCATTGAATCAATTAATTTGATATTAATATCTAGAGCTGTCAAATGGTCTGGCCCAGCCCGGCTTGCCCCGGTGGGCTTTACACTATTCATGGGCTATACGGCCCGACCCATTTTCTATTGGACCATAATTTGGTGAGCTCGGCCTGACCATATAAAAGCATGGGCCGGCCCGATGGGCTTATGGCCCGCTTCAATCCAATTTTTTATTTATTTTTTTTGGTTTATTCTATCAGTTTTACGTGACTTTGATATATTATTTCTTCATAATTATTAATTTTATTGAGATATAACTGTATGCAAGTGTAAATAATTTTTATATCATCACTAAATATGTATTAATAAATTATAAAATTAGTTTTTACTAAAGTTTTACGTAAATATAATCATTTTTATTGAACTTATACGTTAAACTATGTTTTTTATAATATTTTTTCAACTAAATGATAATTTTTTACGCATTTATTGATATTATTTTTACAAAAATAATATAAAAAGCTTGATAATGGTCCGGCCCAAAGCCTGATGGGCTAGCCCGGCCCAACCCAATCCTCGAAAAGGGCACATGGGCTTTGATCATAAAAGCCCAATTGTGTTTGAGCCGTGTATTTCGAAGCCTAACCCGCCCAAATCTGTGGGCTAATAGACCGGCCCATCGACTCGGCGTATTTTTTACAGCTCTATTAATATCCCTTACTAATCTCTAATGAAAATGTGTTTCATATCACCCTCCCAACTTGTAATAAACTAGTCTTGATAAAAGTTAGGGGGGCCAATTTTTGAACATACACTAAATCACATCCCACATGAAATTGGCTAACCTTTTTCAACCTTGAAGATTCATTCAATCCAACCGTACATCTCTTCACTATCACAAAATTTAGCTATATATAAAAAAATCCATTATTATAACTACATAACCAACTCAAATACTATAAACCTTGTCCTTTCAAAACAACCCTTCACTTATTTAACTTCTCTCCCTCAAAACCATTCATTCACAAAAAAAAAACATCAAACAAAAAAAAAACATCATTAAATCAATCAAACAATTATTACACATGATGTTACCAAATCCAACAACCACCGTCCCCGACGCCGTAGCACGCTACCACACACACGCCGTCTCAACAAACCAGTGTTGCTCCGCCGTCATCCAACAAATCGCCGCTCCCGTCTCCACCGTCTGGTCCGTCGTCCGTCGCTTCGACAATCCACAAGCCTACAAACACTTCGTCAAAAGCTGCCACGTCATCCTCGGCGACGGTAACGTAGGTACTCTCCGTGAAGTCCGCGTCATCTCCGGCCTCCCCGCCGCCGTCAGCACCGAACGCCTCGAAATCCTCGACGATGAACGTCACGTCATCAGTTTTAGTATGATCGGCGGTGATCACCGGCTTGCTAACTACCGTTCTGTTACCACTCTTCATCCGAGTCCGATCTCCGACTCCGACGGTAACCACTGCTCCGGTACGGTTGTTGTTGAATCTTACGTCGTTGATGTTCCGCCGGGAAACACTACTGATGATACTTGTGTGTTTGTTGATACTATTCTTCGGTGCAATCTTCAATCTCTCGCGAAATTTGCGGAGAATTTGGTCGAAACAAGATCGAATCAACGATAAATAAATTCATCGTAAATTTTCCCTCTCTTTTTTTTTTCATCTTAACTTCTGATTTTTACTTGTTTGCCACAATTTTTTACTTGTAATGATGTTATTAGTGATTATTAAGTTGTTATATATTGTTAATCTTATTATTATTGTTAGTTATGCAAGTTGTTGATCGTTTTAATTATTGTTTCCACTTTGTTGAGAGAAAGTGTAAATTGAAACAAGGATTAATTAATTTCTGTAATGTTATTTATTATTTAATCTTTGTTTTCATTGTACTAGTAAGTAATTTTCAGGTAGCTTAAAGTTAAACACATTGTTAGAAATTAAAAGGTTTAATTAAAAAAGGTTTAGTTAATTGATGCATTTTAATATTTATTTATTTTTATATATAAAATGAGAAATGTATTGATAAATTAATTGGATTCACGAGTTTGTTTGTGTGAGTTGTTTTAATTTGTAACTTTGATAGTGGTGATGATTGATGTGAGAGCTTTTGAATTTTGAGATATCCATAAGTTAGGGCGAATGTGACGATGACCATGATTTTGGATGCAACTTGTGGTATGGGATGAGGTTGTGTTTATGCCTTTACTTTCGGTCTTTCTTGCTCAAAATCATTCTATATGATCATTTTATTTTTACCATATAGTTCTCGTCATCATAAAGGGTATATTTTAGTGTATATGAAAAGATGTTTTAACTATATTTTTGGTGCGAAAGTATCTACTAACTTTGTTTACGATTGATCTTCGTCGTGGAATCTGATTGATTATATTTAGTAGCTGTCTCTTCTCTTTATAACACGATTTATACTCAAAATTTGAACTTATGTACAATCTTATTTAAAGATCCGAATTAAGTTTTTTCGGACGAAATATTATATGTTCTATATATGAAATTATGAATAGATATATGCTTGCAATTAGGTAAATATTTGAAGTAAGCTACTTACAAATCATCTTTTTCTTTGGTTAAAAAGTAAAGTTATAATAAATCATCATGTATATTTGACCGAGTAATATATTATGTACTGTAGGAATTTTATTTGTAGAGACTGATCTAAAACATATTTATTTGATACTATATTCTAGAGTATATGTTTATTTGATATGCAGAGGTAGACCTTATGCAATTTTTTGAAATCTATTTTACTTAATAAATAAGCAATTGAAATCTATAGACATAAAGAATTTCTTTACTTTCACTCTCCCCCAACATTATTATTGTTCACAACAAGTTGGGCTACTAGCCTAAATCAATTAATTAGATTAAGAAAAGAAAACAAATTAGTAATAACACTTGAATTAATTAATGTGCTTATATTACTACTACTAGCTAAGCTTAGCTGTATTCGGCTGTAACATATAAGACTTTAATTTGTTTGGTCTTTTCAAAGAATGTATATTCCCTGAGCTCCAAACTATCCATGACACAATAATAAATTATAATTTACGCAAGGACAGAAAAAGACATGCAAGTTGCAGCATAATAATAATAATAATAATAGTAGTAGTACTATATTTTGCTGTTGTTCAGCCACATTCACATACATAGGGTTTATTTATTTAATTCAATATATGTAGAGAGAGAGAGAGAGAGAGAGAGAGAGAGAGAGAGAGTATTATATGATGGAATCAAAGGCAAAATCAAAGAAAGAGAGAAAGAAATGTCGTCCAGCATGGGTTAGTTTGAATGAATGAATATATGAGTGGTACGTCCTCGTCAGTTTATGCAAGTTGATGAGCAAGTGGGAGAGAGAGAGAGAGAATGAGAAATGCTTTTCATGATCCTCGTGTAGTTTCTACTTTCTACCTGAAAATAGATTATACGAAGTTAATATAAATAAGGGTCTTGTTAAAAAATGCACATATATTATTAATATTTAATGAAATTATTTATTCAAAAAATTAAACAACATAATTTTTAATGTCTTAGTTTTATATTTTTTTTTTATTTTAGCGAATTAAAGAGTACATTTTTTAACATTTACTTATAAATAAATGGCACATTCACATATTTAGCATGGAACTAATGGTCTAATTTTAATTGTGGCAAAACAAAATTAGATTAGTGGTCATTTGTCTTATTTATTTGTAATATACTGATTCTTTATTTTTGTTTTGTATATATTAAATTAGTCATTTATCTTATTTTTTTTTGTAAAATTTTGGTCTTTTATTAGGGGCGGCCCAAAAGTTGGGCAAGCTGGGCCACAGCCTCGGACCTCAAAATATTGGGGTCTCGATATTTTTTTTGTAAGCCAATCATTCAAATAAGAATGAAATATTATATGTGCGTAATTAATAACAAGTTTTAACAATTGGTGTACTGGTAAAAATTTCATTTTTGATTGGGAAGGTTGTGAGCTCAACTCTTCTTTACTGTCTTTTTAATATTATTTTTGATGTTGTTCTTTTTTTTTTATGGTAGATATATAAAATTAAAATAATCGTATTTTTTATTGGGGGTCCACTTTTGTTTTTTGCTTTGGACCTCCGAAAAATCGGAACCGACATTGTTATTTATCTTCGTTTTGTATCAAATTAGTATTTTATCTTTCTTTTTTGAAGCAAAGTATTTTATCTTTCTTATTTGTAACACTATAGTCCATTTTCTTATTTTTTTTATTAAAAAAAATTGATGTGGCAATTAAAAAATTGATGAGAAAATGGACTAGAGTGTTACTAATAAGAAAGATAAATGACCAATTTTTTTTTTGTACATCGGAATGATAAATTGCTCCCGCCAGAAATTGAACCCTGGACCTCCCCGTACCCAACCCATATGTCCCCAACTCTTAACACTTGAGCTATCATACAAGGACAGTTAAATGACCAATTTAATACAAAACAAAGATAAATGATCAAATTGTTGCAAACAAATAAGATAAATGATCACTAGTGTAATTTTGTAAATTTTAATTCAATGGTTTATAGAAATATGAATTTTTATAAAAGTTTGTATCCAAAAAAATATGCATTTAATTTTTATTTTATAAATTAAAATATTAAAATTTAAAATATTGAATTTTCCAATTAAAATTGAACAATTATAATTTTATTGACGGATGAAGTCATGGATGGAGATCGAGACTCCATCCAAATACTCGTACGAAGTTTCCACTGTCGTTAGTGATGACTAATTTTCATCAAAGAACTTACAAAAGGTGAGGTTCTCCCCTCTCAATCGAATTTTTTGCATACATATGAACCAAAAATCGAACTATGACCACATATTTAAGCGGACCAAGACTCTAACCACTTAAATCAATTCATTGTTGATAATACCTGTTTATTTTATTATTTGTATTAGAGATTTATCTATAAATATATAAATAATTCTTGGATGTACTTTTAAAGCCAAATATATTAGCTTGTATTGATATAGAAATACATATATATATATATATATATATATATATATATATATATATATATATATATATATATGCAGTTTCATGAGTTTAGATCAATTGGTTAGACATATTGCACGTATGTATAAGGATCGGAGTTTGAACACTGGTACATCCATTTTTCACCTTTAATTTAAAGGTAAATTTTTAACCACTAGAATACCTAACAAAAATAATACACATCAATCAAGTACACTATAGTATTGTATTGTATTGGGCTTAGTCTCTCTTTTCTTATTAAAAAATACACAATATAGTTTCTTTTATTCACAGAAAAGTATTCAAATTGTTAGATCGGATTCATGAACGGTGTTCGAATTTCAGTTTATATATTTATAAATGTTAATTTTCAATTGATTGTTATTTTATTTATGTACTAAAAAAAAGATTTTTCTTGTCTACCCCCTCAAGATTTAGGGGTATTTACCCCCAGCCACTTAAGAAAAAATAAACCGATATAATTTTTTATAAAGTACACTGTTGGATTAAAAGTTTATATATCATATAGATTATTTTTGTAAAATTTCAGACAAATCTAAAATCATTTGATATGTTATTGAGACACATCAAAATTAACAGTTTCTGTGATTTCTTAAACACCGTTAATCTTTATGTGTCTCAATAATATATCAAATGATTTTAGATTTATCTTAAATTTTACACAAATGATCTATATAATATAAACTTTCAATCCAACGATGTATTTTATAAAAATTATATCGCTTAAAACTTTTTGTAGCAATTGACCGGGATAAATATCTCCAAATCTTGAGGGAGCACACAAATTGTCACAAAATAAGTAGTTGTTTTAATATATATTTTTTGTAATAAGTGGATCATTTAATTGTCAAAAAACATTTCCACGATTACTTTTTCTCCATTCAACTCTGTTAAAAGTGTTTACCTATAAATTTTTTCTCTTAATTTTATGCATTTTTTATGTTACATTGATGTGCTCAGATCAATTGTATTTTTTTATTTATGTTGTTTTTTCTTCCAGCAACATGTACAAGGAGTTTTGGTTCGATCTAAAAATATTAAATTTTTAGTATTTTTGTAATTGCAATATTCTCTGATCTTCTGCATCAATAGAAAATGGCGATACCTTAAAAGTGATGTTTTGGAAAGGTTCTAAGCGAATTGATTTTGTAATTAAAAAAAGAGTAGTGACGCAGCTTATCATGTGATATTTTAGTGTGTCATTTGTGACTCAAAGCCTTGATTTTAAGATTCCACCCCTGATGCACAATGTATATCGCTAGCTAGTTCGCTACTAGGTCAAATTTTGTTGTGAAGTTTGAAGAAATAATTTTTTTTACTCACTTCAAATAAGTACTCCATTTTTAATTTTGTGTGGAGTATATATGTTTATTTTCTACCCTATTAATTACCTCTTTTTAATTATATGGACAGGATGGCTGATGGCTCAATTTTCATCAAATTATTCTGATATTGACTACACAATATGGCAACAGACTGTGTTGCTTCCTTCCTTGGTCGCTATAGTAATTGCATGCCAAGTTCAAAGTACATGGTATCAAATTAATGTATCTTTGAATAGTTTTCTTAGCATAATATTCTAACATTTGCTTTTATAGGAATTTATGTTTTAAAATTCGTGTATTCATTAAGTTTTTACAAATCAAAATACTTATTTATTTTTAATACAAAATTTTCCCTTTTAAAATTTTAATTAACATATATTTTTAAGAGGCATGTTATTATAAGTTAGATTTTTTTTTTAATTATAGCTAATGGTTAAATTAAAGAAAGAAGCAGCTAGCATCTTCACAAAACTTTTGGTAGGTGCATGCATTCTATCTGACAAGTTGAGTGAAATTGAGAAAAAATATAAAGAAAATTTTTAAATATTTATACTCCTTCTCACACAATAAATTATTTATTTGTAAAAAAAATCTTAAAATGAATGACTATCTCATTTTTCAATGTGATGTTATTTATTTGAAATAAATATTTTTTTATATTATGTTTATGGCAATTTGGTGAATATATATAAATCAAGGTTAACATTCCAATAACTTCAAATTTTATACATTTAAAATATATAAATTTAACTAAAATTACTAAAAAAGAGACAACCACTCACTTACAAAGTTATAATAAACAAACGAGTCAAGCCATTAGCAAATGGGTTTCATGGGGCCACTATATATTTACTTCATCCGTATTTTTTGTTGCGGCAAGTGTGACTAAATTTCACATTATTTATAAAAATGGAGGTTGAATATTTTATAAGTAGGAGAACTCATAAACTCACTGCCTTAAGATTTTTGGTAAGAGTGTGGTGTCCGACTCACTTTTATCGATATTCTTGGACTCAATGTGGATGATCTCCCAAGGCTGCCCCCTCATTGTCCCTACAGTGCAATTAGAGCCAATGGTCGATCGGGCTCTTTGTGTCGAAAGTCTTCATGTCAAAGGTGGTTAGGCGGTGGTTAAGCGGCGGTTGGTGCAGTGGCATAACGGCGGTACAAGTATATGGTTGGAGAAACTTCCGTTTGAAGGAGAGCATAATGAATGACTCACACTAGAGGGGAGATTGTTGTGGCAAGTGTGAGTAAGTCTCACATTGCTTAAAAAAGTGGAGGTTGAACACTTTATAAATAGGAGAATCCAAAAATCTATTGCCTTAAAGTTTTAGATAAAAGTGTGATGTCTGATTCACTTATATCGATATTTTTAAACCCAATATAGATGACCGCCCAAAGTAACAGTTCTAACATAAGTTGACCTCTACATAAGCCTACTAACTGCCCTAACATCAAACTAATACAATATTATTAGTCACCCTGCGCAGCTAAAACTAGATAAAAAAAATGTACATAAGAACACTATTCACAATTTTTGGGTGCTTTTGATATGTTAATATAGATGATATAAATAAAGATAACTTTAGTTGTATATTGTTTGATTTAAAAATTGTTCTTAGCACAAGATAAATTAGAAGTAAAAGATTTGACAAAATTTAAAAAAATTGTTTATCACTAAACCACAACACAATTATTTGTCACACATACATATAAATTGTTTAAAATATATATGAAAATAATATTTTGTCCATCAAATGGTATATAAACAACAAATTATTCAATAACTTAAAAGTTTATTCTTAACTATTCTTTCCAATTTTTACATTTTGCTCATCAAATATATTTAATTAACAGATGTGAAGAGATATTTGATCATACGCATTCCCTTATAATAACCGTTCATGAATCATGTTTTGAAGGTCAAGCGAGACCTTTCTACTAAAAAAATATTTAGGATTAACAATGAATTTGGTAGGAAGAACTACGGTTCGATCTCCACAACTATGTACGAGACGGGGTTAGAATCACTTGATAAATTAGCATTAATATTTAAAAAAACACAATTTAAAAAAATAAAATTGTCTCAATTTAAACGTATAAAATACATATTTGAGTTTTAGAACCTCCCTATAAAATTGATAATGCGATTCATTTCATTTGTGCATGACACTTTATGTGAAATTTTAGCATGTTGGATCTCTCGACCTTGGCTAGAAGCCTAGAAGTGGCATTCTAGTGTTGGGCTTTGTTAACTTAAATTGGACTTCGGATTTGGGCCTAAATACTAGAAATCCAGTTACTTGGTCATCTAGTTTTAAATTTGTAAGGTAATTAATTTTTTTGTTTTTCCGGTGTTGTTTTTTTTTTTTTGTAAGTTTTCCTATGTTGTTCAAATTAATAAAATAAATTTTGATATATTTCTGTAAAATTTAAGGGTTTTAGCAACACAAATGATAGGAGAGTAAACTCAAGGGGTGTGGTTGAGCGGTTGGGGTTCATCCTCCCTTAACTAAGGGTTGAAGGTTCGATCCTCACCTTGGGTATGGAGCAGCTTTAAATCCTTAGGCCAGCTATTCCACCCATCGAGGTGCCTCCAATCTAGCGAGGGAATAATCACTGCGTTCGGCGGTGGATACCCCGGTCTCGACAAAAAAAAAATGATAGGAGAGTAATTACCAATTTGTAAGGTCTTGAATATGTTTCTAAGCCCAAACGTTGTTGGAAACAAAGGATTATCTCAAGTGACATTATAGTTATGTAAAGGGTGAAAGGATTTTGGCCTTCTGGGTCTGTTTGCATTATATCAAAAAAAATTGATTTTAACTTTATATTTTTAAAAATTAAATTAAGCTATTTGAGTGACTTGGATAGTTGTATAGTTATTGTTATAGATTATTTTTTGTTTTACAAATGGATCCTCGAACTAGATCCTCATGCATACTATTCAAATCCGTTACACTAGACCAAACCTAATGATTTATTATTGTTGTAGATTTTAACACAACAAAAATAACATGTTTATTTTATCAATGATATTTTTTTTTACATATTATAAAAGATATTTTTTAAAAAGTAACTTAAATAAATTCTCAATTAAAAAAATGTTTTAAATTAGAAATTGGTTTAAATAGTTTCTCATAAAAAGAAAACAATTTTAAATATTTCATCTCTTTTGCTACAACTTTATTTAGATGATGAGATTAATTTTCACAGTTTCACATAGAGATATCTGATTTATTAAAAAAAATGTTTGGCAAACGAAACAATATATTTCTTTTAGCAGTGGCAAAAAATTTCACCCTTAGATCCTGTTTGGTTCAACTGAGGGGAGAAGAGAAATTTTTAAGGAGGGGAGGGGAGGGGAGGTGAGATAAAACATAATTAATTATGTTTGACAAAATTACCTTATTTTTTTATATTAAAATCTTAAATTATATATCCTTGTTGAAATATTAAAGATTAAGTATTTGTTTTTTTTGTCAATAAAAAAAATTAAGTTTTCTACTTATTATTTTTTTTTTTTTGTTGTATATTCATAAAAAAATTTGACATAATATATCCATTCTAATTTAATCCTTATTTTGAGTTTATAAAGTTAAGGATAAAAAACTAAATTACTTCTCTTCTCCCCTCGTTAAAAAATTGAGCCAAACATAAAATTTTAAAATTTCACCTCCTCTCCCCTCCAAAAACTCCGAACCAAACAAGGAGTATGTGGAGTGTCCGGGGTTCGAATCTCAGCTTCGGTATAAATAATGTGATGTTCCTGCTAAGTGAGTTAAACTCAAGACGGGTATGATTTATATGATTAAATAATATTATATTCTCATGGCTCCCTTTTCATTTTATATATACATAAAGTTTTACTACAGCTTGCTTAAATTGCAGTAATTGAGAGTGAAAGTTTTCCTAAGGTATGAAAGTGCAGAAGTAAAGGTTATGTAAAATAAGTGAATGACTTACAATACTAAAGTTCATAACCAAGTTAAGAAAAGTGTTTGCTTATTCTTCAAGGAAAAATTATTGAGCCCTTAAAGTCTTTTATTTTTATTTTTAATTTGTATGTTTAGAAATAAATTTATATTTGTATTCTAACTTCATGTATTTATGTAACCATAACCATTCTTCTAAGTTTTCCTTTTTAATTTTCATGTTATTATGTATGTGTCTAAAGTCTAATAAACTCTAAGGAAAAAAGAAACGTCAAAATTTAATCTAAAGAGTATATAACTTATCTGTTTTCCACTATACCTTTTGAAGTATATTCATAAGAGCAAAATTATATTTGCTGGAAAGCACAATGAATTGAAGCTTCAAGTTTACTTCAAGCAAAGTTCTTTGGTTGTGTAAACGTCAACAACATAACCAATTGATATATAGTTAAACAGGGCCTGCACATAGTCAATATCAAACCAATTTTGGAAGATAGATTATACCTAAATAGTTAAATGTGTTATATATATTTAGGTTATTACTTGTAGTATAAACCTTTAACTAAATAGGTCCATTAATTAGTACTACTTTTAATGTCTAACAAACACTAATAATAATTACACTACCTTAAATTTGGACAAAATTTCCAAATGGAGAAATTAACATTTTATTTGGACATAAAATAGTAAAGTGACTATAATTATAAAAAATTGTATATACAAGCTAGCTCATATATATAGAGAGAGAGACTAGAGTATAGACTATTCTTTTACACTAATCTTTTACATGCAGTTCAATCAAGTCAAATATCATTGATTAGATTAATCCAACAACTTCGAGAAAATACTATAATAAATTGACACTGCTAGAAATTTCGTATTTAAAGACCGAGATTTGACTAAATCAATTTAGAACAGTATAGATGATTCAAGTTGTGTGAATATGATTCTTTATAAAAAAAGTTGTATAGATATGTGGTACAATCCAATATATGTTCCATAGAACTTCTTTAAATATAATAACTTGTCACTTTAGTTAGTAAATTTTATTTTAGTTGGTAAATTTTATTCTAATTAAATACTTTTTTTATCATTTCTTCATCAAATCATTAGATGGTACCATTTTAGTTAGTTTCATTAAGATTATGTCAACAACAAAAACTTCAAAATGCATCATACTATACCTACTACTACTTTTAGTGAACAAGTTGGCTAAATAATATAATAATATATTTTTTTCACCAACCGATTACAATGAAGCTTCATAAAGGAGGAAGAAATTATGCAAATGCACCTTATAGTTCTTAGAAGATCAAACAAAGAAAGAAAAATGACAATAGCAAAAGCACACCAAATAGTAGTGATAGGAAACACTTGGGGAATCAAAAATATCTTTCATTCTCTTGTAGCAATCTTAACAACTCTTTTAGTTATCACAACCATTTATCTAACACAAGATAAAGGAGTTAAACTATCTCAAAAAATAAATGTCTCTATTGACTCATTGTCTTCATCAAAATGTGACTTATTTTCTGGTAAGTGGGTTTTTGATAATGAATCTTATCCATTATACAAAGAGAAGGAATGTTCTTTCATGTCAGATCAATTGGCTTGTGAGAAGTTTGGAAGGAAGGATTTGAGTTACCAAAATTGGAGGTGGAAGCCTCATCAATGTGACTTGCCTAGGTGTTTCTCTCTTTCTCTCATTATACATGACATTTTTTTAAAGATTAAATTAGTTTTTAGTCCCTATAAAATTGTCTCTATTTGTTACACACAAAGATAAAAGATTGCACAAACTTTTAATATGATATAGGTTGCGGCCTTGCGGGTTCAAACCAGCTATTCTTCTTCTTTGTATAATTTAGTGTGTGTGCGGGTTTTGCAATTAAATTTTTGACGCTTGAAAATTTTCACTATTTGAGCTTAGTCCCTACATCAATTTTATTTAAATTTAGTACTTAATATACGCTAAATAGGAACTAAAATCAAGCAAAATTTTGTAGAACTAAACTTGAAAACTCGTAAATTTTGTAGCAACTACAAATATATTTAACATTTTTTAAAATTGTGATTGTGGTTATGGTTTATATATACCTATATTTATGATATGATTAATCAGGGTTGGCTATGTTTTTGAGGTTTGTGTGGAATGTGGTTATTGTTTCTATGTTAAAAAGGTTCAATGCCACAAAATTGCTTGAAAGGCTAAGGAACAAGAGGCTTGTGTTTGTGGGGGATTCACTCAATAGAGGTCAATGGGTTTCTATGGTTTGCCTTGTTGACTCTATAATACCTTCATCTCTCAAATCCATGCAATCTATTGTCAATGGTTCATTAAACATTTTCAAGATCAAAGTAAGTCTTCATACTTTATATTTTTTAATATCATATTTTAAGAATTAAAAAAACATGATCATAATCCACAAATCATTGCTAAACTGACAGAAAATGTCGAAATTGTTAGGTCGAACGCCCATAACTGAGATTCGAACTCCGGTCCCTCCACTTAGTGTGTTTGAATTTTCAATGACTTGCTATTTTGTCTATATACAAAAAAAATGATCATATAGATAAAGTTATAGTAGTCATCATATTTTTTGAACTAGTAAATTATGTGACTAATTGTTGGTTATTTTTGACACATTTAATGAAGGAATACAATGCAACCATTGAGAATTATTGGTCACCATTACTAGTAGAATCAAATTCAGATGATCCAGTGAACCATAGGGTACCTGAAAGGACTGTTAGAATCAAGTCCATTGAAAAGCATGCAAGGTATTGGACTGACGCAGATTATATAGTTTTCAACACTTACCTATGGTGGAGAAGACCTCTTATGAATGCTTTGTAAGTTTAATTAATCTAAATATCACTTTCATTGTTCAACTAACATGTCAACAACTCCCATTTCCAACCACTTATTATGATATTAGTTTTCTATTGTAATATATTAGTAATAATATATACCTAGAATCATTATTTTAGGCTATGAAAAATATACTAAGTAATCACATTTTTTTCAACATGCAATCTCATGAGTATCAATTTGCTCTCTATCTTTCTTATTATATGATATTTCTATCCTTGATCCATAGATTACTAACCGTCAGACAATTTTGGGACTCAATTAATCATTCAAAGGGATTAATGAATCATGATTTTCAGCAGTCATGGGTCCACGCATTCATATATTCAAGATATCATAGTCGTTTGATTAAGATTGATTAGTTCTGATTTAAAATTAGTATTTTAATTATAAATTAGAAAGTAAAATATATTTTTCTTTAATCTATTTGATCAAGGCCGACCGATCGCAGATGTCCTAAATGCGTGAATATGTAAAAACATTTATTGACATCCAATTTCATGTAATAGTTTCTAGAACTGTTGCATCTTCCAAATTGAGACACTAAATTGATTGGATGATTGATTCTATGTACTTTAATATTTTATCATATGCACCCACTTTACAAATTGATTATGAGTGACAATTTTAATTAAACATATGCAGGTGGGGATCATTTGGGGACCCAAATGGGGTTTATAAAAGAGTTGAAATGTTGAGAGTGTATGAAATGGCTATGAGCACATGGTCTGATTGGTTGGAAGTTCATGTCAATCGTAACAAGACAAAGTTGTTTTTTGTTAGCATGTCACCCACTCATGAAAGGTATACACATATATCCATTATCCATAGATGCTTAGACGGATAAAATCATAAAAACTATTTATTCTTTTGAACATTTTCTAACAAAGGTAATCATCAACTTTGGACTATGACATTGTAGATGTTGGACTGTTTAATCACTAAAATAATTTATAATTTTAAGAATTTTTAGAGAATAGATTATTTTAGTGATTAGATGTTGGACTGTTGGACTCTAAATTACTTTTTTTTCAAGAATTTCATTACTTGTAAGTGGGGTGGCAAAACGAGTATGCCCGCCCCCGTTTAGGTTCAGCCCGCTTAAGCCTGCCTAAAAACAAGTCGAGATGAGCTGATTCAATTTAGTTGGCCGAGTCTAAAATCCAACCTCACCCTGTTTATTGGCAGCCAATTTTTTTTTTTTTTTTTGCGCTGTTTACATTATAAAAATTATATTGAATTTTTTTTTAAGAAACAACTAAATTTGTTAGAAACTCAAACTTATAAGACAAATATGTTATTAACAGATCTAGCAACATAATTAACAAATTCGACAAAATCAATATAAAAAACAATATAGAGAGCGGCAGCAAAAACAATCCTAAAGTTGGATCAGATCAAACCACTTATAGAGTGGTGGCGAAAACAATCCTTGTATGAATAAATAGAAAAAAAAACCTAAGTTTTTTAAATAAGTGTTCTTATTGGATCAGATCAAGCCACTTATTTTTTTAATGAATTTTATGTAACTTTTAAAATAAAATAAAAAAGTGAGTTAAACGGGCCGGCCCCGCCTCGCTCGGCCTGTTTTTTTGGCGAGCCGAGCGGGGCGGGCCTCATAAAAAAACCGAGTTCAAAACTTTGACTCAACCCGTCAAAATTAGCGAGTTAAACGAGCCGGCCCGGCGAGTCAGACCCATTTTGCCACCCCTACTTGTAAGTATCAAATTATCCAAAACACTATATAGCATTCTTTGTCACATCTAATTTAGCCACCACAAAATAAAAGAAAAAGAAGAGAAGGAGAATGACATTTACAATTACTCCAAACCATATGGACTTGGGGCCTATTCATTCTATCAGACAAGCAAATATGATATCATACGTTAGCCAATTTTCTTTAACTAATTTTTTAAAAACTAAATTTCACATATTTTTGTGTTGTTGAATTAAGTTTTAGACAAGTGAACATAGTTTGTTTTATGCAAGAATATTTACATAGACATATCAGCTAAATTAATTTGTTTGGAAGAACATTTGTACTGATATTTTACAAAAGATGTCGAACATTATCCATATTTCATACTCCTAATTACTATTGAGCTTTAATCTTTGGCTTGATTATTATTTTAGTTCTTGCAACAAAAGTTTTCAAAGAATTGAAGATATTTATCACATAACATGTATTAATGTAACTAGAACCAAAAGTTTAATACTAAAAAAAATAGTCATATGTAACTGGAAAGTGGTAAGTGGTAATTAATTATACTCATAAAGTCATCTTTAATGATCATTAATTAATTTAAAATCAAACCTAAACTCTCGATCCCCGCATCACCACTTGTGAGAGGACTGAAGCCACTTGATCTCAGAACTTACCTGGAACCGGATTAGTCGGTCCAATGGGCCGGATACTCGTGATGAAAACCAAAAAAATAAAATCAAACCTAAACTCTTCAAGAGAAGTGTTTTGAAAAATTGAATTACATGCATCAAATCAAACTAGCATTGTGCATCTCCCATTATCCACCAACAGCAAAAGATGCATATCAGTGCATCAGTACAAAGCAAAATCTGTACTTATAAATTATAATATTTAATGGAAATATAACATAGTCGATTTGTAATACAAAAATATAATTTGCAGGGCTGAGGAATGGGGAGCTACTAAGGGTGACAATTGTTACAAAGAAACAGATATGATTGCAAAAGAAGGGTATTGGGGAAAGGGATCTGATCCTAAAATGATGCAAGTGGTGGAAAAGGTACTTGATGATTTAAAAACAAGAGGTTTGAATGTTGAAATGCTTAACATCACACAGCTCTCAGAATACAGAAAAGAAGGTCATCCATCTATCTATAGGAAACAGTGGGAACCTCTAACTCAAGAACAGATATCAAATCCAAATGGTTATGCAGATTGCATACATTGGTGTCTACCAGGAGTTCCTGATGTATGGAATGAGCTCCTTTATGCCTATATTTTCGATCAATAACAAAGAATTTCACATGGCAAGCTTTGAAAAAGTGTCGTGTGTAAAAAAGATACATTTGTACAACCTTCTCAGGCTATTTTATAATTTTATACAACACACGTAATTGTGAAGCACATATATACTTTGCTTTTATTTTAACTAGTAGGGTAAAATCGTGAAAAAGCACGAGTCTGATAAAAAATGACAGACAATGAGGGCTTGATAATACGGCACATGTGAAACAAGAGCGTCTTCATTTTATAGTAATAGTGATAGTGATAAATAAATAGATAAACTAGTTCAAGAGACACCGACAATACTAACAAGCATATCTATCCATAACCTGGCTCGTCTTAACTCATAGATAACAGGGACAAGAAAAGAAGATAAACAGAAGCAAATATCATAGATCTATGCCCTTAAAAACAATTAAGCAAATTGTACGAAAGCAAAAACCATTAGCAATTTAGCATCACCAAGATATGTGAAGTTTACAATTTTTAAAACAGAGATATAAATTTGGAACAGTTCCACTAGTTGGAAATGTGCATAAGTAAATTTACCCGTGACACGGTACATCAAGCTAAGCAGTGTCTGTTGCTGGTTGGGTCACCCCAGACGTCACCAACAGCTTAGTCAAATTCTCTGGGGAGCATACTTGATACTTGACTTTTCCAGAGGGTGAAAGAAAAACTTCTGCAAGTTCAAGCTTCTCTGAAGTAAGGCTAGTACTGTCCATAGTTTTACTCAGTACCTTCAATGCAAGTTGAACTGCTTCTTCCCTTGTGATATCATCCTTGTAGTCCTGTTTTAGAATTGACTGTGCTGCCTGGTTGTTGGCACCAATAGCACCGGCTTTCCAACCACCATAATTTCCACTAGGATCACTCATGTAAAGTTGAAAGCCGTAATTTTTGTCCCATCCTGCAAACAAGAAAGAGACTCCAAACGGACGGAGACCACCATATTGTGTGTAACCTTGCTTGGTATCACAAAGAGATTGAACCAACTGCTCAACAGGCATTGGCTCTTGGTAAGCAAATGTGTAACGCTGTGCTTGGATCCTAGCAGTATTGATTAGGATGTTGGCGTCAGACATAATCCCAGCAACAGCACATGCAACATGATCATCGATTTTGTACATTTTTTCAGTTGAAGTTGAGGTTTGCAGCAGCTTGGATGTCACCTTCTTTTCACCAACCAGAACAACCCCGTCTTTTGACAAGATTCCTATTGCAGTGCCGGCATTTCCAATAGCTTCCATTGCATACTCCACTTGGTAAAGACGTCCTTCAGGAGAGAAGATTGTTGTGCGGCTATCATATCTTCGAGACATTTTGATCTGAATTTTAAAATCAAAGCAAAGGCAAAAAAGAAAGGAGACTGAATAAACTATTTCTTTAGCAAATGAAAAGAAACAAGGAAGAATTTGAATAAAACAGAACTCAGAAACATAACCACAACCACAAGTAGTTTTTATATATACTAAATAAATTGATGGCAACATTGAGTGATTACTCTTCCTTCATAGAATTTCTGTTATATACAACTTCTGGAAAAGAGTATAGTTTGAATTCACATTCAAATATGTAACAACTAACAAGGGTCATTATATACATTCTCAAAATAAAACAACTTCTCTCTGTTGTTCATCTCACGATTTATGGTCAAAGAATACAGTGCTTTAATATAAAAGCAGGAAACAGAAAGCAAGACTTAAATATTCATGGCAACAACCTCAAGACTAGTATGAATTCAAATATGTAACAAGAAGCATTATAGCCATACAAGCATAAATTAACAAAATAAAACAAATGCCCTTTTGAATAAACAACTTCTTTTGCAGCTTATAAGTTATAACATATAAAGCGCTTATGAATAAGCTATTTATATAACACAAGATCAAATAAAATCAAACTGTTTTGTATAATCTATAAAGCTGTTTTCATAAGCTATCAAAGAGATCTTAAGGAAATAAGCTGAAAACAGCTTATAAACATGTTGTAAATTGTTTCCATAAGTTCTTTCAAACAATGTTACAATAGCTTATGTATATAAGCTCAAATAAGTCAATCCAATTACACCCAAATTCACACAATCATTGTCTAGAAGTCCTAGCTCAACTGACAAAATGTCAAAATTGTTAGACCGGACTTCGTGACCCAGGTTCAAACCCAGGAGGATTACTACTTCATCTAAGACCTCAAAAAAAATCACACAATCATTCATCTCATAGACAATATGTAAAACCAATAGCACAAAACAACAAACAGTTGCAACAGAAAATAAAAATGATATGAATTACACAAATGTATACAACACTAAATTAGAAAATCTGAAAACATGGTAATAAAAATGAAAACTTGAAAGAATTTCAGAGACAATACTAAGAAAAGGAAATTAAAGAGATGATTATCAGAAACCTAGATTCCACTAAACCCCTTAAGAAATCTAGCAGCACACATCTGAATGTATGTTTCTAATCCTAGTGAGAGAAAGAGAGAGAGATTGTAGCGAAAGGAAGAAGAAATTACCAGAAGAAGGGAAAACAGTAGCGGCGATTGAAGAGAGAGAGAGAGAGAAGAGAGTGTTGAGAGTGTCTTGAAGAAGAAGAAGAAGAAGAAGAAGAAAAGAAGAAGATATATTAAGCACTTTTCTTTTGGGACAAGTCACGAAATCAATTAACTCAAATCAAGTTAATTAAGGGCATGTTTGTTTAGGTTTTTTTAAAGAGTTAAATATGTTTTTGATATAAAATATGTATCTTTTAATATTTATTATTTGTTTTTTGTATATAGTTTTAGTTTCTATTAAAATAAAATTTGCTTAAGTAGATTAAATTTTTGAATGACTTTTTAATGAGTATATTTAAAATATCATATAAATTTAATTTATTAAAATTTAAATTTTTTTAACATAATATGAATTAAATTTGAATTTTTCAAATAACAAAAGTTTGAGATACAACTAACAAAAATCATAATTTAGAAATCAACGTCGTTGGATTCCTCATTCGGTGAATTCTTGTTATGTATTTCTGCATGACAGACTTAGTATGCCCAGTCTAGGTGCAGGTGTGGAGAAAACTTTGGTTAAATGATGTTCCGTCAAAGGTTAGTATTTTTGGATGGAGGTTGTTACTCCAAAAATTACCAACTCGTGTAGCTCTTTTCGACAAAGGAATCTTTTCATCTAATGTTGATAAGGGCTGCGTTTTTGGTCTATCAGATGAAGAAGATGTCGAACATATCTTTTTTAATTGTTGTTTTTCGATTCAAATTTGGGATCACATTTTTAGTTGGATGGGTATTGAGGCGATAGGTTTTGCTACTATTTGGGAACATTTTAATACTCTCGGCAAAGTGATTAAGGGTGAGAAAAAGGCCAAGATCCGTTATTTTATTTGGTTAACGACAACTTGGAGTTTATTGCGTATGCGTAACAACATGGTGTTCAATGGAGGTTTTGCTAACTTGAATAGTTTGATGGATCAAATTGTATATATTTCTTGGTTTTGGTTCTTAGGACGTATAGGAGGTCATGTTAATGTTTCTTACTCTGATTGGTGTAATAATCTCTTAGAATGTTTTAATAGCTTATAAAGGGTTTAGGTGATGATTTGTAAGGGTTGAGTACCCCTTGTACTCCTTATAAATTATTTCTTCGTTTTGCTTATAAAAAAATGATTTAGAAATCAAATTTTGAACTCGTTTTTTTTGGAGGAACATTTTACAATAATTTAAAGGCTTAATGATCATTTTCATCCCTGTATGTACATGGAATTTTGATTTTAGTTCCTATATCGATTTTTGTTCTAAATAAGTCCCCGAATGAACAAAACATTTTGATTTTAATCCTTAAAGCAAAAATCCGCAGGAAAATTCGTAAGTAAATCTGCAGGAAACTTGTGAATTTTCCTGCAGATTTTAGCTTTAGGGACCAAAAGCAAAAAGTTTGGTTGATTCAAGGACTTATTTAGAACAAAAATTGATACAAGGACTACAATTAAAATTTTGCGTACATACAAAGACGAAAATGATCAATAAGCCTAATTTAAACATACATGCGCAAAAATCATTCCAAAATACATATTAATTTACCAATTGGGATCAAAACTGAGTGCGTAATAATTTTTCAGAGATTAAAAATTTAACAAAAGTTAAGTAAGGCCTAAACTTAAAAGATCATCATTTTGTAGGACTAAAAACATATTTAACCATTTTTAAAAAAATGTATTTTATAATGTTACATAATTTTGTGCAAAAAAGAATTTACAAAGAAATTTTTTATAAAAGTTTCAAATTAAAATTTGGTTTGAATAGTTTTTCTTAAAATTTTATTTTAGATATTTCATCATTTTATTGAAACTTTTTTGATATCAAAATTTCAAATAGATTTTCATAAAAATTATTTTTGAAATGAAACTTTTTGAAAAAATTGCCATTTTGACTATGTTTTGATCTTCAATAATATATGTTTATATTATAAGATGTCAAAATTAGTGTTTGAATTTAGAAAAACCGAATATAAAAAAACTCGTAATATTTTAAAAAATAGTTTTATAAAATCTATTTAAAAAATGACAAAGAAAAAATTCATTTTTTAAAGCTGAAACACCCTAATTTTGCAATGTTCAAAATTTGGAATAAGGTTTAGTTATTATTTTTCTTGACGAATTAATGTTAAAAATAATAGTAATTGTAACTTTTTTCTTAAACTAATGTTAATTAAAACAAAAGTCTTATGGAATTCTGAAAAAGGATGAAGAAAGATGGTTGAATTTTTTATGAGCAATGAAGTTTTCTTATGAGATAGGATTAATTTCTTATGAAGAAGATGAAGTTGAACTTTTTGAATAAAAATGGAAGAAAGTTTGTGAATTTTTTTTTTTAGTTGATAGTTGGATCATTAATTTTGATAAAAGTTGGATCATAAATTTAAGTTGAAGTTGAATTTGGATAAATCCCCGAAAAAGTATTAAAAAGAATAAAGGATTTTATCATGTGTGGTTTTACTAAGGTGTATACTTAGCAAAAGTCAATGAAAACTTGATGGTCCAAGTTGGACCCAAAGTTTTACCACTAGTTTTTCTCCTTTTTGAAAATGCATATCGCTAAAACCATTTAAACTATCAATTGGATTAAATAAATCAAAGTATGAAGTAATTTGAAAATGATCCAACTCATTTCACTACTAGTTTTTCTCCATTTTGAAAATGCATATGGCTATAATCCCTTCACAACACTCCTTGATTTGCATCTTCTATATGATATTTCATTATTGAATCATTGGGATGGAAAGGCCATGGTTTACTACATAAGTAAGCTTTACAAAATTTCAAGAACAAAATTGAAAACAAGATGAAGTAGTAGCTAAGCAAGCCAATAAAGGATGAAAGTGAACCATGAGATTGGATTTCGATTCACATGAGAAAGAAACGGATTCCTTTTTAATAGAAATCAAAACTTTTACCAAGAGAAAATGAACCTTATGAATTCTCACCAAGATAAATGACAATAGTTATAAGTTAGTGTTCGAGGAAAATATGAAGTTAGTGTCGCGTTCATTATAGCTAACTTAAGTCTTTCTGAAGTTGGAGATGAAGACTCAAAATTCGCAAACATATTCTTTAACGGATTTGACCTAAAACGAAAAAAAATAGTGAAATGTTATTTCACTCAAAGTCTTTGATTAAAACTCTAGTTTAAAAACATACTAACATATAAAAGGTCTTCGACAAAATTCTCAAAATGACTTTAACATAGATATTTCTATTAAATAACTTAATATTGAATCAAGACATTTTGTTTGCCCAAATTCTTAATCATCAACAACTAGAGCAAACTTACTGAAACTATAAACCATGACAATTTTTTCCAGTCTAGCCAAATTAATGGAAAACCGAAAGAACAAAATTTGATCACAAATTTTACAAACAACACAGTCATTTAGCGACTACTCCACCAGAGAATAATCTACCTCGTCATGTAGATGTGGAAAACACCAATCCAACCAGTAGAAGTTTGATCTGCTAGGATGTTGAAGACTCCTGGAAGGCGCAATGGATTTTCGAAGTTTGTTATCATCCCCCGAATACACTTGACATTCTGCAAGTAAACAAATGGAATACAAAGAATCGCTCTCATATCCCCACCTGCCCGGGTTGCTTAATGCACAGCAGTTTGTCCACGATGAATAAAAAAATGCTGTGTTGCCCAAAGTTCTCAGCTTGACATAATTCATGGTTCTGAAGTCTATCTCGTACACATCCAATACTTTCCCAGGTGCAAAATGAACCACTAGAAGCCGTTCATCACAACTAACCAACCTAAGGCGCGAGAAAGTTACAGTAGGAGCATTCTTCAACTCTAGAAAATTTATATCCGAAGAGTTCACATTGAGTACCCCTATGTCGGCCTTGTCATTGATAACAAGTATATTATTATTGAAAACCACAAAGTCCACAACATTCCATGGATCTCCCCTTACAGAATAAGTCACCCAACTAAAATTATGAGATTGATAGACATGCAAACTTTGATAACTTGTACATGAAGCCACTATCACAAACTCTTTAGAACCTTTGAAGAAAGCAAGTAAGGCATGACAACCCACATTAGAAAATTTACCTCGAAGGGCTGAGGTATCGATTACCTTCTTTCTTTTTGTAAAAGGGTTTATTAGCAAAAGTGTATCATTGTCACCAGCCATAATTAGATATCCACTCGAAGACCCGGAATAGGAATATCCCCATAAGCTACCCATCTTTAATCGGTAAGTTCTTTGGTCAGGTATGCTATAGAAAGAATAATCATTCTTAGCATATGAAGAAGCTTGGAAAATTAATGGTGCTTGGGATGCCAGAAAATTTCTGCAGTAAATTCTATGAAATGCCCTCCAGTTCTTGCACACACCGGCAAATTGAAAGAGATCATCGAAATCTAGATTCTGGGAAATGATATCTAACATTTCCAGAGGAAGTTGACAGTCTTCTGCTACCATTTTCATTTTTTTCCCTGTCAATTCACAACAATTACAACATTAGATTATGAATCTTAAACATAAAAGATACTAGAATACTAATGAAACTAAAAACTGAAATAGTGAACACAATATTTAGAGAAACAACACAGTGGAATTATTAAATTGCTAAAAACAATCATGCAAAAACCATTTATACTATAGAAGATAAATAAGTATATGAATATGAACAACCTACAAGGTGATTAAGGTTTTAGTTGCAAGAACAGATGAAAGGCAGCAGCATAGTACACATTAACCCTATTACATCACCATAATTAATGGTAAGGAAGAACTATCATAGTACAATTTTTTCAGCAATTGGCCAAGCCGCCAACACATACTCAAATAAACACACATTCGGAAGGGGAATTAAGTGCGGTGAACCGGGATTCCATACAAAATGTTCTTAAACCAAACCACTAGGTTTGTTCATATTCATATACACATTAAACAAGATAAATTGAAGGATTGAACTATTCCTTCAAAACACTATAGAAAATTGAATTCCATTAAAATAAATATAAAAACACTAGTAGTACATAACAAAAGGGTAGTTCAAAAAACCAAGCTTGATTCATTCTGGAATTTCCACAAATACATCGTATGCACAAAATAAAACCACCCATGAAAATGAACAAACGCTACTCTACCAGCAAAATAATAAGAAGGTAAAAAAAGGCACATACCTTGTAGTGCAACGCAAGTTTTGAAGTTGAAAGAAAACGATGAATTTGTAGAAAAATTCAATGAATTTAAAGAAGAAAGAAAAGCCCATTTTGGAGATGAATCGAAAATCAGCAATTTTTTTGCGCGTATGAAAGATATGGGCGTACCTTGGGGTGCAAGGTTTGAGCTTGGGATGCAAGGCTTGACGATGGAATAAACTATTTTTATTTATTTATTTATTTATATATTTATTTTTTTACCATATCTTTTGGATAATAAATTTTATTGTAATATTTTTAGAGAAAAAGGAGGGATTTGGATTTAAAATAGTAATAATTGTGTCAATTTTCTGAAGAAGCAAAAAAAAAATAGTAATTTTGCACTCAATTACTCGTCTTGACCGTGTGATAAAAAATTAACGTTTGAGGTTGTTTAAAGTTTATTTTTCTTTTAAGGATGCGGTGACTTCTTTTTTAACTAGGTTATTTATAAATAATGTATTTGATCTTACAAAAAAAATTAATATATTTGATCTATAATATATTTAGAGTTTAATTGTTATACATTGACAGTATAATTTTTTTTTTACACGTGCATCCAATTAAAACACATAAAATTGTCATTCTTATAAGTTTGTTCCTAAAATATCTTTACAAATACTTACATGGTGTAATTAGATTGGATGCACGTGTAAAATAATTGTATATCGTCGGTGCATACAAATAAAATTCATAGCTTTATTGAATAGGTGGTAACATAGTAGCATTAAAATGAAAATAGAAATTACAAAACATTTTTTTAATCTTAGTAAAAACTATATTTTGAAATTAAATAAATAATCAACTTAACCATATTTTATCCGAATAAGTTTTGGTTTAGAAGTCTTGAAGTATTAGCTCAACCGGCAAAAAATATCAAAATTGTTAGAGCGGACGTCCATGATGGGGTTCAATCTCTGATCACTCTACTTTATGTACGTGGATTTATGGTGACTTTGTCACCTCATTTATGTACTAAAAAAATTGGTTTAAAAAATGTACTAAAAGAAAAGTTTTGATTTTGAAATTTGACTTGTTTTCGCTATATCACCAAAACAAAAACAAAAACTCAACATCCAAACAGCACTAAAAATATGGTTTAAAATGGAACAAAGAGTTTAAACCAAATTACAGAAACTAAAAATTTGTTCCATTTTAAACAGACCCTTAAAAATTAAATTACTACAAGTTTAGACCATTGTATACCGACTCTTAGGACATATGGTAGCATGACCAAAAATATTATTATAAGTTTAGACCATTTTTCTATCGAAACAAATTTAAATCATGATTATTAACCATGAATACATTCATTCAGTTAATTTTTTTGAGGGGTGTAAAATGAAAGTAAATCGATGCAACGTTAAACTAGGCGTGTGCAACACAGAAACAATCCGATCATCGGTTCCAATTCAATGGTTTTGAGTCGGTCTCAACTCTATCTCATACAATTTTTTGATAAAAAGGACTGACCAAATAATAATCCGAGACAAATGCGGATTGACGTTCGAGATATTGTTGAATTTAAGAACAGGCTATGGTCTTCAAAATGACCCATTCAAAATTTAAAACAAGGTTAAATATTCACATCAGAAATGAGCTCAAAAAAGTTGAAATAAGGCTGCATCTGTGCATCATATACTAGTTATCTTACCTCTAGTTTGCATAGATAAACATGAATACCTCTGTATTTGCGGGGAAGACGCACATCAGACTTTCGGGGTGTTTGATTTTGCTAAAGATAGCTATGAAAAATTGAAAATTTATGTTTAAGCAAGCACATGCTACATCTCTTCTAAAATGACTTAAACACAGATATTTCAATCCAATGACATACTAATAAATCAAGACATTCAGATGAAATTTATAAAAGAAATCATACCGCCATTTTAAACCTTAAAAACTCCGGAAAATATATAAGATAAACCAAAACGATACCAAGTTTAGAAGACATTATTCAAAAGTCGCATAATCTGAGCTAAGATAATGAAACTAAAAACCATTACAAGTTTTCTAGCCAAGCTAGTTAAAGTAACAGGAAATAAAAAAGGGAACAGAAGGAACAAGATCCATACTAACAGAGAGAGTAAAAACCTCCATGGTGCAAAGTTAGCTGACTACTCAACCAGAGAATAATCAACTTCATCATGTTGATTACGGAAACACCAATCCAGCCAATATGGTTTTGATCTACTATTAACTTGATTACCAGCCAGCAAAATGCAATCCATCAGTTCATTGTTACTCCCTGAATACACTTTACAATGAGTTGTTTCCCAATTAACAGAATAAACACGGTTGCTTTGATATCCCCACATACCAGGATTTGCCAGCGCATAGCATTTGAAAGGCGAATGAAATAATGAAAGTTCACCCAGAGTTTCCAACTTGACATACCTCATTGTTTCCCATTCTATCCTATAGACCTTCAAGGTTTTCTGTGGTACAAAGCATACCACTAGTAGCTTCCCATCACAACTAAGTAACTTAGTGTTATGAGATGCTACATTTGGAGTATTCTTCAGCTTATGAAATTTAACACTTGCAGTGTTTAAGTTAAGTACCCCAATTTCAGCCTTGTCCGTAATAACATAAATAGCATTGTTAAACACCACAAAGTCCACAGCCTCCCATGGATACCCCATTTTGGAATAAGTTTCCCAACTGGAATTTCGGGACTGATAGACATACAAACCGTAGAAACATTTGCATGAAGCCACTATGACAAATTCATCAGAGCCTTTGGCAAAAGCAAGTAAGACACGACAAGCAAAAGAAGTCAAATCCTTTCCAAGTACTGAGGTATCAATGTTCTTCTGTTTTCTTGTAAAAGGATTCATTAGCTGAAGTGTATTGTTCTCACCTGCCATGATCAGATATCCACTAGACGAACCAGAATAGTATAAGCCCCAAAAATAACTCACCTTTGAGCTGTAAGTTCGTCTTTCAGGTATGCTATAAAAAGAGTAAGACCTCTTGGCAAATGAAGTAGTTTGGACAATTAGAGGTGAATGGGATTCTAGGAAATTTCTCCAATAAACTTTCTGAACTGCCCTCCACTCCGTACGAACAGCAGAAAAATTAAAGAGATCATCAAAACTTAGTATTTTCTGGGAAATTATTTCTAGCACATCCGGAGGAAGTGGACTGAAATCCGTATCTTCTTTCATTTGTTTCCCTGCTACAATGACAATGTTAGGTGATTTCTAATGTCAATAGGAGGAGTACATAAGCTTTTATTCACTTGTCTAATAATTCATGGAAGAACATGAGATGAAAAAATATTTGCAGATAGTACAACAATCCAAGAAAGATATTTTCCTAAAGAGAAGACAACCGCTTAACTACATTAAAACACGATTCGGACATTTCTGAAGATTCTCATTGAGTAGCAAGGATTTGTGATGATTTGTAATCAAACTTTCTAACATATAATTGGTAACTACAAAGTAGAACCACATTATGCACATAACATACTTGATATTATTTCTAATATAGTTCTCATATAGGAGTAAATAATCCTTCAAAATATAACTATTACAACTACAAACAGCTAGCAGATTGCAAAGATAAATATAATTTACCTATTCCGACCAAATATAATAGTTAAGTCATAACACCTACTGCTAATAGCCTTAGTTAGATTAAAAGAGGGTCCTAACTTGTGTTGACAGTTACCTCTAGTGTTGAAGTTATAGGGTTTTAGATAAGGGAAAATTGAAGGCTATGCATCAACTCTTATTTACATTAGTACTACTAGATTTTTATTTCTAATCAAATAGGAAGACAAACTAAGATAGAACAAAAATATATGAAAACTAATCCTAAGAGCTAATTTAAGATGCTATTTGAAAATATTTGCAGCAGGGTCAGGCTGATTTCTCTGGAATGTCTGCCGAATCAGCTTACATCTGAGTTTGACATAGCTGTGAGGCTAGACTGATTTGACAGCTGAGAAAAGGCATTCAAGTAAAGGAGGGAAGGGCAACTTAGGCGAGTAAAGAAACAACCTGAGATGGTTTCTGACGTTTTCATGCACCCTTATAGTTCACACGGTTGGATAATCAAACTGAAGAACAGTGCATGTGATCTGTCCTTGAACTATTTGACAGAAGATAGATCACAAGGAAATGTTGTGGTGGTAGTCAGAAAACGGTTCTAAACACGCCGGAGGAAAGACACGGCTATGGAGTTTGGAAACTTGTATTGTGTGTGTTTTGACATGATTTCAATCAAGATATAAAAGAATAAGCATTAACCCTTCTTTAACTAGTACTAAGACCCCTAATTCTAGTCAAACAGGAAACACACAATGAAACCAACTGAGAAATGTGGAAATCAATCCTATGAAATGGTGTAAGAGTGTAAGACATTTTCATATCATCTAACAACCAGCAAAAGTTAAAGATGATGGAAACAGGATTAGAACAGACATCAATCCCTATTGTTTAACCATAATATTTGTCACTCCAAATTTGCAAATATTGGCTCTACCTCAAACATCCATTATATGATGATAGCATAGCACATCAAACATGTAAACTAAAAGAAAATAATTTTCAGAATGACAGCATATCAACATTACAGGATTGGCAAGACAGTGTGAATCATTCAAGGGCAATATATTTGGACACTGGTTTCCCACTGACATAAAATGAATGAATCTGAAAGGTTGATATATCGCCATCAGGTTGATGCTTGAAATATTTTTGTCATCAATTTAGTTCTCAATAGTGTAAAATGGAAAAACTAAATTTGTTAATCATTCCGAAAAGAAACAATTAAATGACACTTTAATTGTATATAATTAGAGGATTAAATTGATGTCAAAATTCTTTTGAGAACTAATTAAATGACGAAGCATGAATCTTTGGAGAATCAAGATAGGGGCTTAACTTATACTCTAATTAATTCAAGCTAAATATACTGTTTCCAAAATTCAAGCTAAATATATAGCTCAATAGTTTCTACTACTAATTAAATGACGAAGCATGAATCTTTGGAGAATCAAGATAGGGGCTTAACTTAAACTCTAATTAATTCAAGCTAAATATATAGCTCAATAGTTTCTAATTTAAGAGAATAAATTAAGGCAACTTTCCAATACTCCCCCTCACATACAGGGCTATGCACCTACAGGATGGAAGGTTTGGGCAACCCAACAACAGATATAGGATAAGCCTTTATACCATCTTAGATATTGAGACACAATACAGATTTTTTTAAAAATTTAATCAAATAGCAAAAAACAGTCTCATAAAACAATAAATATAGGAAAATCATGTGTTAAGAACTTAATGCTTCCATTTAAAAAATATATCAGACAACGATATGACAAGAGCTATCATAGATCCAAAAATTAACAAAATTAAAAGATGGAGTATATAAGACTATGAAACCATACTTGATGATAAACAAGGCGCTCCATTAGAACTATTAGATCGGTTAGAATCATCTTTATTATTCCCTTCACCCATACCTAATTTCTTCGAGGCCATCTTGTCTACTTGCATCTCTTTGTGGTATACTATTGAGCTTAAAACCCTTTTATACAGAGGTCATAAACGGAACTCTCAAATGAAAGGAAAACACGTCAAAGCTCGTTCCCCATTGGTCATCTCATCCCCAAATACAGAAGACGCCAAAATCAGAAAAAAAGATACATTTTTTTAATTTCAAATATAAAAGTTAATCGTATTGTACCAAATCTCACACAACATTTCTTACTATGTGTTGAACTCTAAATATTAAATTTTAAAACTTGAAAACAACAAAGTTCATCAAGGCAAAGCCGCAAAAAAGGGGCATCTCATTAATTTTTTTTGTTTTGAATACACTCAACGTAGACTCACAAGTCTATGAAAAGGGTTTGCAAACTTGACTCGTAGACTCGTTTGAGTCTATGAAACGTTAAAAATAACTTTCAAAAACTTGTAAGTGATGAGTTAGGCCCATACTTACTTTTAACATGGTATCAGAGCCTCTCTAAGTTCCATTGGGACTACCCGTTGTTGTTGAGTCTACGTACCAGCTTGTTCAGTCCGGACGTGAGGGGGTGTGTTAAAAAGTCTAACATCGGATTTGAGATGACCTGAGCAAGTGGTGGTCCTCACCGGTTTTGTAGGGTTGAGTTAGGCCCGTACTTATTTCTAACACATATATATGATAGAACACCAATTAGCATAAACATTCAAATTTTAAACTCCATAATAAACTTGTTAACAAAAAATCACCAATATAAAACAAACAAAATAGCAAAATGTGTAGATAAGGTACTAGTTCCTTCTTAATTTGCTACTACGTAAAGCAAAAATCATTGAACATATATGCTAAATTGCTAATGTCTTCGAACATCCAAAACTCCGGTGAAATCTTGTCCATCATCAGAATCACCACAACCAACATAATCATCACCATCATCTTAACAGATATCTTGACCATCCTCATCAAACTTTGTCCCAGGTGAAACACCTTCTTCATCATTAATCAAAGATGGACTACTTGAACAACTTCCACCTAACTCAACATTGCCGCCACCACCACTTTGCACAACATTTGGTAACAATAACATTAGTTGAAAAAAACATTGAACCGTCCTATGTAATAGGAGTGACGTACGCAATAGAGGATCGCGGCTCACATGAAGGAGGAGAGTTTTTGGTTGTCACTAAAGGAGGAGTGACGTGTCTAATTTTGAACCGTCGTACACAATACAAAAACGGTTTAAGGGTATTTCAATTAAAATTTTGAGTCTGAAGACTTCAGGTCGTATTTGGGGTTTTTCAAAAACGCGTTTTTGACTGGTAAACTCGCCGTAGACTCACAAGTCTATACGAGTCTATCTATGTCTACCCAAAAGCAATTCTGTGCGCGATTTAACCTGTTTTTGTCTCCTAGACTCGTAAACTCGCACGAATCTACAAATCTACCCGTGGGTCTGATAACCATGGTCAAGGTGGTCAGGGCACAAATGCTAAAAAAACATACATATCAATAAAGAAAGGAACTGCCATTTAAAAATAAAGAAATAAAATAATGATCTATTTAACTTTTTTGCATTATTTGTTGACATACAATAACAAATTAACAAATCCAAAAACATCTTACCAAAACAATATAATATTTACATGTCAAATTACATTATTTCTGCAAAGAATTCGTAACAGTGACAACTAACTATATTTTAATAGGCTAACTATGCAGGAAGCTCAGATATGACACAAAACCAGGATACTTTACCCTCTTATGCATTACCAGTAAAGAAATTATTTTTAAGTATGATTTGTGTTTTTTAAAAGAGTGACAAGTAGAATCAAAGGAGAGCCTTACCTAAGCTAGAGAGGTTTGACTTACATGCTAGAGGTGCGCACCTTCGTGAAGCATCTTTGCTTTAGTCAGAAAAAGGACATGGCAATGTCTGAAAAGGAAAGAATGCAACACAGTTAAGTATAATAGTAACACGAAAACGCACAAAACATGAATTTTAACATACACGTGTGGCAAGCATAGACCCTAACACTTCCACATGCATTTGAACACACATTGTTGTGTATTCAATATTCATTGCTCCTTCCTGGCATAAATCTTAAAAGTTAGAATGATAGTTCCAAAACAACAATGAAAGATTGTAGTATGAAGGCTAGGAGCCTAGGAGCATACAATTGGTGAATGAAGAGTATCCAGCATGATTGTGTTTTGTTTGTAAACAGTAAAAGTAGAGTTAAAGGAGAGCCTTACCTAAACAAGAACGGCTTAACTAACATGCTAGTGTGAACCTTGTTGAAGCAGCTTTGCTTTAGCCGGAAAGAAGCATTCAAGCGCTGTTTGGCTCATTTAAATTTTTAGTTTGATTTAAATGATTTTTAGTTCGTATAATATACACCAATTTTGACTAGTTTTAATCCTTAAAACATAGATAAAGCTGTTTTTGGTCCTCGTTGTTTTGGAATTAATCACTATAATGTCCATATCAGATTTAATCATTGTAATATGTGAACTATATTGATTTTTGTCCTTGGAATAAGGACTATATAGATACTTTCAAACATAGATAAATATTACAAGAACTAAAACAAACAAAAAAAAGGACCAAAATTCCAATGTTTCAAATAAATTTTGTTCTGGGCTAAACTAGAAATGGTGTATATTGCATGAACTAAAATTTTATTTAAGCATTTTTCATTTAGCAACATGTAACCTTATGCTCACTAAAAGTTGATTTTCCAAAAATTTGCAACCATCATAAGTGAATATTGGTCTTAATTATTTCCGGAATCTAACCCAAAAGCACAAATTCCTCCACTCCCATGTGGTGAGATTTACAATAACTGAACTAGCAATGCATGTTTCTAGCATGCCATTTCTATTGTCGAAATTATTTATAAATAAAAAACATTCAAAGGAAAAAAATTGAAAACCAACAACATAAGCACTTTAGATTTCTGATCTATGAAATGACAAACAGATTAAATCCATGAAATGACATGGAGAGGAGGGTGAATCAACAAACAAATTTCAAAGATAAGGACAAAATTGATACTCAACATAAACACTTGATATATCTAATGTTATTAACAAAGAAATGGCATAGTCATCAAACATCATGTCCATGAGGGTGAATTAAACACAAATTTAACAGGAAAACAAAAAATATAACAAGGCTATAAATGCAGCTTAATGCAACAAACCCCTAAAAAATTAAGTTTTCTCTATCCTCAATTGCTAATCTACATCTACAACTAAAAAAATTTCTCCAATTATCATGTCCATGAGGGTGAATTAACCACAAATTTAACAGGAAAAAATATGACAAGACTATAAATGCAGCTTAATGCAACAAACCCCTAAAAAATTAGGTTTTCTCTATCCTCAATTGCTAATTTTTTTTGGTCGAGACCTGGGTATCCACCGTCCATCGCAGTTAATATTCCCCTCGCTCAATTGGAGGCACCTCAAAGCGTGGGACAGCTGATCCAGATATTTAAAGTTGCTCCGTACCCAAGGCGAGGATCGAACCCTCGACCCTTGGTTAAAGGAGGATGAGCCTCAACCACTCAACCTCACCCCCTAGGTTCCTCAATTGCTAATCTAAATCTACAATTTAAAAAATTTCTTCCGTGAACAACCCATTCACGAAAAGTGGAGGATCAACTTAAAAATTTATCCACATAGTGAGTAAACTTAATGAAACCATAAAAATTCATCTAACAATTCCTTCCAAAAGCATAAACTTTGTTACACTAATATTTTCACCCTTGATTTTGAAGTGCAACCAAACAACATACAACTTAACCCCATATAAAAAGATTATAACTTTAAGAATCATGGGTTATTATAACAAAAAGGGTTGTTTGTTACTGTTAGTAATAACTGAGATTTGATTCATTGAGGACTTTTCACAAACAGATTAATGTATAAACGAAATTGTAGAGAAGTTGAAGTTTAGGTTTGTATAAGGAGAAGGAAAAACTTATCTTGTAGTTGAATTGAGAAGTGGTAGAATTTTGGAGCATGATCGATGAGGATGATGTTTGTGTTTCCTCTTGCAGAATTCTGAGGCTTGATTGCAGAATTCTGAGGCTTGATCCGTATACACCAACCAACAGGCAGAGATGACATCGATTTAGCAAAATCAAAATGTACTAAACATTGTTTTTGAGGTAAATCATAAATGTAGTAAACTTTCTTAATGGGGAATGTTGGACTTTTGACTAAGAATGCTGCGTTTTGAAATGCTTCTCGGTATTACAATGAGATTGAAATATAAGAATTTTCTTTTTTTTTTGTTTTAACCGCCGGTTTAATCTGGTTGCATAAAGTGGTTTTAGTCTCCTCTCGATCGCAGATGCGGGGATCAAATAGTGGTCCTTCTGTTCAGTGTCAATCACCATTGAACTAACTAATGATGGATTGAAATTTAAAAATATATGTTAAGGATTATACGACTATTAATTTTGTCTAGAATAAAATATCTTTTTATTTTTATAATAATTAAAGTATAAAATTTCGAATGATAGATTTTTATTTTTAGTATACTAACATGTGTTTAAGGGCGAACACATGGCTTCGATCCTCATCTTGGATCTTGGGTATGGAGCTGCTTTAAATTATTAGACCAGCTATTCTATCCATCAAGGTGCCTCCAATCTAGCGAGTGATTAATCATTGCGTTCGGCAGTGGATACCCCGGTCTCGACAAAAAAAAAATATTAACATTTCCTTACTAATAAAAAGAAAAGATATTTTAATAAATATTATATTCTTTTTCATTTATTATATTTATTTAAAGTGTTTGAAATAGAGAACTAAGTCATATATCATGGAATAAAAAGAGTAATAATTTGATTAATCCTATTATTTTTAAACAGTTGAACTATAATTTGTGGACTATTCTCGTAATTTTTTACAAAATATAAGTAAATATTAACGGCTTCTAACCTATTTATTGTGAGTATGTTTAAATCTTCGCCATTCAATTTACTTTTTACTTTCATTTAAGCAATTTATAGTGCAAGAAAGGTATTGTGTCGGATATTTTTAGAGGTGGAAATAAGTCAGGTCATTCTATAATAATCTACGGTCCAGTCTATATAGACTCGGGCCAAGCCAATTTTCTAAATATAATAGACTCCAATATTTTTAAAAGTTTATTTAGTTAAAAAGGTTGATAGAAGAGACACTCATTTGATTTTGAAAGAGACACTCATTTGGTTTGGTAGCTTACCTGATTGACAATATCTGCAGTAAATTAAATTAAGTGTCAAATTTTGATTTCGTAACTATTATAAATATGTGTAAAATTTCTCTTAGTTCATTATCAAATCTTAAGATAAATTTTATCTTGAGACAAAACAAATAATGTTGTTTATTTGTTACCAAAAATTTCGTTATTGTATTTTATTTTTTTTACTATCTAGTTTTTAGGGGAAATCAACCCTATTGATCTAGAGTTTGGGATAAGTTCTAGCATCACGTGATTCCAATCTTCTCTCAAACGCAGTTGCAAGACTGTGAACCGTCCTTATCAAGTTCAGCGTCAATCAACATATGATATATAAATTAGCAATCCTCAAAACATCAACTAAAAACAAATGACTTAAACTATAGCAAGACGATAGTCTTAAGTCTTTAAGCCAGATTCATAGTCACACCTAATATATTAGCAAGAGCATTCGCACAATGTTTAATCCATGATTGGATTAAGTACATACTTATAGTGCATACGACCTTTAAGTTAAAACAAAAGTTTATGGTTCTCTGCTTATGGTGTTTTATTCCATGCAGAAATTTATACATGTTTGTCAAGAAGTTATATGACATGGTTTCTTAAAAAATTGAAATACAAAAGATAATCTCATCTTATATAATAAGTTACTAGCTATTTAAAAATCTCAGTTATTGCAGGACTCTTTTTTTTAATCAATTGAGAATATCATTTGATGTATGGAGAGAAAGAAATGAATGTGTAGAATAAAATATCATCTTTCACATGAACATGTGATGATGTGAATATATTTTTGTTATAGGCAAACTGTAATGAACCAAATATATTAAGCACTAAGCCCAAGTTATATGAGTCACAACAAAGAGATTCTAGATCCTTCTGATCTCTTATTATGATGAGTCATATATTTTTAGAATATTCTAAGGAATATGCCACTTGCTAGTTTATATATAGAGGATTTATCTATGTAATGGAAATCAATCAAATGAATGAAAAATGTTAGTTTTTAGTATTTTTGTTATTTTCTTTTAAGGAGGTTTCTCTACCCTCGAAGTAGAGTAAATTAATTTATTTTGTTCCTTTCACAAACAATATATATTATATTAGTTGCCTTGTTCGCTATATTTTGTTAATCAGAGTTTCAACTCCGGTCATTTAACACCTTTAACTCTTTTATATATTATCTCAGATTAATTGAGGTATCCAACCCAACGTGTGTAAAATTTTAAGCTGTGATGAAAAATTGCATGTAGCCCAAAAATGAATTATGTCCATTCTAGAGTGACTAATTTGAATAAAGGAAATTTTAACTTTAGTATATACCAATTCATTTTCAATATTTGTGGAAGTTGTTGACAATGACATCAAAATATGAAACTCTTGGATAAATGAATCTTATACTGCATACATATTCTGTTTAAAGAGATTTAGTAAAGTACCAAAGATTTATCAAACATAACAAACTATTTCCATTTACTTAGGTATGGGACCTATGTTCATGATATAACAATTAATTTAATCTTTATTTTTTAGCTTGTTTTGTGTAGTTGGAAAAAATTCATTGGGTACCAACTACATATATCCCTTGAATACAAAGCAAAGTGTTTTATTAATTTATTTTCTATCTAATTATTCTTTAGGAGTGAGTGAATATAAGCTGTATTCTTTTGAAAAAATGGGAAGGTATCATTGGGCATGCAGAAAGTGCTTTGATCTTTTGCTGATTAAAATCATTACTGAAATTATACTCACAAGAAATATTGGATACAATAGTTTGCATCATGATATAGTTTGGGTGGCTTTGTTAGCTTCTAAGTTTGATTAGCATGATTAAGAATTTGTTCAAAGACTAAATAATTACAGCAATAGATGGGTTAAGGAATGGTTGGGTGTAATTAGAGTGGAATGTGAGGTACAAACAAGTGTTTAATTAAGGTGTGACATGTAATTATGGTTGTGAATGTGATAGAGTGGTGGTGTTTGGTTGAAGAAATGGTTTGTCTTGACAAATTAATTAATTCTTTAAATTTTGTGGGATTTAAATGGGTGACAAATTCTTTTTAGTTTTGCTCAAGATAGATTGCTTTAATTGAAACATTTGTTTTCTCTTTTTTTATATAAAAGATAGTTTAGGGGTGAGTTGAATTTTAGTAATAAGTCATCGTAGATTTGAAGTTTATAGAGCATTGACAGATATGCATTTATAGATGATCCATCACAAAATCCTTAGATCATCTCTAATGGTCTTTTTTAAGGAATCTATTTTGAGTTTCATACACTAATGGTTTTACAATGTTACGGTATATCTATGCAGCTTGTATACATTTTACTCTAATAGTTAAAAGATAAGGTTAATGATGATATTTAATCAAAAAAAGTTGTTGTGAATTAGATAAAAATTACACCAATACTGTAATCTTTAGTGTGTGGAGCAAAGGAACAAATTAAAGCAACCAAACAAAATGGAATAAACAATACTAACAACAAAAGTTAAAATTATGGAAACAATAAAGAACACAAATGAATTTGTTTATCTAGTTCGTTTATAAATCAACCTACTATAGGGGAGAGAGAGCTCTCCGTTCCACTATCAACCTTTGAACTTTGATTATAAATAAGATTCTTACAAAGAGTTATAAGAATTAGTGTTTCTCTAATTCTACCATTTTTTCAAACCTCTTCCTGTGACCAAGAGATTTCAATGATAAGTGATTACAAGATGAGATAAATGAATTACCAACTCTAGGGAATACGCAAGAGAAACCCTCTTAAACCCTAGCCTCTATGTTGGAGCAAAACCCTCTCAAAACCATATTTCTCCTCTCTTTTGCGGCTGCTACAATGCACACCACACATTTTATAGGCGTGCGCGTTCTGCGCAGCTACCCTTGTGTCCCGCGCAGACGACAGCCCAACCGCACACTCGCCCACGTCCTGCGTCAAAGGAGTGGCATCCCGCGCAGCTGGCAGCGTCCAAAAGGCCATCACGCATGAGCCCCACGTCCCGCGCCAAAGAAACGGCGTCATGTGCCAACACAAGCAAAGAAACCAAGTTTAGCAAGCTTCAATTCAAATGCAATATCCAACAAAAGTTAATGATGATATAATACCTTATTACACAACTAAATATTTTTTATGATATCGTACTTTATTTATTTAATCTACTTTTACGATTTTTATGATATTCACTTTGCTACGTTAAATTTCTTCAACTGCAAAAAAAAACAAAATAACAAAATACGAGTTCATCTCCTATAAAACTCATTTTAATACTATTATGAGATAATTTATATCAATAATAGAAGTTAAATCGTCTAGAAGTCATAATTCAACTGACAAGAAATATCGAAATTGTTAGGTTAGACATCTATGATCGAGGTTCAGTCACCCTACTTTGTGTGTGAATTTCAATAGTTTGTCATTTCGTCTACATACCAACAGAAAAGAAAGTTAAACTCACGTTTTTATCGAATATAAATACTCTTATAAAATAGTAGTATAAATCAATTTTTTATCGTTTAAACTAACATGTCGCGTTTTTTCAGATACATATTAGCTACGATAGAGAAACCACACTGTTTGACACAATTTTACATCCCAACCATTAATTTTCAAATCAGACGGTTTTGATTAGTTGAAAGCAAAATAAACTACAAACAAGTTTAGACGTCAATTTTAAATGAGAAAATCAAGACAAGTAACTCCATGACGAAGTTAGTGCATCAAATCCAAATTTTGTTTCTTTTATTCAATTATATTTCCTCTGTCCCAAATTATAAGCACCTTTTCAAAAAAAGTTTAGTCCTAAAATATAAGTCTCTTTACAAATTTTTAGGTGTTTTTATTACTTTTTTCCCTACACATATCCCTAATTATTACCACTAAATTGCATTGGAATACAAAAAGTCAAATTTCTACACATACAAACAAATAATAATTTGGTAAGATTTACGCACAAATTAGACATAATAGTTATATTATGGCTTAAATACACTTTTGGTCCTTTAACTATTTTCAAGGTTTCACTTTGGTCCTTTAACTATTTTTTGTTCCGTTTTAGTCCTTTAACTTTTCTTCTGTTAATCAAGTTGATCCTAACCGTTAAAAAAATTCAGAAAAACGTTAAATCTTAATATGTTGTAGCGGCTTAGGATGGTAGTGGCGGCTTAGGCCGCCGGTAATTATTTATTTTAATTTATTTTTTTCAAGATCTTCAATATTCATGTTCTTCTCCAAGTTTCTTTCTCCCTCATGTTGCTACCATAATCTATGTTCCAGATCTCCCTCATGTTCTTCTTAAATCTTTGTTGCTTTTCATCTCTTCCTTCGCTTTGCATATTTTAATACCCATTTGGATCGTTAACTATAGATCGACTTTGCAACACAAAAAGCTTCTCTTTTCTCAATTGGGTTTCTGTTTCTATTCCAATTTTCTTTTTAGGGTTTTCATTTCCATGGCACCAAATGATCCCAAACAAACTACTCCTTCTAGTAGTATTGGTGGTGGCTTTTTTGCTTCTATTGCTTCAGGTTTATCCAATTTTGGCACTTCAGGTTAATGAGTATGAATCTTCTTACTCCAAAAATCCCAAACTTTTTTCAATTTATCACTGTTGGTTTTTGATTTTAATTGTAATTCGTTTATTTGGTGTTGAATTGCGTTGAATTAATCGATTAACTATTTGTTAGATCATAGAATTATTGTTGTCTTGGAAGTTATTAATCCAGAAGGAGGATTGAAAGAACATGGATCTGAAGATTGAAGATCTTGAATCATTTAAAAAAAAAAATTACAACCGCCACAACATTTCCAGACTTAACGTTTTTGGTACTTTTTTAACGGTTAGGACTAAATATGTTAACGGAGTAAAAGTTAAAGGACTAAAACGGAACAAAAAATAGTTAAAGGATCAAAGTGAAACTTTGAAAATATTTAGAGGATCAAACATGTATTTAAGCCTTATATTATTAACATTTCTTAATAAGCGCAATACTAATTAAATATTCTTATATAATGAGATGAACAGACTACTTTCTACTACTAAGAGAAAGGAACAGAATAGAAAAACAAAAGCATCCAAGCTAAGCAATGATTCTTATTCTTCACATACATCATCACTCAACAATCATCATGTTCATGACAAAACACTAACATAAACTAAAATTTGTTTATACGACAAAAATCATAATCATAAAATAATCAAATTAAATCCGACCAAACACTCTTCACTTCACTTCCAAACCAAATCATTTCCACGTGAATTATCATAAACCTAACCTCACTATACTCTCTATTCATAAGTCCAAAAAGAAATCTCCATTAAAGACCCCACCAAGCAAACTGCACTTAGCCACAATCATCAAAAATCATTTCAATCTTACAAACTCAAGTTCAACACAATCTCAATTCCATTAATTATTCCAAATATAGAAAATTCACAAACCCTTTCTTTCTTCCTTTGCTTCTCTTTCACTTCACTCTTTCTCTTATCAAATCATGTCTCATCATTGCCACATGTTAGTTGATTAAGTAATAATTGACGTTCAACTTGATAGGAAGGACAAAAATTCGATCATGATCATCGCAACTGAATTCGAAAAAGATCTAAAATCAATTGATATCAAAACTAACACAGAATCAGATTAAACAGATACTCAAAACTCGAAAAAAACCTTCTCTCATCATTTTCATCACTTTCTCCCTCCTCATCTTTTTGGCGCCAATGGACCCCACCAAATTAAAATCTCACCCTCCCAAAATATTTTTTTCTTCCACTCATAAATAAATACAACCACTTCTTCTCTACATTTCTTCATCATCCTCATCTTCATTTCTTCAACACTTTCATTTCATTCTAAAAATCTGAACTTAACTGAACGCACCGTACAGTACTTACCGTTCACTAACAAAACACAAAAACGTCGTCGTACTGCAAAGTCTAAATGCTTGTTAGTACTTTTTGTTTCTTCTTCATTCTTCTTTTCTTTTTTCATCCCGTCGTTTCTCTCTCCTCCGACGGTCTCGCTCTTCTAACACTCAAATCCGCCGTCGACGGCGACGGCGCAACCGCATTCTCCGACTGGAACGAAAACGACACTACTCCCTGTCATTGGTCCGGCATTAGCTGTGCTAACATTTCCGGTGAATCCAACTCTCGTGTCGTCGGTATCGGTCTCGCCGGAAAAGGTCTCCGTGGTTATCTCCCGTCGGAGCTCGGAAATTTAATCTATCTCCGTCGTTTGAGTCTCCATACTAACATCTTCCACGGTTCTATTCCGATTCAGCTTTTCAACGCTACTTCTCTTCATAGTATCTTCCTCCATAGTAACAATCTCTCCGGTAACATTTCTCCGTCTGTATGTAACCTTCCTCGTCTTCAAAACCTTGACCTATCGGAAAATTCACTCGCCGGAGTTATCCCGGAGTCTCTCGGAAACTGTTCTCAGCTTCAACGACTCATTCTTGCGAGAAATAATTTCTCCGGCGACATTCCGGCGACTCCATGGCCGAAGCTGAAGAATCTCGTTCAGCTCGACCTTTCCGCGAATCTTTTATCAGGTTCGATTCCAGACCAAATCGGAGACTTAAATTCCCTCACCGGAACCCTAAATCTCTCGTTTAACCACTTATCAGGTAAAGTCCCGAAATCGTTAGGAAAATTGCCGGTAACAGTTAGCTTTGATCTTCGAAACAATGATTTAAGCGGTGAAATTCCTCAAACGGGTTCCTTTTCTAATCAGGGACCCACTGCGTTTCTTAATAACCCGAAACTATGTGGATTCCCTCTTCAAAAACAGTGCACCGGTTCAGCACCGAGCGAACCAGGGACTAGTCCTGGTTTAGCTCGACAACATGTGAACCGGGCGAAGAAAGGGTTGAGTCCCGGTTTGATTATTATTATAACAGTGGCTGATGCTGTTGCTGTGGCTTTGATTGGGCTAGTTGTTGTTTATGTGTATTGGAAGAAGAAAGATAACTCAAATGGGTGTAGTTGTACATTGAAGAGAAAATTTGGTGGTAGTGGAAACAATGAAAGATCAAAATTGTGTTGTTTTTGTTGGTCTTTAGGGTGTGTTAAAGGGTTTAAGAGTGATGATTCTGAGATGGAAGAGAGTGAGAAAGGAGGAAGAGAAAGTGGTGGGAGAGGAGAAGGTGAAGGAGAAGGTGAATTAGTGGCAATTGATAAAGGTTTTAGCTTTGAACTTGATGAGTTGTTAAGAGCTTCTGCTTATGTGTTAGGGAAAAGTGGGTTAGGGATTGTTTATAAGGTTGTGCTTGGGAATGGTGTTCCTGTGGCTGTGAGGAGATTAGGGGAAGGTGGTGAACAAAGGTATAAGGAATTTGCAGCTGAAGTTCAAGCTATTGGGAAAGTGAAACATCCTAATATTGTTAAGTTGAGAGCTTATTATTGGGCTCATGATGAAAAGCTTTTGATTAGTGATTTTATCTCCAATGGCAATTTGGCTAATGCTCTTAGAGGTAATTAGTTCAATTCCTGCTCATTTTGTTTATGTTTGAATGTATATATGTATGCATGTATGTATGTTTGTATCATATCTTACCATTATACGTATTTGTTAAATTATTTTTAAAATGATTTCACACTTCTTGAACCTACAATGTTGCTAGAGTTTAAGAAGTGGTTGTAGAACATTTAATTTAGAAGAGTGTGGACTTGAATTTTATGCTATATATGTCTAATGATCGTTTGGTCAATTGTTTTCCTTTAGTTTCAGCCAAAATAAAAGAAATTTATTGTCTTCTCTTGTTTGTAGAAGAATTGGTAGCAAGACTAATAGTAATAAATTCATCATTTTTATAGAAAATGGTACTAAAATATACTACTACTACTACTATGCTTCTTTCATGGAAGAAAGAAATCAAATTTGGAGTTCTGTTTTTTTCCATTGTCTCTTTGTTTTAATAGTTGTCGTTTTCTTCATTGTTATGTGAAACAATGGGACCATGATGGTTAGTTAGCTGGTGCAAATGCACAATATTAAATTTCTAGGTGTTGTCTTGGTTGAAATGAAGATTTATATATTACTACTAAATATTAAAATTTAATTTGAAGATGAGAATGTGGGTGTGTGTGGGCCGTGTAGCTAGGTGAACACCTTAATTAGATGCTTATTTATTATTCATAAGGGTATTGGATCAAGAAATTGTTTGGTAAGACAACAGTGTCAGAGATGTTATTGTAAATGTCAATGAGCTGCCCTTTGGGGATACCCCAAGAGAAAGGAGGACATTCGCCATGTGTTTGGGAAATGAGGGCAGTGGTATTCATGTTTGGGACCATTAACTTCTATCAAGATCTTTATCTCATTCTTACCACATGGGGCCACTAAACTGACCAAATTTTTAGGCGGAAAAGTTGCAATTAAACACCTCAGTCCTCAGTAAGTCATGTTCATACAACCAGTTGGATTCTCTACAGTCGTCTTTCTCTTAGTAAAATCTGAGTCGTTCGATTAATCTAACAAGTAAGATATTAATATTCTCGAAAGTTAGATTAATTTAACGACTATGATGAGATTTGACTCGAGAGTATCCAAAGTGTGTTTTTGGACTTTAATTTTCTTTTCAATTGTTTGGATATCCATTTCATACATAATTTTCAGTTTCAATTCCCTTCATAGTGTTTTTTAAAGTAGCTTTGTATAAAGTTTCATTCAGCTAAAGATTAGCTTTTGGTCTTTTTTTCGTTCTTTCAGTTGAGCTTCCTAGTTCTTGGACTATTGGTGAAAGTCTTTGCTTTTCATTGTTTATATTATTAATTCCTTTTGGTTAAACTCTTTGCTTTCAAAAGAGACTACCAGCTTCATGATCACTTGATTCAATCTGGCCCTACTAGAACTGCTTTCTTACTCCTTTGCTTGTACTACACTTATGTTTGATTATTATAAGGAAAGTACTGAACACATAAATAAACACTTAATTTTGACCTTTAGAATAGTCAATAGTATATGTTTATGTTGAATGTAAGATATACCGACCAACAAATTATTCATGATTCGTATATTTGAAACTATTTATACAAAAATGAAATTGTTACATATGTCTATCTCAAGAAGATTGTGAATCCTCTATAATTTTATATGTATGATTAGCTTGAACATGTAATTGTAACAAAAAATAACTCTATAATCTGAATTTGCATTCTGTAATAGTTTGTTTATGATCTTCAAAATATTTGTTTTGCTACAAATAGTTCACATTTAATGCGAAGTCTTTGTGCAGGGAGAAATGGCCAGCCATCTCCAAATCTTTCATGGTCAACCAGGCTGAAAATAGTCAAAGGAACAGCCAGAGGTTTAGCTTATCTCCATGAATGCAGTCCACGGAAATTTGTTCACGGCGACCTCAAACCCTCCAACATCCTCCTTGACACGGACTTCCAACCTCTCATTTCTGATTTCGGTCTTAACCGGCTGATCAGCATCACTGGAAACAATCCCTCCACTGGCGGTTTTATGGGTGGAGCTCTTCCTTACTTCAAGTCATCACAAACGGAACGAATCAACAACTATAAAGCACCTGAAGCTAAAGTACCAGGCTGCAGACCCACCCAAAAATGGGACGTGTATTCATTTGGTGTTGTATTACTCGAATTGCTCACTGGCAAGTCTCCCGATTCTTCTCCAGGAGCTTCAACTTCTGTCGAAGTACCTGACTTGGTAAGATGGGTAAAGAAAGGATTTGAACAAGAAAGCCCTTTATCAGAAATGGTTGATCCATCACTTCTTCAAGAAATTCATGCCAAGAAAGAAGTACTAGCTGTGTTCCATGTAGCACTATCATGCACTGAGGGAGATCCTGAGGTCAGGCCTAGAATGAAAACTGTCTCTGACAATCTTGAAAGAATTTGAACATAATATTCTGATGTTTATCAGCTGAAACTAGTGTGCATGAGACTGGAAAGGAACATGAACTTCAGTCTCATGGCATGGTGCATTTTTTCTTATGGGGGCATCAAGATGGGTTGCAATTGCAAATAATACATTCCTATCTGGGTTTTGTCCCATTAGCTTCTGTTTTGAAGTCAGAGCAATTTTTTGACAGAGGTCATCATCACAGATCTCACCCTATCTTTCAAAGACCAAGAAGTTTAATAAATTATGTTTAAATTTTGTTGTGATTTCATTCTTTCCAGAATCTGATCACTTTCACATTAGCTAAAGTTATTACTTAATTGTAAAATTCATATGTAATATGTTGTATAAGAAGATTTTTCTTGAGTCTCCATTATGTGTATGGCAGCAAGACATAGATGCAACCATACTTTGCAAGAACATGAGCAACAATATTCTCTTGGCGCTTAACTATAACTAGGGAACAATTGAGTTTTGCCTATTAAAAATAAGGTCATTACACCTCAGAACAATCGAGCCTAACTCTGAATTGTGAGTTTAGTAACGGTTTAAAAGCTCAAATGCCATGTGGTTAAGCCCTAGTTGATCAGTCCACGGCAAAGCTGCCAGTTATATGTAGTGCGATTTTGATCTCTATCTTTCTCTCTATCTCTATTGATTTGATTTCTCATGTTTGTTTGTTATAGCTTTTTTTCTCTCTCAACTATGTTGGCATCTCATAATTATCATCTATCATTTGCAGTTCCTCAATAATTAAAATTAAATAGATAGAGATAAAGATACTTGGGGACTAGATCAAAATTCAAGGAAACAATACAATGAATAAAATTTGTCTCATCAAAAACTTTACCGATAAAACCTCAAAGGGGTAAAATCCGATGAAGAGAAAAAGAGTGCAGAATAAAATAACAAGAGAATAGAGAACCAATGTCAAATGGGCACAAAGAAAACAATAACAAAAATGTATTAGCATAAACAGAAAAAAAATGAAGATCATTCTTGTTGCGCGCAAAATTGTCATAGATGCAAAAAAAAGTAAAAAAACAATCGTATCAACTTTGTATATTATAAATTAATTATTTTTTTAGTCCCTTAACTTAATTTTTGGTTTTTTTGGTCGCTTAACTATTAAAAGTTTCGTTTTGATCCCTTAATTATTAATAGTTTCGTTTTGTTCCCTTAACTTATTTTTTGGTGCGAGCGGTGGGATTGGTCCCCTCGGATTAGTCGGTCATTAGGCCGGATACCGAGCTTTCGAAGAAAAAAAAACTTGTTATGAATAATTATGTTATTGTTTTAGTGGATGTCCATCCATATGACTTAGTGGATGTATTCGTGCATGATCTTCCACTTTCCTCCACTAGTAAGTGGATCATAACTACCATTGTTCTTTCACTTCTCTATTGGTGTCCTATTTTTTGGTTTTATTTTGGTTCCTTAACTATTTTTTTGGTTTTGTTTTGGTCCCTTGAAAGGAATGACCAAAGTGGTTGACGGGGGAAGAGTTAAAGGACCAAAACAAAATAAAAAAAATAAGTTAAGGGACACTATTTTTGGTTTTGTTTTATCTTATTTTTCAGACGCTATTTTAGATAGCATTTTAACTTATATCTTATAGGTTATCATTTTTTTTCAACTTTTATCCTTATTATTTTGATTAAAACCCACTTTTACCCTTAATATTTTACTACCTCCATCTCTAATTATAAGACTCTGTTTTGTTTGACAAATTCTCTGTCCCTTTTTATAAGACTATTTTTTAATTTTTAACTACATTTATTATTTCTTTACATTACCTCTTTTTCATGCTTTACAATAAATGTTATAATAAAACATAAATAAATTTTATCTCTTAAAGAGATAAACTTGTATCAATTGTGTTGGTTCAGTGATGATTGACGCTGAACTTGGTAGGTGTTGAAAACGATTTTAGGAAAAACATATTTGAAAAAAGTAATTGCCAACTGAAACAAAATTTACTAGGTTGAGTCGCAGACTAAGTTCACTCTCTTTAAGACGTTTTGTGATACTGCCAAGATTGTGCAAGCAGTCTAAATCGTTCACGACGTCCCCAAGATAAAACAACACAGTTCAATTAACTGTATATCAATTTTCTACTGCACTGTAGAAATCGATCAGAATTACACCCTTTGTGATTGTAAACAATCACTCGAAAATATTGGTTATACATAACCAATTCCGTGTGGAATATAATTCCACTCTGCAGCAACAGCAAAACGAAAATAAATTTGTGCGAAGAAAATTTGATGCCGAGAGAATTTTTGTTCTGAGTAATTGTGTTGTTATGCACTGAAGAAATGAACAAGTATATATGTAAAATATATGCTACCACTGAACTAGAAAATTAAACGGAGAAGATCGTTGGAGACAGGTGTTGAATGATGGATCAGAATGAAAGTTTGCACTGATTTGGTCTAATACACATTCATCATGTGTTCTTTTTCTTTTAACGGTTGGGAAACAAAAAAATTAATTAATTTTTCGATCACCAAAAATAATACATCTCACAAGCAAACCCAAGGCCCAGATTCAAGCTAGATGGTGGCGCGCGCGTGATGGGTAATGTTGATTGCGTTCTCTTTCATTCATAAAATTCTATACCCCATGAGGCACACCTCAATAGTGCTCTAGAGATATATAAACACTTCTAAAGTATGTAGTCCTACCAATGTGAGACTTCACAACTTTTTGAACTCACACCTTAGTGTATATCACTTGTGTTCATATCATATCAAGTTACCAAGTTATTTTCTTTATCATTTCTACTTAATTTCCAAGGGAAGACCACAATTCGATTCCCTACAACTGCGGTCGGGAGAGAACTGAAACTACTTATTATCAGAACTCACCTCCAAACTAGATTAAACTGGTAAAAACAAAAAAACAACTCTGTTGAGTGTGTTGTACTTGTGTACATGTACTTTTTTGTTTTTGTTTTGAGGAAGTGGTACTATACCTTTTCTTTTTAAAGATGTACTGTACTTTTTTATTTTTTTGGACGGAAGGAATTGTACTGTACATATCTATTTTATTTTTACAAATATATGATCATCTTTTTTTACATTTTAATTTTTTTGATTTTTTTTGTTACAAATTCTTTTGATTTTTTATTTATATATTGAAAAGATAATTGATCATTGGACCTCTTCTACGTAACTCATATCATATGTTTAAATTTATTATGGTTAAATTTTTCTTAAATATAAAAACCGAAATGATTTCAAAGAATAAAATTATATTTAATAATATATAAATGTTATATTAAATCAATAAAGTTTAATCTAAAGGGTGTGGTTGAACGGTTGAGACTCATCCTCCTTTAATCAAGGGTCGGGGGTTCGATCCTCATCTTGAGTATGTAGTAGCTTTAAATCCTTGGGCTAGTTATCTCACCCATCGAGGTGCCTGGGTGTGGTTGAGCGGTTGAGGTTCATCCTCCCTTAACTAAGGGTCGAGGGTTCGATCCTCACCTTGTGTATGGAACAGCTTTAAATTTTTGGGTCAACTATCCCACACTTCGAAGTACTCCAATCTAGCGAGAGAATAGTCAGTGCTTTCGGCGGTAGATACCGCATTCTCGACAAAAAAATAAAAAATGTTGGAAAAATAAAAGAAAGGTGAAGAGTGAATATATGGTCATGGTTTGTTTGGCCTTTACTTTGTGATATTTATTATTTATTGATTCATTCTGATGCTCCCTCCCTCCCTCCCAAAATTGTAAATGGCGTTTTCTATGTGTTTCATTTGCAGCAATTGCAATTGCATTCCCTCTTTTTTCAAATCCCAAACAACAACACTCAAATCTTCAATAACAACTTTTACCACTAACTCCCACAAAACTCTTCGTCTTCCCACAAACTTTCACCTTAGTTTTCCACACAGAGCTTCTCCTCCCAACAAAAATCCCACAACTGATGATGATAATGATAATTCTGTTGACACTTTACCCCCTAAATCCCCTTCTCTTCTTCCTCATTTCAGGTAATATCTTTTTACGCTTTGTTTCAATTCAATTTATGCATAGTATATTTTCTGAAATTGAATTGATTAATGATTAGTGATTATACTACTATTTAAGTTATTATGTACTTACTTACCTTAATTATTTATTGATTTGGGTATTCAAGTTTGATTATTTAGTTCTGAACATTTTAACAGAAATGATTGGTTTAAATTTGATGAACTTGGTATGGATATGCTTTCCATTGCTCTTCCTGCTGCTGTGGCCTTGGCAGCTGACCCTATTGCCTCATTGATCGACACAGCGTTCGTCGGCCACATAGGTACATTTTTTGGAAATCAACTTTATGATTTCAGTCTGTGAAGCGCGGACACTGACACAGACACACCAACATTGATAATTTTTTTTGAAAAATGATGTAATTCAATGTAATTGTAAGTGTCGGTGTGGTGTCGGACACGACGCGTGTAAGACGCTGACACACCTAATCCAAGGAGCGTCTGTGCTTCATATTTTGGATTTATATGTGATAAAGTGAGATAAAAATTAATCGTGATTTAGCTGGTTGAAGGGAAAATTTTATTCTGAATTAGGAAGTGAATTATTGTAGTTGCTTATGTTTTTATTTTGTTTCTTGTCGTCGATGATGATAGTAAGAGGATTGGATTTTCTCTGGGTTTGTTTGTTTTAGAAAGAGTTCTTCCTTAATTAGATTTTTCTATACACAGGTGCGGTTGAATTAGCTGCAGTTGGGGTTTCGGCTTCTGTGTTTAATCTAGTGTCAAAAGTATTCAATGTTCCTTTACTTAATATAACTACATCATTTGTTGCGGAGGAACAAGCGCTGATTGGAAAAGTGGAAGATTCCGGTGGAACTGAGGAAAATGGTATGATTTTTCAACAATTGTTTCACTGTTTCTGTAGGATGTGTGCTTTTCCTGGTCATGGTGTTGTAGATTTTCTTGATCAGATTTGATTACTGATAGTTTTGGTCATTTATCGTAACTTTGCTAGGTAAACCTCAACGCAAGAAGCTTCTTTCTTCGGTATCAACTTCTTTAGCACTTGCTGCAGCTCTTGGAATCGCTGAAACCGTAGCACTTTCACTTGGCTCTGGCACTCTTATGACTATCATGGGTATAGCCGCTGTATGTCAAAGCTGATTATTGGTCCATATTTTGCCTAGTATTTGTATTTTGTTTCTTTGTGTTCTGATTTTTTTTGAAGTCTAAACTTTACCTGGAAAAACAACCTCACCAACCCAAAACAAAGAAAAAGAAAAAGAAATTGATGCACAGTTATTTAACCAGTTTAAATCTAACTATCTATGTTCAACTTGTGCGGAGAGACTAGGTAGAGCTACGACAAAAATCTATCTGAATTGACATTTGACAGTAATATTTTGAACTAAATTTGATTTTCCTCATAAACTTGTAACTAATGGCTTATAAACTCGTTTTATCTTGTATAATTATGAATGAATTTTTCTCTCTATCATTTTATCATCTATAGTGATGCATAAATGTTTTCATTAAGCATGAAATGTTGAGAGGGATAAAGTGAATTTAGGTATAAAATTGTATTTTATTTTAAAATGAGCTTTTAATTGGTGTATGGAATGTGTTGGGAATGGTTCTCATGCCTAACTTCAAATTTTGTTTTGTAACAATTTTGGAAAGTTTTCAAGTCTAATTGCATTCTATAGTTGTAGTCTGATAGTTAATTATTCATATTGTAATCAATTTGTGAAATGTAAACAAACATTATAAATGTACTGTTTTATTGACATTCGGTACTATGCTATGCATCAATAGTAATATATGCTGGTGTTTGGTTGCTTAATTGTTTGTTTGAGGTTATAAAAAGAAAAAAGTTTTTACTGCTTTCATGGACATGTGATTTTATATAATTGGATTTACTTGTATAATCTTAGACTGAATATAGATCTTGTTTGCATCATTCGTTCCACTTTGTATGTTGTACAGGACTCTCCAATACGTGGACCTGCCGAACATTTTCTTACATTGAGGGCCTTTGGTGCTCTACCAATTGTGATTGCATTAGCTGCACAGGGCACTTTTCGTGGATTTAAGGATACAAAGACGCCTCTATATGCTGTTGGCAAGTATTGCAGCAGCTTTCTTCCTCCCTCCTTCTCCATTTACTTACGCATAAGTTACATACATTTGACTCCAGTTACAATCGTTCATAGTCTTTAAATAGTTCTATTTATCCATGAATGAACACTTAATCACACCTATCAAATATATAATTAAATAAATAAAAGAGGCAAAATTTTACAGATTTTGTTAATTTGAATTATAAACAAGTATCCTTGGCAGCAATGATCCAAGGTAAATATGAAATGAATATTGGGTAGTTGACTTAATTGCTGAAACGATAACATCTGTTGTTTATATTATTTCCGCTCCATAGAATAACAGGCAGATCCTCTACCAATTTCTGTGATTGTTTGTTTAGTTTATATCTGTGATTTCTCTGATTGTTTTGAATAAATGACAAAGGCTTCTCCTAAAATTTCAGGTGCTGGAAACTTTCTTAATGTCATATTGGATCCAATATTAATATTTCTTTGTGGTCTTGGCATTAGTGGTGCTGCAATTGCGACAGTGATCTCTGAGTATGTCAGGAATGCGGTAAACTTAGTACTATATGTGCTTTTTGCACATGTCCTTTAATTCATGTGATATTCTGATTTTAACAGAATTTTTCTTTTTGTTGTTCATCAGATTTTTAATAGCTTTCATTCTTCTATGGAATTTGAGTGGCAAAGTGCTCCTAATCCCTTTTGACTTTGATGGGACAAGATTTTTCAGCTATCTGAAATCGGGTATTTGCTTATAGCCTTTAAATAGTTCTATATAAAAAAATACAGAAATTACGTTGCATTTTTTCTTCTCTCAAAACTTAGCATGCAATGCCATAGCTTAGAAATTTATTGCTGATAACAAATGATTGGCTAACTAGAAAAATAGCTATAATTTTATTTGAAGAAGTCCATGTTCGAAGGACATTATAATTATTACTATGCCTTTCAATTTCAAAGGTGTAGTTTATGCATTTTTTACTTTTTACAAGATTTCTGTTTGTTCATGTATGACTTCCGATAATGTAAACTTCTGCATTTTGAACAAAATATGATTTTCATTGGCTTGAAAATGTTTTGTTTGGTTTGCAACTATTTCGTTGACAGAAGAGATCGTGTGAGTTAAAGATTAATGTGGATTAATTTTTACTTTTTATTATTGCATTTTGTAGGTGGTCTTCTAATTGCCAGGACTTTGGCTGTGTTTATAACTATGACACTCACAACATCTTTGGCTGCTAATCAGGGCCCTATACCTATGGCAGGCCATCAAATTTGCATGCAAGTTTGGTTGTCTATATCTTTGCTCACTGATGCTCTGGCGCTGGCTGGTCAGGTTGGATCATATCATACTATTGCATTGGCATATAAAGTGCCATTTAATTAATTCAGATATATACCAATGTTACACGAGATTGAATAATCAAAGCATATATTGTAGGCCAGTTTAGTTCGTCCAGTTTCCATATCACATGAATCCAGAAGAATAAAATTTCATAATTACGGAGTGTAATCTGTTAAATATTAAAGGACTTTCCCTGACTTGAAATCAAGAAAATTGAGTATCATCAAGTTTGAATCATCTGCTGATAAAGAGAAAAAATCTAACTTTCTTAGGATGGCTGAAAATACTGTCCCATCAATATTGCAGTAAAGAATTCCAATATTCTACCATATTCTCCAACATGACTAAAAAAGAAAAACAGTTGGCAAATGGCATGTTTTTAAAGAATTGGTTGTGGATCATACTTTTTCAAATGATAGAGATGCTACAAAGTCTACTGGTAGTGGAATTCCTATTATTTGGAAATCTGACACAAACAAACTGTTTGAAAATTATTAGCGAGTGCAATTCATTTTACTGAAACTTACTGTATGATGTTATGAATTTATTTTACAGGCTCTTCTTGCCAGTAGTTACTCACTGGGAAATTATGAGCAAGCACGCCTTATTATATATAGAGTGATACAGGTTACTGGTTGTTATCCCCATAATCTGCTTCCCTTTTTTATCAGATTAGGACATACACTGATCCATTCCTCCTTTTTTCTCCTTCTCTCTTCTACGATTCTAGCAGATTGGTTTAGGAGCTGGAATCATTTTGTCGATGATCTTATTTTTTGGGTTTGGACCATTTTCTAGTTTATTTAGCACAGACTCAGAAGTTTTGGATGTTGCTCAGTCTGGTATATTGGTAAGAAATCACAATTGTTTGCTTAGAATTACTTTTATAATTGCTTGATTGCTGCAGGCTACGAGTTGAAGTGAACTTTATTTTGATGTCTTTTTATATTGAGAATATCTTTTTTTATATCGAGAATATTTAGATCAAACTGTTATTCCTTTTATCTGGATGAATCGTACCATGGCATTGCCAACCTTTTAGTCGTTTTAGTGTTACCTAATGTTTGTTGAATGTAATTTGATTTCCCATTGTCTTTGGATGCATGCATGTAGTAATGTTGTTTGAAATATCTGAAATTTATCCACATGTGCAGTTTGTTGCTGGATCTCAACCAGTGAATGCTTTGGCATTTGTTATTGATGGGATTTATTATGGTGTATCAGACTTTGAATACGCTGCTTACTCGATGGTAATTAGTAATTACCTTCTTCAATGAGTAATAGATACTTAAACATTTCGAGTTATTTTTATCCTCTTAACTGATTTCCTTTTTGTTCCTCCTGCTTATTTTTTACCCTCCTTTCTTACTTCTTTTGTTCGGCTTTTATCAAGGATAGGTACTAGTTGGACTAATTTCTTCAATTTTCATGCTGGTGGCTACTCCGGTGGTTGGTCTTCCTGGAGTCTGGACAGGATTGTTTCTCTTCATGATGTTGCGTGTTCTAGCTGGAGCTTGGAGGTAAAGTATATAATTTATTTTGACAGATATGAGCTAATGTGTTGCACTGTTCATATTTGCGTCGTAGCACAAAGGACAATGGCAGAATAATACAGAACACATTGGTGTAAATGGAATTTGATATGATATCGCCTTTATTAGTTTTATATTCTCTCTTCATCTGTCCTGCTGGGATGGAATCCATTAGGCAGGACACTTTTTAGATACATGAGAAGATTTTGATTGAGATAACATTTATATTTTCCTTTTTTTAAGGATAAGCAGCAAAAGTGGCCCATGGGATGTGATCTGGTATAAAGATGGTGCAGAAGACTGATTCTAACTAAAGAGCTCCGATATGACGATACGTAAAAGGTCCTGCTTACCAAATCCCTGCTCTTAAAGAGAATCCAGTAGCAGTACAGGACTACAATAAACTATTAGAATGTTGCAGAAATTGCTGCAAACTAAATGCCAAAATCTTTCTGGTACAAGTAGAAAGTTTGAACGGCTAAATGAGCAAGGGATGAAGAAAATTGTTGAATCAACGGTATGCAGCGTAGAAGTCAAGTTAAGTCTTTTAACTTTCTGCCATTGTCCATTCTTGCATATTTTCATTGCTGAAGGAAGCTGCATCTTAGAGGTAGGTGTCTGGTACTGACATGTGTTCTGTATATGTTAGGATATATAGATATGAAGTCTCTTTCTAGGGAAAAAAAAATCACTATTGTCGATGTAACCTTCACCTCACTAACAAATTGGTTAAAGGGTCTTAGATTCTTTTCTTTAGATAATGTAAAGTATGTATAATGTATAATAATTCAGTAAATAAAAATGTGTTGACTTGGCACCTGAATGTCTAAATATGCTAATTTCTTAACGAATTGTCTTTATAATTTGATTCTTCTGTCAACTATCATTAATCCCTATGCATGTATAAGACCATGTGCTACATAAATTGCTTTACATAAACCCCTATACAATGTCATGTGATATGATATGGCTAAAGGATTAATTTAGGAGACTGAAAAATACATTTATAACAGAGTTGACAAATTAGGAATCTTATTTGTTCCACTCAGGACATTTTCAAGTTTCAACAACTAAAGCAATAAGAGTAGTTGTTCTTTAGAGACCAAATGGTACATTAACTTCAAATTTTATAGATAGGAACAGTATCATGTACAAGTACAACAAGTGTCTTCCAAAAAGTACAAAAAGGCAATAATAGTTGAACTTGGACATTTATAAATTAGGTCAAATGTATCCAGGGATCTTTTAAGTTTTGAGTTTGTACCAGACAGGTCCTTCAAAAAATTTATGCAATAGATATGTTCTTTAAGTGTTTAAAGTGTTGCACCATTACCCTTCCGGTTAAACACTTCAATGACCTATCTGTCACAAAAAAAACTTAAACAACATATGTGTTACAAAAAAACTTAAAGGACCTATCAGGTACAAACCCAAAACTTAAAGATCCTTGGATGCATTTGGCCTATAAAATATATATAACACAATGGAAATTCATAGTACATAGCATCTTTACATAGATGCTGAATAAAAAGCAGAAACATGGCATTATTTGAATCACTAAGGTAGGAAAAAAGGACCTATAAATAACCCCCACCAAAGTGAAAAATAAAAAACCTTATAAGCACCAAGGAACTTCAAGATCCTATATGTGAAAAACATATATCTAGTAACTTCTTCTCTTCTAATAAGCCAAAATCATAATCAGGTTTTAAGAAACTATAATCATAACCAACTTCAAGATCTGCAAACTGCATATTATTCCAATTTTCAGGCAAGTAACCACCCAATTTCTGCAGCTGCTGAGAAAGATCACTCAGCTTCCTACTTTGCCCTGAACTAAGTCCATGCAGTGCACTTCCATTATTTCCTCTCTCTTTTAGTTTAGTATTTTTATTACTATTGTTGTTCAAAGCTTCAACTTGGGACATCCTTTCAATTGTTCCAACACTGCCCCCATCAGACAGATGAATTCCCTGCATACAAGGTACTATTTGTGCTTCATCACTCTTACAATCAATAGATTGACCTCTCGGCTTGTATTCCAATCTCTTAAGCTCGCTTTTCATCTCATCAAAACCTCCATTATTAATTTGCTCATTCTGCGACTGAGCATGGCTTAAGAAATGTCCAATTACTTCCTTCTTATGTTTCTTCGCACGAGAAGCCTCGGTTTTTATGTTAAAATAATCAGAATCTAGACTTGGATTGCTATCTGGAAGAATATTGTGCAGGTTTCCAAAGAAATGATGGTTGCAGATCAACTCAAAGGATTTCAGATCCTCCACTGATCCTCTTATTGTTTCTTCATTCTTCACCAGAATCCCATTTTCTGCTATATCAGAAGATCTATAATCAGCTCCTGAGTTCATGGCTGTATCTATAGGCTTCTTCTGCACATGATAACACTCTCTACCTATGCCAGAATTCTCCATAACCGCATCCGATTCACTCTCTAGTTGTTCATTTTCGCCAGGTTTTTCAGACTTAACATTCTTGTAAGACCCTTGATGAACCATTTTCTTACATTTCTTATTAGTTCCAACTATCATCACTTCCTTCGATTCCTCTACCGAGTCATCATCAGCAACAAAATCCTTGCAAAGAATCTTATTCTCTTCATCAGACTGATGATTACCCTCCAACTCTTCAGCTTTTGCAAGATCCTCCTCACTATTCAAAGAATCTGAGGAACCACCACTTGATGACGATGATGGTGATCCGTTAGGAAAATTCAAACGAGCACTAGGTCCATACATAGCCTTAGCTGCTTTATCATAAGCAAGAGCAGCATCATGTGCTGTAGAGAAAGTACCAAGCCAAAGCCTATTTGCTTTCTCACCAACATGTTTACCGTTGATGGGTTCGCGAATCTCAGCAACCCATTTACCCCAAATCCTCTGTCTAACTCCTCTGAAATTGCAATCTGAATTCTGAGGACCACCTTTACCTCTCATGCACCCTTTTCTTGAACCTTTTGCAGGAACTTTGTGAATCTTTTCAGCTCCATTATCTCCACAACCAAGTTTTTGTTGTTGCTGTCTGTTGTAGTTCTTCCACTTCTCAAGAGTGTCTTCCACTGAATCAATTCTTCCACCACTGCGTCGCTTGCGTGATTTCCTTTCTCTGCAGTCATTCCAACAAGCAAATAAAGAACAAAATATTGTTAGCTTTCTATTAGTTCCTTCAAAAAAAACTTAAAAATATTTACAAAGCATAATTTTGAAACATAACAAAAATCAAGACATAAGCCTGTGCAACAAAAAGAAAATAGATGAAATGAATATAGATAAATAAACACCAAATAGAATTTGCATAAAATGAAAGAAACAAATTGATTAACCAATTAGAAGGGCATGAAACCATATACAAACCGAATTCGCAATCAACAGATCTCGATTGTAAGATGAAAATTGAACTATTTGTATTCCGACTTCACCAAATCGAATTCAAATATGATTTGAAATACATCTTGTTTAATTTTCATTTAACGATTGAGATTCGTTTAATTTTTAATTTTCATTCAATGGTTAAATCTATGATTGTTGGAATTCATACTTCAAACAATCCATTTTCAAAGTAAACAATTGTCAAAAAAAGATCGAACGACTCATATTCTGACTTCGATAAACTAAATTTGAATTACAAGTCGAAATATGAGTTGTATGATATTCTTAATGATTGAGACTCATGAATGATTTAACACTAAGATTGCAAAAAAATCCATTTTTCTTCTATAGATAGCATATGATGAATGAATTTAGAAGAAAGAAACTGACCCAGTAACAGTATCAATCTTCATACGCTTTTTTGCTACTCAAGGAAGGAATATAGAATTTGGTTCCTTATTGTGTGTGTGTATAGTTTTGAAGTTTGTGTTATTTTTTGAGGTTTAAGAGAGGTTTTATGATTTGTATATTGAACTATTGGTGCATGTAACTAAGTTATGTAAGCATCATCACATACGTCACTCTTGACTTGGAAACTAAGAAAAAAAATGTTGAAGTGATCAATTTAGTATTTGTTGTGATATTTAACATTCTATACTTAACAAAACCTTTCTATAAAGGGAAATGTAGATTTTTCCAACAACATATAAAAGAAATACTATATAGTTTTGGATAGAGTTGATGACGTGGCACATGTTGAGAATCTAGCTTCTAGGGTTGTGACACGTGGCAGTTTTTGGTTCATTGGTGGCAAGCTGTGAAGAGCTTTCTTCATTGTGAAGAGCTTTATCTTTATTTGGTGTTCTTGTTTGCAGCTAGCTTGTACTCCATTCAACAGTTGTTTTCTGGCTGATTCTTGTATTTTCCCAATGCACATCAAGATTCATTTGTCTTTGTTTGAATTTTTTTCTGCTACATTTTTAATTATTACACTATTATTGTCAAATGATGATGATTTTCTTTATGGATAAATTGATGATATATTGATATGCATTGAATGAATTTCTATTTGAGGTAAGTTTTTTAAGGGGGGAAATTGTAATTTTTTTTAACTTTTTTGTTTGGTCAAAATTAATTGCATTTCTAAAATAAACTAATTGCATTTCAATAAAAAAATTACCCAATAATATAAATAGAAAATTGAAAATACATAAAATATGGCTCATATTAAATGTATAAATATATAAATATAAATATTGTATTTAGATTTTTGAATTTTTTATTAAGGGGTCTATTTTTAATATTTGGGGCAAAACTTCTAAATTGTTGGGTCGACCTTGAGTGACATCTGAGTGAATGTGACGTTAAGAGATGTATCATGCATCATGTGTGCAGTATGCAACACGCTTAAGTCTCCAACAATTTTGATGTAGAAAATACGAGTTGATTGACTTTGAATTTTGCTTAATTTTTAAAGACGGGTAATGAGGACATTGATATCCACCATGAATCCGTTCCCAAATTCACCTCACTTATGTAAAAAAATTGTTTTCACCACCAATATTCGGGACATTGGTTTGACTAATCCGGTTCGGGATGAATTCTGATATCAAGTGGTTCCGGTCTCCTCCTAAATACAGTTGCGGAGATCGAACCATAGTCTTCCCTATTATATTCAGCGACAGTCATCACTAGACCAACTAAAGTTTGATTATATCAAAATTATATTTTGATGTAGAAAATACTAGTTGATTGAGTTTGGATTTTCCCCAATTTCTAAAGACGAGTGAGAGCGGGTTAATGAGGACATTGTTATCCACTTGAATTCGTCCCCAAACTCACCCCACTTATATCAAATTTTTGTTTTCACCCCACTTATATCAAGTAGTTTAAGTCATCTCCCAAGTACAGTTGCAAGGGATCGAATACTGATCATCTCTATCAAGTCCAACGTTAGTCGTGATTGAACCAACTAACGTTTGATTATGTCAAAACTATTTGGCCAAATGCATCTATAGGTCCTTTAAGTTTTCGGTTTGTACCACATAGGTCTTCTAAGTTTTTTTGTAACACATAGGTCCTTTAAGTTTTAAAACTGTAACACATAGGTCCTTTCAAGTTATACTCATCATCTAAATTTTCAAACCTAACATCACTTAAATATCCCTCATCACTACCAAGTTTCTCAACAGTTGGGCCTCATCACTTGAATATCTTTTATCACTTAAATTCAGATGATGAGTATAACTTGAAAGGACCTATATATGTGTTACAATTTTAAACTTAAAGGACCTATATGTTACAAAAAAAACTTAAAGGACCTATGTGGTACAAACAGAAAACTTAAAGGACCCATAAATGCATTTGGCCAAACTATTTTATCTCTTTTAATTTAGGAATCTTTATACAAATTCTTAAATTTCATTCGTATGTTCATTTTTATTTTGAAGTTTAATACCACACGAGTCATTTTTTCTATTTTTTTCTTTGATTTAAAAAATCTGTTGAAACAAATTAGTTTTACGCTATTAATTTTTTTAATAAACAACACAATTTTATGTAAGATGAGATAGAACGAAATACTCGAAATCTATTAGAGATATCCAAACCTCGTCGAATATGAATATATGGGGTTCTACTTTTTCATCTTTGATGAAAAAATTGGGATGAGTATGCAAATACTCAAAATTTTCTCAATTTGAATTTGAAGATAGGGAAATATAGCTCCTCCCTGTCACATTCCCATGCCTACCAATAAGAGAGATCGAATTATGAGAAACTTTTTAATATTTATTAAAACTATTTTATTTAAGACCTTTTTTTGGGTTAGGTAGTTTTTAGTCATCTCCCAAGTACAGTTGCAAAAGATCGAATAGTGATCATAAGAAAAAAAATCCAACGTCAATCATGATTGAATCAACTAACGTTTGATTATGTCAAAACTATTTTATCTCTTTTAATTTAAGAATATTTATACAAATTCTTAAATTTCATTCGTATGTTCATTTTTATTTTGAAGTTTAGTATCACACAAGTCATTTTTTCTATTTTTTTCTTTGATTTAAAAAATCATGTCGTTGAAAATTGGGATGAGTATGCAAATACTCAAAATTTTATGAATTTGAATTTGGAGAGAGGGAAATATAGCTCCTCCCTATCACATTCCAATGCCTACCAAAATGAGAGATCGAGTTATGAGAAATTTTTAATATTTATTAAAACTAGGATAAGTTATACTTTTGGCTCTCTATGTTTCAAAAACTTACGATTTTGGCCCTCTATGTTTCAAAATAGCATTTCTAACCCCTTATGTTTAGCTCCTTTTGCAAAATTCAATTTTGACCAAGTCAACACTGACGTGGCAAGTAACTTTATGTGACAGAGATGCCACGTCAACACCTAATAATTAAAAATAAAAAAAATACTAAATTTACACCAATTTTCTTAATTGTTCTCTCACTAGTGCCATTTATACTGCAAAAATAAATGACAACACCAAGTTTCAAATAAACTATAGTAAGCCATTCAAATAAGCAATTCAAAAAAAAAATGGACAATGATTTAAGGTGAACGATGATTGATATATTTTACAACAAAGTGATGCAAAATGTAAAAAAACAGTTCTGCTAGCTATTGCACATTTTCAATCCACAATATGTATATCACCTTTATGATTCTAATGTTGCTTTTATAATGGTTCCAGAATCAGATCATAACTTCATAAGGCTGACCCCTCCAGATAAAGTTGAAGTAGCAGAGACCCAACACCAAATGTGGTTAAATTATGAGATACTTACAAAACAAGATGCATAGAAATATCAAAGTAAAACGACGGCAGAAACCATTAAAAAATACCATACGTACTTATACAAAAGAAGAGGAAGTGAAAAGATTCAAGGTTTTGCAGACATCAAATTATGTTTTCACTTTGCATTATATTCTAACAAATGTTTCAAGTGATACATTTACTACATTTACTTTTCTTACTATATCTCATATATCCCTTTTAAGCATAGGCTTTGTGCAATGCTGCTTATGAAACAACAATCCATTACATTTTTTATTATTTTTTTTAATTATTAGGTGTTAACGTGACATCTTTATCATATAAGGTCCTGTTTGGTTCAACCGAGGGGGAGGGGAGGGGAGGGGAGGGGAGGGGAGGGATTTTTAAGGAGGTGAAGTGAGAGAAAATATAATTTATTATGTTGACAAAATTACCCATACTTTTTTTTATTAAAATCCTAAATTATCGTTGTTAGAATATTAAAAATTTAGGTTTTATTTTTTTGACAACAAATTTTTTTTAAGTTTTCTACTCATTAGATTGTTTTTTGAATATATCCATTATAATTTAATCCTTATTTTGAGTTTATATAGTTAAGGATAAAAAGGTAAATTAATTATTCGCTCCCCTCCCCTCCCCTCGTTAAAAAGTTGAACCAAACACAAAAAGTTGATATATTCCCTCCCCTCCCCTCCCCTCCAAAAACCCCGAACCAAACAGGGCTAAGAGTATCATTATCCAAAAACTCATATTCATTCTTTAAACAGGTCCCACTTATTCTTTTACTAATATTTTACGTTTCCCAATTATTCTTTAAATGGACCCACAACTTCTTCCACATTTTTATTTTACATTAATATATAAAAATGTGTAATTGAAACAAAGAATTCAAATAAATCAAAATACATTAAAAAGAATACAACATATATTTAAAATAAATTAAAATTAAATTAAAAATATATAAAAATACATTAAATAACACAATACATGAGACGAATAACTGGTAAGAAAATACATTGAAAGAAATTCATAAACATTAAAATAAATTACTAGCACAAAATACATAAAAAATATAGATTTAAAATGATTTTCAATTGTGGTTATTCTCGCGGGCCAAAACGTTCCCATATATGTTCTATCAAATCATGTTGAAGTCCTGAAAAAAAAAAGTCATGTTGAAGTTGTCGATGAAAAAAGAATGTGTAGAATAAAAAAAATATTAGAAGAAGATGAAGTAAATAGTTCAAAGTTAAATAAGATAAGTAAGATAAATTATGAGTGAAATATTTTATAAAGTAATTTGGACCACAATATGACCGTTACATATTTTATGAAGCAATTTCATTTATTTATTTCAAAGCCATTTATTGTCAGCAAGGCAAGAGAGCAACGTCTCTCTGTTTATGAACGTTGCACATTTATGCAACTCAAATATCGGTTCTCATATGACAATTGACATTGGAAAAAGTGTAGCAACTCAAAAAAAGCAGGCGATAATCATGCTCTAAGTGACTTGTCACGTTAGCTTTAACTTTGTCAAAATTGAATTTTGCAAAAGAGGTTAAACTTCAGAGCCGGTCCAGAGTATTTGGAGGCCTTGTTCAAAATTTAAAATAGTGCCCTTAATAAAAAAGTGCAAAAAAATGTAAAAAAAATTAACTTTAATTTAAATTACAAATAATAGCAAAAAGATTTGTATTATAATCAATAACAACATAATACATTTTGACTTACATAAAACAAGACATTCTACTAGCATTTTTTTTTTAAAATTATTCAACCAAGTCTTTATATCGAATATTTTCCAAGAGATAATTAGTAAAATTTAACTAGTATATAAAAGTAAAAAATAATTAGTAAAATGAATTTTATATAATTAGTAAAAAATAATTAGTAATAATTAGTAAAATAACTAGTATATATATATCATTGACATTGAGCATTTTACATTTTACACCCCAATATATACTAATTCTCCTACCAAATTTTGTTTTTTTTAGGCCCTCTTTTTTTCAGAGGCCTTGTGCAGTAGCTCAGGCTGCACCCCCTCTTAGATCGGGCCTGTCAAACTTAAGGGGTTAGAAGTGCTATTTTGAAACATAAAAGCCAAAATCGCAAGTTTTTGAAACATAGGAGTCCAAAAATACAATTTAACCTTAAACTATTTTATTTAAGATCTTTTTTTGGGTTAGGTAGTTTACTAGTTATAATTTCACCTTTTTAAAAGATGAATATATAAATCTATTAAAATTCAAATTTCAATTCTTATATATTTTATACAATATTTCTACTGAGTCAAGCACGTTTAAAACTATTTTATCTGTACAAGACTTAACTATTTTATTTATGCAAGACAAAACCATTTTTTTGGTAAGTCCAAAGCCATATATATTAATATGATGATGGACATCACACAATATATATGTCACAAAAGCTTATATCTACTACAGGGCATACGTTAAATATTCAAATGAAGAAATGTTCTCTTATAAATCGTACATTATAATTTTGAAAAGTTAAATATTTTTATTTTAAAAACTTACTAGTTTTTTAGTTAAAAAAATTACTATTTTTGACATATACTAATATGTCGTCTTATTACCAAAAAAAATTATATTCAAATTTCGCTAAAATTTAATCATACTAATATAATTGTTTTTTTGTTACAAAGATTAAAAGTTTACGTAAACTACAATTAAGTACGTGTATTCAGACATACCTAAATTAAGTATAGGTAACAAATATAAATTGAGTTTATATAAACTATATAAACTCAATTTATATATCTTTTTACAAGGTTTTAAAATTTATGTAAATTATAATCAAGTACTTGAATTCATACATATATACCTCAACTTAGTATAACACACATAAATTGAGTTTACGTGATGTATATAAACTCATAGTTTACTTCAGACACTAATGCAGTTACAGTTTGATCATTTTAAGGTGTAAGCAGTGATGCATGGGTACTCTATTTTAGAGAGAGTATCTGTACCGGATACGTATCGATGACACACCTGCCTTTTGTTTTGGAATGAGTACTCATTGGATATTTACTAGGTACTCACGCATCCTATAAACTTGTTTTTCTTTTTCGTTTTTATAGAATTTAAAAAAAAAAAAAGATTTATATTTGTGTGATATTGGTGGAGATCAATTAGATTTGTTAGATGGAGCTGACATTCTTTAAGTAACTAATCTTTCTTTCTATGAATCTAAACTAAAGTCATTCTTTTTAATGATGATGGAGGAAGAAATATTAAAATTTAGTCTTGACTCTGTATATAATCAATATTCTTAATTTTTTTTAAAAATTATACCAGTATTTTAGTTTTTAAAAAAATGTTGTATTACATAATTACACGCTACAAATGCAATGCTAACCATGATTTTTTTTTTGTTCAAAGCTAACCATGATTTATTGGGGGGGGGGGGGGTGTGGGAAGAAAAAAAAACAATAGATTTAAAAAAGTATTAGAATATTTTGACGACAGTGGTAAGAGGGGGCGTAATATCATAAACCCTAAACTAAACCCTTTCTCTTCACTCTCAAATGGGGGCTAAGAAGAAACAGCAGATTCTTCTTCCGCCGGACCTCCCACCGGAGATTCCTGACGACGAAGTTTACTTCTCCGACGATGACGTCAAATTCGTCAACGAAAATCGTGCTTTCGCTTCTTTGATTTCCACCTTAGACACTCAATCAATCACCAAGTTCGATTTCTCTCTTCCATTCTTCTTATATTTCCTTTTACTTCAATCCTACTGCATTTTTTCAATTTTGTTTTTGTCTGTGTAATTTCTTCCTATTAAAATTAGGGTGAAATTAATTAAATTACACATTTTTTGTAGTCGTAAGTTATATAGATTGACATTGACGTTCAAAAGTGATTATTTTGGATTGGCTTATTTGAGTTAATCTAGTGACATATGCACTTGTTGTGAGACTGTTTGAGATAGCTGATGGAAATAACTTATGAACGTTTTGATTTGTTTTCAACTGTTTTCATTAAGCTTGTGAGATAATTTTTAAGAACAACTTATAGCTTATGTGAAAATTCAAAATAGTTTGACTTTATTTTGTCTTTTATAGTTTTATTAGAGAGATAGCTTTTACTTAAGGCTCTGTTTGACAATGTACTTTTTTGAGCTTATGACTTTTAGCTTATAAGCTTATTATGAAAAAATAGCCATGTTTGGTACCCTTTTTTCCACATGAGTTTATAGCTTATTTTTACTAGCTTTTAACTTATTTTGATAGGCTAATAATTCAATTAGCTTATAGGTTATAAATTTTAGCTTATTGTTTTTTCTTCCAACTTTACCCCTATCATCTTACTTAAAAACAATTAAATATTAATTAAACATATATTTTTTACTTCATTTCATATGTATAAGTCATACCAACCACTAATTTTACCAAACACTTCAATTAGCTTCGCAGCTATCAGCTATAAGCCATCAACCATCAACTTTAAGCTATTATTCCCGAACAGAGCCTTATGTATTTTGTTAGAGAAATAACTTAGAGCCTTATGTATTTTGTTAGAGAAATAACTTATTCGACTTTATTATGTCTTTTGTTAGAGAAATAACTTATGCGTAAACACTTATATGATAAGTGCTTATGCTATGAGCTCTTAATTAAGCTGTTTATCCAAACTGGGCCTATTACAAACACAAACTTTATGAGCCTGCAATTTGAATGTTATAGACATCAAAATTTCTCTATTACAATTTTAATAGTTTTGGTTTCCTTCTTGTCACTTGTACAGTGTGAAAATCACTTATAAATTGTAACAGTTTAACTCATGTGACTAACTAGTAACTACACATTATTGTTGTGGGTTTAACTGACGTATGGTATACTTTTTTTGTGCAACCTAAGGCATGTTTCACGGGTTGCTGGTGCCAATGAAGATGATTTGGAGAAAACGTATGAACAACGCAGGCAAAAGACTGCTCTCAAGAAAGAAAAAGAAGAAACAGGTTTGCAGGTTGATCGAGCTGATGCTCTTCCAGTCAAGGACTTAGATGGAAAACTCCGTTATCGGACAGGTTTCTAGTGTTCTCTTATAAATAATTTGTGCATTGTTTTTGTTTATTATTGTTTTCTTTCTTTTAGTAATTGTTTTGGTAACATATGTTGTTATCACATTCTGCAGCTACGAAGACGGCGCCACCTGTAAATGGTCCAAGTGAAGAGGATGAAAAAGAAGACATGGGTTTAGTGAAGCTAACTAAGGCTGAAAAGAGAGCCAAACTGAAGAAAATTAGAAAAGAAGGAAAAAAACAAGGGAAAGAGGTGGCTAAAGAGGAAGCGGAAGAAGATGCACCACAGGCAGCAGTTTTGGTATTACTTAATCTGTTAAACAATATTAATTTAACATATTTTTCAGGTCCATTTAATTTGTCAAAAAGGGATTTGACAAGACAATAATATTTGTTTCATGTTTGATTTCTAATATAGTTATAGGACAAAACATTTAGTTATGCAAACAAGGTCAAAGTCTGTAATTCATAAACCCAGATTAGTTCTAACTCTCCCGACACATTTGGAACTTACTAATACTTACTTCCCTGGCTGACCCTAAGTGGCTGGCAGCAATGCAGTGCGAGAATGATACATTGATTAATAACAATACTTAATGCTCTTCCTACACATAGGCAGGGAATTGGCTGTAAATGAGTATTTTGACTCTCTCCAGTGCCAATTTAGGTGGGCTAATTTAGCTTAAAAAAAAACATTTCGCAAAAGGATTTCACCAAGAGTTCAATTAGGAGCATCCCCTTCTGCTGTGGAACAAGTGACTACTAGAATAGTCCTTACCGTAGCACTAACTCTAACTCTAACTCATTATTGGCTTATCCAGCATCTAGATGTAAGCATACTCCTAAATAGATTCCTAGATGAAGAAGTACATGCAAGTTGCACTCAAGAGTTTGATTCCTCTAATTAATCACGTAGTTCACAAAGTTAACAAACACTATATGGGCTCAAAGTGGCACTCAAAGGATGGTCTCTGAGGCTTCTTATGCACTATTGGGCTTTGGTTTCAAGACCACCACCAGGTGTGATCCACTCTAATGATAGGAGCTTGCAAGCTCTCTAAGTATGTGGCAGACTACATGGAGAGTCTTACGTTGTACAGTTCCATTGTTATGCTGTGAATCAAAGTTTCAGATTTCGTCTCAACCGCTAGACCAACATCAAAAGCTAGTTAAGAGGGTCCTTAGGTATTTAGAACCTTAGAAGGGTGTGTACATTATGGTCTTCTTCTCAAACCAACATTATATTCTCAGTATCTATCACTAATAATAGTGTATTGTGAACTTGTGATGCGGACTGGTCATCTGACCCAATTGATCGAACGTCAACCGCTAACTTACTGCTGTGTTGTTGACGGTGGAAGGCCGAAAATCCGCCATTGCAGCTTATGGCGCTGCCATGGAAAGCATCCCGTCACTAATTGCTTATGGTGGCTGTCAGAAAATCCGCCACACCTTTCGGCCATGGCGCCTTTAACAACAATTCCTGTTGCCCAGTTTAGTTACCTGTCAAGCAATGTTGTCCCTGGCGGATGACCAAAATCCTGCCATATAAACGTGGGATTATGATCCTATGGTGCTGTCATAGTGGGCAGCTCTTAACGAACTGTCTATGGCAGCTGGCACAAAATTGACCCCATCATTCCACCATGATGATGTCACCATTTTGCTGATATTGCCACTCCTTAACAACCTCACTTTCAGGGCAGATAACTAATTCTGTTGTACTGTTTTGTCGCTATTGTAGTACTTTATAAATATAGTCTCTGCACCTCTCATGTAATGTGAAGTCTCTCAGAGACTCGTATATTTACTTCCTTTTCTCTTATTTTCTGACGTTACAAATTCTAATAGTTCTCTTGAAATGCTACCTTTTTGAGAGGATTACAAGTCATTGAGGTCAATATTTTACATAATTTGTCATCATTTCATTGTTTAGGCTGAGGTTAAAGAAGATCTTAAAGCTGAAGAGAATTTTGAAAGTAAAAAGTGTAAACTTGCAGAGTTCGGAAATGCCTTGCTAACAGACCCAGAGTCCAACATTAAATTTCTGAAGGAAATGGTACAGTTATCTAAAGATAATGATCACACCATTGTTAAACTTGGACTTCTATCCCTCTTGGCTGTTTTCAGAGATATAAGACCTGGGTATGTCTGACTGTCTCATACTATATTGCTCATTCCATATGCAATGATATTATAGCCTGCATAGTTTTCTTTCTCACTAATTTTTTTTTTTTAATGTTTCAACTTTGACATCAATGCATGCAATGTCCAGCTATCGAATTAGGCTTCCTACTGAAAAGGAACTAGAAATGAAGGTTTCAAAGGCTGTTAAAAAGACGCGTTTTTATGAATCAACTCTTCTCTCTGCATACAAGGTTCACATTCATGCTTGATTTCTATGCAAATTATTTTAATTACTGGATTTAGCTAAAATAAATATATACTGTTAGACATGACTTACTGTTCCTGTGCTTTGCATTGGCGCTCTTTGTCTTGTTTTTGAACCTACTTCCCAATCGGTTGAAAAAATTTATGTTAGCTTGTTTAAAATTATTTACGGAGTATGATTTATATCAGATATTTGTTTTACTAACATGTTTTTCCCCTTTGCTTATATTTGTGCATGTCATCAGGCTTACTTGCAAAGGCTGATAGTCTTAGAAAAGCAGCCTTCATTTCAGCTTGTCGCAGTTCGTTGTATTTGTTCTTTGCTTGATTCAAATCCCCTTTTCAACTTTCGTGAAACCTTGTTGGATGCAACTGTCAGGAACATAAGCTCCAGTAATGAGGCAATAAGGTGCAGTTTTATCTTTGCTATTGCCCATCTTTATATAAAAGTGTCTTAACTATTTTATGGAACTTCCTATTAAACAACATAAGTATTAGTTTCATAAATGCTGTTCCAATTTTTGGTTGAAAAGTTCATCATCAGAAAATGAAACTATGTTGCCATTTGGGGTATAACTTTATAAGATAAAAAGTCTATGGTAATTAGCTTTTTGCAGGACTAAAATGCTAAACTGCCTTTTGTAGTTCAAATCTAGAATTTAGATAATAGTTGGCTATCTTCATCGCAGTTGTCAATAGCATGAACTAGCGTCACAATTGCATGTTTCCATTTTATTTTATAAACATGTGGAATTTTATTTTCTTATACCAAGTAACACTATATTGGTCCCATTGATGGGGGTAATAATATGTATTATGTACACGTTGGATCCATGCAGTTGAATTGGTGTTGGCAAGTATATGAAAAATGTTGTGAAGTTTGCAGAGCATATACCTAATTAAAAAGAATGTTAATCTTTAAGGATGCAAATATTACTGTTGATGTTACACTAGGTGTAGAATTTTACAACACCATGCTTGTGTCGTTTGAAAAACTTAAGTTATTCCTCCGTATAATTACTATAGGCTGTACAGGTGTGTAGCTTAAGTATCTTGTTTCAATAATTGCAAGTTATATCTTATTTCACCCGCATCGACTCAGATCGGTCGGTATCCAATGTGGCTTTCATATATTGAGGGGTCTTAAACAAAAAAAATCTTTTGCTGTTTTCCAGTTTTTCTTTGTTCATGAATCATATAGCACATATGAATAATGACATATTTGCTGTTTCTATATTTGTATACACTTATATATTTACTACATCTGACAAAATTTCTTGTTTTTGTTCAACAGGCAACTTTGCTGTTCCACAATTAAGTCACTCTTTACAAATGAGGGTAAACATGGTGGTGCAGCTACTGTGGAGGCTATGCGATTGATTTCTTATAAGGTTAAAGATCATAATTGCCAGTTGCACCCTGATTGCATTGAGGTATGATACAAGTTCCATGCTCCCCTATACTTATTTAAATGTTTTATTGGAAGTCTATACTTGTCAATCTTCTGTTTTTTGAGTCAGGTTGCTAGTGCACAATTTTGAGTGTGATGAAATCATGATAGCTATTCGAGTGAAACTCAATTTATTTGATGTGGAATATTTCATTGCACTTGCAGCTTAAGTGATGTTTGTTCTTTTCAATGTTTATTCAGGTTTTATTGTCTCTTTCATTTGATGAGGATCTTGCGATGGCTGAAAGGCTAGAGAAGGAACAGAAATTTAAAGACAAGAAAGGTAAGAAAAGAAAAAACACGGAGGCATCAAATCAGTTGCCGGAAAATGACAGAAAGAGAAATAGGCAAGAGTCAATTTCCAGGACAAGAGAGGAGGTAAGTAGTTTTCCCATTAGAATCACCATTCTGGATTTTTGGTTGATGGGAGAAATGAGATTTTACTGATGCTTGTTGTAGGTTGAAGCTGATTACAAGGCTGCTTCCTTTGCCATGGATGCTAAGGAGAAGAGACAGATGCAAACACAAACACTCTCTTCTGTGTTTGAGACGTATTTTCGCATTTTGAAGCATACAATGCAGTCCATAGTTGTCAGGTTTGTTTTAATTTATATCATGTGTATTACTATATCACTATGAGACATGTATGTCAAAGGGTTTGTAAATCCAGTTGCACATTAAATAAGTTAATTAGTCTTTTTATATATGGACAGTTGGCTCAAATTAAAATGAAGCTACCATAATAATTAAATTAAGAAAATGGCATTCAGCTAAAATACATGCTTGAAGAATATGGATGTGCGATCCCCTAACATGTTCTTGAATCTTGTCTGAAAATTCTAGTTAATAAACAGAGACAATGCATTGACTTGATAGCATGCATTTTACCATTTTGCCCAGTACGGCAGTACCTTTCCCAGTTCTTCGTTTGTTCCTTATGACCACTTGTGAACAACACTCATAATTTTACTCTTGTAACCAACTGATCAAACATGCCTATAAGTTAGTTACGCAAGTAAAATTCGATGTCATAAACTTTATCGAGAGATTGTGTATAAGTAGCTCCCACTTTTGTTTTTTTTTTGGGGGCTGTTTCTGCTTCCAAACATTTTCCTTTTTGTAACCCCCTACATTAATTTTTTTTCCTGAAAACAATTCAATGCATGCACGAACACCCAGACCCACAATAATTTGTTTGCTTATGGATCCTTGTAATGAAATTATTTGCATCTGTATTGTTTTTTTTATGCATTATTGGATCTTTCAAATGGTTATTTTTGTGCTCTACCTATCTTTTATTTGACTTCATTCTAAAGTTTGTGTATGGCTGTGGCTGAGAGGACATGTGCATGTGTGAATTTTATTTTTGTTCTGGGAAGCTTGGATATGTGAAAGAATAATGAAGATTAATGAGAAACTTGTCGGTTTAAAGATGATGCTTTGGATATCTTCGTTTAATTCATATTCTACTATTTTTTTTCTTTTAATTTTCTTTTCATTCTCACGTATTTTGCTATGTTTTAATTTTTCTCAAATGCACTTTCTGTTTGTGTTTATCTTTCAATAATTTTTGGATGAGGATTGATGAATTCTATTGTCATGGTTGCTAATTTTCCTTCACTTTCTCAATCAGGCCTGAAGCAAACCCTGAGATACTTTCTGCTGCTGTTGGAGTGGAACCCCACCCGTTGCTGGATCCATGTCTGAAGGGACTGGCAAAGTTTTCTCACTTGATTGACCTTGATTACTTGGGTGATCTAATGAACCATTTGAAAATACTTGCTTCTGGAGGAAGCAAATCAGGCAACACATCTGAGAAGTGTCCTAAATATCTGACCGTATCTGAACGCCTCCAATGTTGCATCGTTGCTTTTAGAGTGATGAGAACCAATCTTGATGCCTTGAATGTTGATTTACAGGACTTCACTGTCCATCTTTACAATCTTGTACTTGAATACAGGCCCGGAAGGTTTGCATTAAAATACAATATCCCAAAGTTCTGTCTTTTCTCAACTGACCAATATGTTATCAATATTATTTGGTGGGCTCTTGTATGTTTGTTTGCTTACACAAGTATTCATATATAGTATGGTATTGATAATCAAAACAACAAACTGCACGTTTAGAGATTAATGATTATTATACAATACATTCATGGTTCATTGTCTAGCATCTTAAGATTTTAGAATAAGTAGGTATCAAAGTCGACATTATCTTATGGTTATTAATTATGAGTCCATTATTTTCTTTCTTTATTTTGCTAATGAAACTATGATTTTAGCACTAGAGTAGTATTTGTTGAAAATTGGAATATGACTGTAGAAGTAAAACATATGAGTTCACTTGATTCTGAATGTTTGAGTTATCTGATAATTGTATTGAATTTATACAGTAAAATTGTACATATCTACATTAATGCACTGCTATTTTTTTTTCATCTTTTATTACTTGACTTTAATGTTTAACTTATTCTTCTTAATTTATGTTTCATTTTTATGCAACAGAGATCAAGGAGAGGTGTTAGCTGAAGCTTTGAAGATAATGCTGTGTGACGATAGGCAGCATGACATGCAAAAAGCTGCTGCATTTGTAAAACGTTTGGCTACATTATCACTGTGTGTTGGATCTGCAGATTCCATGGCTGGTATATAATTTAATATTCTTCGAATGTGACCTTTTGGAAATTATGCATAGAGCAAAAGAAATTAAGTAGAAGAGATACAGACTTAATATTTAGTTATCCTTTACCTTTTTCAGCCTTGGTCACCGTAAAGCATCTACTTCTGAAGAATATCAAATGCAGAAATCTGTTGGAAAATGACACTGGTGGGGGCTCTGTTTCTGGCACAATTCCGGTAAGATTTCCTTTTTTATGTATTTTTTGTATACATTAAAAGGCACATTCATGCCCGGTAGGATTTTTCGCTGCCGGAAGAAATTTAACTAAATATGGAAAGAATGGGGTATGCCAAAACATATATGCGCATTCCTTGTTTCTTGTAAATGTCTGTAAGTGAAAATCTTTGAGAACTCCCATATTACTGAACTCTTGCAATGCGAAAATGAAAAGCTTAAGATGATGCTTATTTCTCTTGAAGTTGAATTTACATGAAGTTAAAACAAGGGTGATATGTGTCAGTGTGTCACTGGTTTTTTGCTTACCTAGTGTATCTGGTAATCTTTTATTTTATTTTATTTTATTTATATTTATATAATGTTATTTATAAACCAAGCACCAATAAAAGATATGAAGACCTTAAATGCATTTTTGTTTCCATTTTTCTTTATTCCATTTGTATCCATGTATGCTCTGGTGTACTTCAAAGTATGCTTTTATTGTTTTTCTAGATTGTGTAATAACTAATAGCTAATAATAATATAACAAAATTATGCATAGATAAAAAAAACCTGATATATGAAGCGTGAAATATCTTGTTTAGAGATAAGTGAATAATGACAATGATGAACTTAATATAAGGGAACGGGAAAAGGGGAGAAATGCTTCCGAAGTTTTCCGCATCAGCTTGAAATTGTATATTATATATATTGTTTTGTGGAAATCTTATTCTTGAAAGAAAAACTGTGAGCATAAATTGTTAGGACAAAGGGTTTATGTCAAATCTCAAAAATGGCAAATGGTTGAATTTGATTATAATATTTTTAGTGGCACCATTCTTAACTGTTATGTTAGCTTTTATGGACTATAACCATATCTTCCTGTTTCCCTATCTCAAACATGCAGAAATATCTACCATATTCGACCGATCCTAATTTAAGTGGAGCTCTTGCCTCGGTACTTTGGGAACTCAGTCTTTTGTCCAAACACTATCATCCAACCATATCAGCAATGGCAACAGGCATTTTAAACATGAGCACCGAACAAAACCAAGTCTTCCTCTCCAAGTCGTCTCCTCAACAAGCTTTCAAGGACATGTCTATTGACCAAGAACTATGCTTTCAACAAAGTGACAGTATTAAATTAAACAACAAGAAAAGACGATTGAATGGCAAAGCTACATCAGATTCTATTGGTTCCGCAACAGTAACGAGTTCATTCAATGAAGATGACTTGCGAAAGAAATTTAGTTCCCATTTTATGGTTCTTCATGATATCAAGGAGAACGAAAGGTTGAGAAGTAAGTTGGATAAAACTGCAAAATCACTTCAGCTATATGAACAATATAAAAAACAAAAGAAGAAACGATCAAAACCTAGCAGTTGATCACCTGTTCGCTGCTTAGTTAAGAAATCAGACGTTGTTTGTTGACATCATATCTTATCTATATTTACAGTATTTATTGTTACAGTTCCATTTCCAGTGGAGATACTTCTCAAGCAGTCTTGTATCATTTTAGTGCATGAATACGGTCGATACACAATTTATATGTATTTTTTTGACAGAGGACACAATTTCAATTAAAAATGAGATAATGCAAAAACGAGGCTATCCTTCTTTTGTCAGTAGGATGTTGTATTTTCTTCTATTTTGTTATCTGGTTATTTTGTTCTATTTTGTTAAATACATGCAATTAATATTTGACATAATATATGAATTTAATTGATAGTTTAATGGATGGTGTTGAGTCTTTGAATTGTATCTTGAGGTAGTAAATCATCTTGTTTGTGTGTAGAGCTTTTTTTAGTAGTTATTTTATCATACATGTCAAATGTATCTATGTATGAATAAGTTGGTAAGTTATTTTTGCAGTTCAAAAATCATGAAAAAAGAGAACATATCATAATATTTATTGTTAATTATCAATACATAACATTATAATATAAAAACAAATTGTGATAATCAAAAACCTTATCAATTGGACTGTTCTCAATTGCGCTAAAAAAGAACTGTTCATTGCTTTAAAGCATTATAAATGGTAATTACAATGTTTACAAAGCTCCACGTTAACAAGAAGTTTTTAGTAGGGGATGTCCCACTTAAAACCCTATATCACTTTAATAGGTTCTATACTTCACTGTAGAAAATTTGGTCCTACATAATTTTTAGTCTTGATTTTCCATTATTCCATTTTAAGCAGATCTAAACAAAACACAACCAGTTAAAGAAAACAAATAATTGTTAAATAAAACTTTCAAAAAATAAAAAAGAACACCTTAGCCAAAATGAAAAACTATAGAAAGAAATAAATATAGAAATAGGTAACATACGACGAACAAGACAAAGGAGATAGCGGTGGCCGGCCGTGTTGTTCAGTGCTAAAGTTAGCCGCTGCCTGAATGGAAGAGTAAGGGAGATGGGTCAATGAAGTGAATGTATTTTGTAGAATAACATTAGGCTTTGGTTCGGATCGGTTTATTTGGATTTTGGGCCAAAGGAAATGGGCTTGGATGATGATGATAATAATAATAATAATAATAATTGTTATGAATATAATATATGGATGCCCATTAGTCTTGGACCATGTCATAAGCCCATGTAATCACTTATACATAGACACTATGTATGTAACCCTAATCCTAATGATAATGAGAAACTCTCTATTCTTTTCCTTACTCTCATTTGCATCTCTATTGTTATTCTTGTTTTCATTAGTTTCACAACACGTTATCAGCACGAAACTCTACCACCACTACTTTATTATTGCAAAGGTACATATGATCTCCTTTCATTTTTGTTACGTCAAAGTCATGCTATTTTTGTTATATAATTGTTGATTCAATATAATATATGCTACACAAATAATGAGTCAACACATTAAGCAAAACTAAATTCAACTCATAGCATCAAACCAATTAAATCGGAAATACACGATGCACTACTGTTTGTTAGTTACAAATTATGTGAACTTCAATTTTATTTATTTGTTATGGTTTTTTATAGTTCATGTTTCACATGCATCATAATATAATAATCACAGTATTTTAATAATTTATTAATAATATATGTATATAGAAATATATTTATGCATTCATGAAGGATTGCAAGAAAAAAAATTGCTATTAAAATTCATGGATTCTTGAAGAATTTCTATTTTATTATAATGAATTCCTGAAGAATTCCTATGTAATTATAATAAATTCCGGAAGAATTTCTATATATGTTATTATAATGAATTTCCGAAGAATTCAATAATTCTAGTTCCAGAAGAACTTAGAAATTTAATTTATAAATTCTCGAATAATTTAATAATTAGTTCCTAAACAACTTAGAAATTTAATCAATGAATTCTCGAAGAATTCAGTATATTTAGTTCCTGAAGAACTCAAACGAAGAATCAATTTTTTTTTCATCATGAATTCCGGAAGAATTCACTAATTTAGTTCTTGAAGAATCATCATTTATTATAAATGATGTGAAGAATTTCAATATACATGCATCCCTGAAGGATTGCAAAAGAGATTTTTATTATCATAAAGATGTATAAAGGTTTATTATCTAGTTCCTGAAGAACTTAGAAAAACCTCCGTTTTTATCAATCATGAATTCTAGAAGAATTCAATAGTTAAGTTCCTGAAGAACTTATATTGAAACAAGGAATGAAGAGATGTCGAATATCTCTATATATATTACGACACATGTTTTGAATAAAATAAGTGTAATGAAAAAGTTATAAACTAGAAGTTTATACTACACTTATAAATATACTAGTGCAATCGAAGCACAAATTATTGTAAATCACAAGTTTACATTTTTTGTTGGCAAGACCGGTTGGGTTATCCCGGTTCTATTATAATGTGAAAAAAAATAGTTTTTTTTCTATGGACCATTTATATGTTACTAGTTCACAAAAGAAATTGATAATTTGAGAATATGGACCATTTAAACACTTTGTAACTTGAATTGATACGTCAACTAAATTGGTCACATGCATGTTTACTCACAACCAGAAGTTTGTGAGATTGTTTTCTCAAATAGTTTTGATAAGATCTCGTTTTCTAAATTCTTAGAAAATATTTGATAAGTATCGTATGTCATTTGAAATTGATATCAAATATAATATGATCATACAAGAAAAAAAAATGGACTTGAAGTTTCATTCTTTAGACGTCTAAAGTAATCACATGACTGATACTTATGAGATCATAACTTCTCATTTATATTTTGGGAACATTCAAATATGATATTGGATTGCATCATGCCAACAAATTTTTATATAAATAAGTTCTTCCCTGACTTATTTGAATTTTGGTTTATAAACTTAATTTTTGATATAAGCATTTTTGGATGTGTTGTGTACGTCACAATTGCTCCAATATAATGCATTTAATTCAGTTGTATAAGAATATTGGGAAAATAGATTTATAGTCCAGAAGGCTACTTCTCAAGTGATGAATTAATATTCCCAATATTAGGGGGAGAGAATAAGCAGCTAAAATGTGAACCCGAAGTTCAAATGAATCACTTGAAATACAATATTATTAGTATCTCATCTTGATCCTCATATAAAATAGTTTGAACTAGAAGTTCAAAAGAAAAATCATTTGCAAAGTTTATGAAATCAAATTTTACCTGCTAATGCTCCAATCGAAATAGATGTTCCTGAAGAACAATTCTATATTGCAAATGAGTCTTAACCACCCAGAAGCGTGGTATGTCAATCGGTTCCAAAGAATCCTCAAATAAGAAAAGGAGCTAAAAAGAAAGATGACCCAAGTGAGGATATGAAAACTCTAAAAGAGTATTGACATAATTGATTTTTCAGTTCCAGAAGAACTTATCAGGTACCTGAGATTTATGTAAATAAAGAGATCTCGAAAAATCATGTCATGAATGAAATACGATGGAACCAATATGAAGTCAACGTTGACAATAATCTTATCTATAATATAGCGCTATATATGATAAGAGATGATGAGGATCATTGACCAAAGTCTATTGAGAATTATAGACAACAAAATGATTGTCTAAATGAAAAGATGTAATTGCTACGTATTTAAAATCACTATGCAAAGTGAAAAAAAATTTGGACCAGCAGTCCGTACATCTGAAGATGTGAAAATGATGAGATACGAATCAATTTTTGTGCAAATAGAAAATGATGATATACATGAATATCGATAAAAGTTTTTCATTGATTGTAAAGAAAAATATTCACCTAAAGTGAAAATATTTTTCTTACTTATTGACAGTGTTACGTTATATTTGTAACACTTGAAAGGTTCAATTTATTGAAAGTGTTACAATATATTTATATGACTCACTTGTTAGTGATGATTATATGAAACTCCCTGAATGATTTCATTTCATGAGACATACTATTCAAACTATTGAATAGATGATTTAACAAAATGTATAAGTCTCATTGTTACTCAAATAATATATATGTATATTGTATACTAATTTTAGTGAGTATTTCCAAATGAGAAATATGTTATTGACATCATTTGTCAACTTTTAAGAAAGGATTTGGAAACAAGTTTGATGACATGAATGTAATCATAAGTCCTGAAGAGTTTTGGAAAGTTGATATTTTATAGAAATCAAGATGAAATATGAAAGAATGATATATATTTGTTTGAGAAGACAAGTTGAATTATATTTTAGTGAATCATAAAGTTTATATCACAAATGTTTCTTATCAATTGTGTACTCTAATTATTCTAAATCATTAATTATGTTGATTTAGAGTTCGAGAAAATGATGATTCATTAGGTGGTCCTGAAGCACCACATCGAACACAATAATATTATCATAACTCTTAAAGAGCTTATGAAATTTGTTGAGTACAGAAAAATTTGAAATGAAATACTTTCGATGATCAAAGTTTGTTTGACATTACAAACTTATTCCTTCAATGTGGTTTTGTGCATGAAGAAAATTATATATATCAAAGTGGTATTTTATCTTTGACAACATCAATAAACTTGAAGATATTGGAACAAAATCGAGCATATAATTTATATCTTGAAGATATGGCAATATCATCCAAAAGTAGAAGTTTTAGCACTACATCAAGAAAGTTGAGAATATGATTTTATTGAGGTTTGTGATTCTACACATACAAGAAATTTGAAGAAGATAATATTGCATCAGCTGATTCAAGGAAGAGTATATCAAAGGAGATAAATCATATCTTTCTATAAAGTCTTCATCAAGTAAAGCTTTTGATCAACTACATAGAAGATTAATTGGTCTTATTCATCTCAAATATAATTGTCTTCATGAGGGGGAGATATAATTGTGTTCTGCACTCTTTTTCCCTTAACCATGGTTTTATCCCATTGGGTTTTCCTGGTAATGTTTTTAACGAGGCAAATTTAAACACAAAGGATGTTGTACTCTTTTTCCTTCACTAGAATTTTTTCCCACTGGGTTTTTTCTAGTAAAGGTTTTAATGAGGCATATCCTTAATGGACATCCAAGGGGGAGTGTTATGAATATAATATATGGATGCCCATTAGTCTTGGACCATGTCATAAGCCCATGTAATCACTTATATATAGACACTATGTATGTAACCCTAATCCTAATGATAATGAGAAACTCTCTATTCTTTTCCTTACTCTCCTTTGCATCTCTATTGTTATTCTTGTTTTCATTAGTTTCACAACAATAATAATAATAATAATAATAATAATAATAAGATTATTGCTTTATCCGCCCCCTCAATTACTCCCACGCCCCCCAAACTACCTAAATTGTCCTTCGGAGTTTATCTTCCGAAATACATCAAGTCCAAAAAATTTCGGAAGATATAATCCGAAATATCACAACTTTTGGATCTTATAAACTGAAATTGTAAATTATGTGAAGGTTAAATTGGCGGGAGGCATTTTGGTAGATACGATTGGAAACACAAATTTTGGTAGTTACGATCTGAAAAACCACACTTTTCTGGAGATATCTTCCGAAATATATTTTTAAAAGCCAGGTTGCAGCAGACCTGTACCATCATATAAAACTCAAACACTCAACCTCTCAAAAGTAACATGCGATTTTTTTTAAGGGTTTCATGTTTTTAAGCTTCAAATCATCATTTATTCGCTCATTTGGAAGATCAAACAGTCATTTGAAGGTATAAAACAGGTAATCATAGCTTTTAAACCGATTAATTTTTTATTTTTTTAAGAAATTCTGTGTACATAAATATTGGAAGATAACTTCCGAAACTGGATTGGTAGATATCTTCCGAATTGTTTTGGAAGATAATTTCCAAACTGGGTTAGTAGTAAGCAAATGTGCATTATTCTTATTTATTGTTGCTTATTTATTATTCTTATGGATCGAGTTCGCAGTGTTCACCGTTGTTCACAGTGTTCGACTTCGCGCCCTACCAAGTCGCAGTTTGCAGTGTTCGCCGTCAGATCTGGAAAAAAACTGAAATAATAGATTTAATATTTTGCTGGGTGATTTTGGGGGATACGATCCGAAAAAAGTGGTTTTTCAGATTATACAAACAAAAAATTTTGTTTTATTAAATTGAGAGTATTTTTGGGTTTTAGGGGGGCCTGGGAGCATTTAGAGGGACCTAAAAAGCAAAAATCTAATAATAATAATAATAATAATAATAATAATAATAATAATAATAATAAGTTAATTAATAATGGGCTTTTTTTATTATTAATTATTTGTTTAGTTTTTTTTATAAATCGGAAAGATAAATTGCTCTTGCCAGGGATTGATCTATGAATCTTCTTTTATCCAACCCATATTCCTCAGCTCCTACTGCTTGAGATATTATACGGGGACAATTAATAATGGCCTTGGAAGTTGCAACATAATAATAATAATAATAATAATAATAATAATAATAATAATAATAATAATAATAATAATAATAATAATAATAATAATAATAATAATAATAGTATTAAGTTAATTAAAATGATGAGTGCTCCGCAGAACACGGAAACGTTTGTTTTTGCAACCTCTGGTGGACGACCGCCGTCAAAGGAAAAGCCGCCAGATATGATGAATGGTGTTCAGCAACCCAAGGCTTCTTTTCGTGATATGCTATGCGAAGGATCTCAACGGGCTAACGCGAAAGAGCGAATGAACTTGGTTGAGAAGGGCTTGGTAACGATAACATATGAGGGGGGTAATAAACTCTTACCCAAAGTCTCGCTGGATGAATCCTATTTCAAAGAGCTCTGCCACCCATGGAAAGAAGCTTTGGTGATTAAACTATTGGGAAAAACAGTGGCCTATCCGTTCCTAAAGGAAAAGCTTACAAAGTTATGGAAACTCCAGGGGGGGTTTGATATGATGGATGTTGACCAAGGGTTCTATATGGTAAAGTGCAATCTACTAGCGGATCGTGAAAAAATTATGTCTGCAGGGCCGTGGATGGTGTTAGATCATTATCTTGCTGTCGCACAATGGTCACCGGAGTTTGCAGCACCTACAACTCAAGTGGAGAAGACATTGGTGTGGATACGATTCCCCGGACTTAACTTATTATATTATGATGAAAGCTTCTTGATGGCACTAGCATCAACGATAGGAACTCCGATTCGAGTAGATACAAATACTCTCAACGTGGAACGGGGTAGATTCGCCCGCATTTGCGTTGAGATTGATCTTACAAAGCCGGTGGTGGGTAAGGTTTGGGTTAATGGTCATTGGTATAAAGTGCAATATGAGGGATTGCATATTATTTGTTCTACGTGTGGGTGTTACGGACATGTTTTCAGGAATTGTCCCAAGAGACCAACCGTGGAGAAAGAGGGGATGGCGAGTCCTTCGCTGCCAGGAGCAGTAGGTGACGGTGAGCCAGAGGTGAGGGCTAGGGTTTCACCGCAACTACGTCCTCCCCCTGCAGCTCCAACTATTGCGGAGAAAAACCCGGAGGACAGCGTGAATAACAACAAAAATCAAGGGGATCAGTTAGAGGGGATAATAAATGGAATTGAAATGCATGGAGAGTGGATGGTGGTTACTAGAAAGAAGAGAAATAATGGGACAAAAAATCAGGGCAATCCACGTGGCCTCCAAGGCAATGGCAAGTTTGGTTCAAAGAACTATAATGCTGGAAATTCTAGAGAAAGTGTTAAAACTGGCGGGACTAATGTAACCAACGGAAGGCCTGTCCTACATGGTTCTGCTGTTGGGACTAGTAAAAAGGGGGTGCAGCAAAAGAAAAGAAGGATTGACTTTATGACTCCATGTCAGGTGGACCCAAAGCTGACCCATCAAGGTGTTGAGGCCAATGGGCCGGGTAAACATATTGAGAACGGCCCATCACTGAAGAATTCCTTCAATTTGCTTTCACGAGAGCAGCATCATCGTGAAGCTTTGGCAAAATTCCCAATTATACCGGGTGAAACCGTGTTGCATTCCCAGGACGAAGACCAACATGGTGCAGCCAATCAAGACGCAGAAATTGAATTTGTACCAGAAACTCCCTTTGATGGGGGTTCTCAACAACAAGAAATGTGCCAATAGAGGCAACTCTTTGGTACCTACATCAATCCCTCCTCCCTTTTTGATGATAGGTTTCAAAGATGTTACAATGCTCTCCTGGAATATTTGGGGAGCTTTAAACACAAAAGCACAGAGACACTTGAAGGAAATTACAAGGAAATTTTCTCCTAACTTTCTTATAATTATGGAGACACATGGGTTGTTTGATAGAACACTTGCATTTTGGAATCGAGTAGGATATCATAGTGTGGCAATTTCTGAAGCTCGCGGTCACTCTGGGGGATTATGGATTTTGCAACAGAATGGAAGTCAAGTCCGGACAGTGGTTGAAGATGTGTATTGTGATGCCATAACCATTAAAGTTTCCATCGACAATGACTCTTGGTATTTCACAGGTATGTATGCTAGCCCCACATATTCTCAACGTGCTGCTCTGTGGACACATCTGATCTCCTTGAACAATACTATTACTGGTCCATGGATAGTTATTGGCGACTTTAATGAAATTATCCTACCTAGTGAACAAAATGGTGGTGTTTTTTGTCCCACTAGAGCACAAGCTTTGCTTCATGTTATGGCAGAATGTGGTTTGGAAGATATTAGTACCATTGGTCCTAAATTCACTTGGACTAGAAATTGTGCAGGCCACCGGAAAATAATGAAAAAATTAGACAGAGGATTAGCTAACTTGAATTGGCATATGGCGTTTCCAGAAGCTTTTGTGGAAGTTTTATGTAGAATGCATTCTGACCACCATCCGCTGCTCTTACGATGTGGTAAAATGATTCCTCGAACTGGGGTGCGGCCATTCAGGTTTGAGGCTATATGGATAACGCACCCGGAGTATCATAACGTTGTACAAACTGCGTGGAATCATTCCTCCCCTTGCCCCATTGCTGGTTTGCACAAAGTAAAAGAAGAATCTATCTCTTTTAATCTGAATGTTTTTGGCAATATAAGGAAACAGAAGATTACACTAGAGAGGAGAATAAAGGGAATTCAATTGTCCCTTGAGAGGTTTGATTCTGCCCGGTTGGTATATTTGGAACATGAATTACAAATGCAGTATAATCGGGTCCTTGAACAAGAGGAAATTCTTTGGTACCAAAAGTCCAGGGAGCAATGGATTAAATTGGGAGATCGAAACACCAAGTTTTTTCATGCAAAAACTGTCATCCGGAGGAAGCGCAATAGAATTCATGGGCTGAATATTCCTGCTGGCATATGGTGTACGGATGATATTATACTTCAAGAGGAAGCTCAGAAATTTTTCAAGACACTTTTTGGGGTGGGTGGAAATTCACGCAGCCCCACTCCTAGTACAACTGACTTTGTTTTTCCTAAGCTTTCAAAGGAGGCGGTGGACTGTCTATCTCAGGTTGTTACAAAGGAGGAGGTTAGGCATGCTTTGAATCAAATGAGTGCATACAAGTCCCCGGGACCGGATGGATTTCAGGCCATATTCTTTAAACAATTTTGGCATATTGTTGGGGATGATGTATTCCAGCTTATCTCGCAAGCCTTTTTGACTGGTACATTTAATCTGTGCATTGGTGAAACGCTTATTGCCTTAATACCAAAAGTAGATTCTCCGCAGAGTTTCAAAGAATTCCGTCCAATTAGCCTTTGCAACACTTTATATAAGTTGATAACGAAGGTTCTGGTGAATCGTCTTCGTCCGTACCTGGATCACATCGTTGGTCCCAACCAAAGTAGTTTCTTACCGGGTAGAGGCACATGTGACAACGCAATAGTTCTTCAAGAGGTTATACATTCTATGAAGAAGTCCAAGAAGAAAAAAGGGGATGTTGTATACAAAATAGATTTGGAGAAGGCATATGATAATGTTAACTGGGAGTTCTTACGGGGTTGCCTCGGCCAATTTGGATTTCCTCCAATGACTATAAAATTAATTATGACTTGTGTGACGGCTTCATCGCTTTCTCTTATTTGGAATGGTCAGCGTTTGCCTCCTTTCTTTCCAACTAGGGGGCTTAGTCAAGGGGATCCTCTATCCCCTTATCTATTTGTCCTATGTATGGAGAGCTTATCCCATGCCATCTTGCAAGAAGTTGATAGTGGACATTGGAAACCTATTGCCATATCACGCCATGGGCCGGTTTTATCTCACTTATTCTTTGCTGATGATGTGTTGTTATTTTCTAAAGCTTCTGTTTTGCAGGCACGTGTTATTGAAGGAGTGTTGACGAGATTTGCTACCTCTTCCGGGTTGCGTGTCAATATTCAAAAATCAAGAGCCTTCTTCTCGGCAAGCACTAGAAGGAGTAAAATAGATTCTATTGTCGCAGTGACGGGAATTCAAAGTACTACATCACTTGAAAAGTACCTTGGTTTTCCTATGATTCATGGTAGAGTGGGGAAAAATGATTACGAGTTCTTGATGGAGAAAATTCACAACCGTCTTGCATCTTGGAAGAATCGGCTGCTCAACACGGCTGGAAGACTAGTGCTGGTCCAGTCGGTATTAAATTCTATTCCGACATACTATATGCAATATCACTGGCTCCCTTCTTCCATCTGTGACTTTATTGATCGTTCTTGCCGGAATTTCCTATGGCGAGGGAGTCAGGATAAAGGTTTTCACGCAGTCGGGTGGGATACAATAACTCAGCCACGACAATATGGTGGACTTGGGATCCGAACAGCAAGAGAGGCTAACACATCTATGTTGGGTAAGCTTGTTTGGGACATTCATAGCAGGAAGAATAAATTATGGGTGCATCTCATTACTCACAAATATGTTGGCAATGAGGTTTTCTTGACCCTTCCTAAAAAACCAGGCTCTCTTGTTTGGAATTCTATTATGCGTGCTAGGAACACTTTGAGGGAGGGATATGAGTATCGATTGGGTAACGGCGAATCCTCCTTCTGGTATGATACGTGGTCTGAGCATGGTTGTTTGTGTGCTCATGTGTGGTATGTGGATATTCATGACACTCAACTTACAATTGCTGACGTTGCTCCACATGGTTCTTGGCAACTATCACAGCTTTACACACTACTTCCTGCACACATTAAAGAATCAATATCCAAAATTGCTGTTTGTTTTAATGTAAATATCCCTGACAGTTACACCTGGAAAGGGAATGTTGATGGAATTTACACGGCTAAAGCGGGTTACTCTTGGCTTACTAAGGCTGAAATCACACCTCTCACTAATGGTGCACACATGTGGAAGTGGGTATGGAAACTTCCTGCACCTGCAAATTTTAAGTTCTTTTGCTGGACAGCCTGCCACGACGCCCTCCTGACACGCTGGATTTTGCATAAACGAGGTATCCTGACTTTTGATACTTGTCCCCGCTGCCCCCACAATTCTGAAACTATTCTGCATTGCTTGCGGGATTGTCCATTCCCTAGAGGGATTTGGTTGACTTTGGGCTTTGATAATCATAACTTTTTCGCTGAACAGAGTATTCACATCTGGTTAAAACGAGGAACAGCTGGAAGTAACAAACACATTTTTATGGCGGCTTGTTGGTGGATATGGCGTGCGCGCAATAGCTTGTGTATGGCCAATGAGACTATCTCGGCTTACACAGTGAAGTTACTTATTTACAACTATGCTAGTGTGATCACTAGTGCTTTTAGCCTTCCTGCGCAAAATGAGGTTGATGCGCATTGGGTGTCTTGGCATCCTGATGCTGGCTCAGAAGTGATTCTTAATGTGGATGGAAGTAGCTTTGGCAATCCCGGTAGTTCGGGGTTTGGTGGAGTCTTGCGGCATGCTGATGGTACTTGGATTGTAGGTTTTGCGGGGACCGTGGGTATTTCCACAATCTTGCATGTTGAATTGTTGGCCATTTTTCATGGTGTGCAGTTGGCTTGGGACCAAGGACATCGTGACATAATTTGTTACACTGACTCTACTTTAGCGCTTCACCTTATTGGGAATGAGATTAATCAATGGCATCACTATGCATCTATTTTGCAGAACATCAAGGAATTGATGCGTAGGGATTGGAAGATTATTTTTAAGCATGCTGTGAGAGAAACGAACATTGTTGCTGACTTTCTGGCTAAGACTGGTGCTACGGGCACTGATACATGGGTTGTATTTTCTGAACCACCGCAGGCAGTTCTACCATTCCTCCAATCAGACGCCTCCCGGGTTATGATTGCACGGAGATAATATTTTTCTGTTCGGCACTCTTTTGTTTTCCTTTTTCTTTTGTAACTTTTCCCCCTTGTTACCAAAAAAAAAAAATTAACTTTGGCTCGGGTTTCGAAGGCCCAACCCCTCAACCGAACCCGATTAATTCTCCAATTCTGGATGCTGTCAACTATCTTGTCAGTATCTTGCCCCCCCTAGATGTCCCAAGAATTGTTCCTCCAGGCTTATGGATGTCAATGAGATGGGAGAAAAAGAGAGAGAAGGAAAGAAAAATGATAGTCACAGAATTGAAATAAATTTCAACATTTATGGACTGCACAACATTATTCAATTAAGTTTAATTTTTTTTTACTCATCAATTAAGTTTAATCTTAATTTTTATAATTTAAATAGGAAAATAATAATATGAGAATGCTAAGGGTAATGAGTGTAAAATTTTGAGAATTATTTCAAAAATATAATAACTAAATAAGTTTGAGAATCGATATTAGTAGTTTAGATAATATATTTACAGGGAGATTGTAAATTTATTGTTGATAAAAATTATAATTCATTTACAAGGAGATCATAATTTTTATCGATAATATGATTCACCATGATTCTGACACCTCTACCATGATATCAAACATGCTCTAAATTATCCTTACCTTATTATAAATTATAAATACGTGAGGCTTATTTATATTATATATTTTGGATTTTAAATGTAAGAAACATAAGGATATAGGTGTATGCATTAAAATATATACAATTTATTTTGTGTGTGCAACTTGATATGAAAAATATTTATGTTAAATGACATCTAAACTTGATAATCAATCCATTGAGTTTAAAATCGATGACCTAAACATAATTCACTTAAATAATTTAATTGGTTTAATTTTCAACCAACACTTAACCGATCATATCTTCGTGAACTTAATTGAATTAATAAAAACATTCTACATAAAGTGCAAGGACTTAAATTTGTACCTCATACATCAACTTATTCATCTTTAACAAATAAAAACCTTAACAGACCCCGTCCATCGCATGGGACGGACACTAACACTAGTTAGATTACAATCTGATAATTATTCTAGAAATATGAAAGCATTAAAGTTTAGAGGGGGTAGGAAATGCAGTGGTGTCAAATACTTTGAGGAAAAAACGTGTTCTTGGGATAGATAGGTTGGATTCCAATATGGTGCCAAGGGTAGCAATAAGTTTACTCTTCACTTCTTTATTTATACCACCCATTGATATTAATTCACCATAAGCAGCTGGTTCTTTGTTACCCTCAAATGATATTGGCACTGATGATTTCAATAGGACCATCACTAACTGCACAATTTTCATATTAACAATACAAATTAATAAAATATAAAGTCACACATAATACTTATATAAAAAATAAATAAAGACTACATAATTATTAAGATGGGTTATTATTCAATCTTTCCAAAATTTAAATATCAACTTTTAAAACATAAAATTATTATTTTCCTTGATACAAGGGAAAGAAAAGCAAAAAAAAAATGATTTAAGTTAAACTTTTGATCCATTAATTTAATTTTAGGTTTCATTTTAGTTCCTTAAATATTTTTGTTTCACTTTGGTCCCTTAAATTATAAATATTAGATTCTTTTAGTCCCTTAAATTATAAATGTTGAACATTTTAATCTTTTAAATTACAAATATTAAAATATTTTGATCTCTAATATGAGAACTACACTACTTAAACCTTATAACTTAAAAGAATAACAGACATTCATAATTGAAGGGCCAAAAATGAAGTTAAAAAAATGTAAAGGACGAAATTGTATATTATTTATAATTTAAAAGATAAAAAAACTCAAAAAGAATCAAAATAAAATCTAAATTTCCTTTATTTAAAAGACAAAAAGTATAATTAAACAAAAAAAAAATATGGATATACATGAAAAATCATGATTGAGCTAGCAAGGACAATGATGTTAAACAATAAATGTGACATCAAAGGTTGCACATTAGATGACAAAAGATATTATGGCACAACCACAACATGTGCATGTCAATACATTTTCTTTGTGAAGTTAGCAACTAAATTCCAATTTATAATTTTTTTTATCAAAATCAATATTTTGTCAAAAGTTTTTTTATATATTTCTTTACTGTTGATCTATAATGGAAGTAAATTCAATAAAAATCAATTTTATCTTTTAAGTCAGAGTAGTACAAAACTGTGTTAAAATACTGTTTTTTGAAAAGATGGTGTTGATTTTATGTACTACTACAAATAAACAAATAAAAATGATGTTGCCAATCTGCCATGTTGGTACAGGGTCCCCACACAAAGGAACTGTCCATTCACATTCACGCCTAATAAAATTTCATCCGTTAATATGATTTGATTGGTATGGATGTTATAATATACTTTCCATGTCCTAAAATAGTATATTAAAAAATTAGTCAAAATAAGTTGATGTATTTAGTTAGAAATTAGAATTAAATATATTAATTTACTTTGATCAATTTTTTCTTATATTTTAAAATAAAGAAAATATAATTATTGAGGTTTTTTAGTAAAATATAAAAAATCTAAATATTTTAAAATTTAAATGTATAAGTTCTAAAAAATTTATTTTTTTAATCATCTTAACATATCAACTAAGTTTTTTTTTTTTTTAGGCATATCAACTAAGTTTATAACATATCTATAAACTAAACTAAAATTACGTAGACATATATGACAATGTTTACCATTAGGGGTTTAAACACCACGTCCGGTCAAGATTAAACGATCATGATTCAATCATGAAAATTCAATAATAAATACAAGTTAAAGTCTTACTTTAAATATAAATCATTCAATCTTAATCGAATGGTCTTGGTGACTTGACTGCGGCAGACAACACAAGACAACTACTACAGTTAATTCAAATCGTCACTCAAGAGCTTGGCTCTAACCATATGTAGTTGTAAAAACTAATTTATAAAATACTTCCTCCGGTTCTAAATATTAATTTTATTTTCACTTTTTAGATTCATAGAATGATTAATGTATTTAAAAAACAAAAGTTTTCTTATATATAGGATTAGAAGAAATATATTTTAAGAATATGTAAACCAAATATAAAATATTTTAAAAATTAAAATCAAAGAACTTGAGTGAAGTTCTGATGTCGACAAAACATGAAAAAGAAATATCACTTTCTCGTCTGTCTGTCATCCCATTTTTGTATAAACTCTGTCCTCCCATTTGGCACATGCAGTATGTATGAATCATGTGATGTGATAGAATGGAGAAAGAAAGAAAATCAAAGGATCTGATCCATTGTAATTTGTACTGCTAATCATCTTAAAGTACTAGTGTATCAATTATTCATTTTAACTTGTCACGTGGAAAATAATACTTAGAGATATCACCTAGTATATACGTAATTAATTGTGATGATTAATCTTTTTAACATTTTAGACCCAAAAAAGACAATAAACTCTTCTTAAGAGCATTAGTTAAAGACACTAAACTAAATCTTTTGTTGTATAAGTTTTAGTTTCCTTTACTTGTGTCCGACATTGATTAACCTTTACGGGTTAGATTCACAGATTTTAAATATAATAATGGTGAAATGAGAAATTTAATTTAAAGTTTAAACCTTAATAGTTATAGTTAATATGGAGTATCATGCTAAGCTATACTTTTCTTCAACAAAAAAAAAAACCTAAGCTATACTTTTTTTAATTTTATTTTATGTTATGTTATTTTGATAGATCTTCTTTCTTTATTTTATTACTATTGTATGATTTTGAAGTGAACAGTCATAACACTGAAAGACAAAGTCGTACACTTCTCCAAACCAAACATATGTTGTATGGAAATGATTAACAAAAATCAAATGAAACCAAACATGTTTGTTTTTGTTTGCAACCATATACTGTAGTAATGAAATCACACCAATGTAAGACAAAGCAACAATTTCGTGAATTACAAAGGTATTACAGAGACACGTTGATATAGATAAAAATTTGAACATGAATCAAGAAAAACAAGAAGCAAGACAATTAACAAGACAAAAAGAACATGAATAATTCAATTAAAATAAACCAACCAAAAAAATATATAAAAATTAGAAGAATAAACGTTGAACCTCATCATAATTTATGTCAAACCAATTAACTCAAAGAATTGATGCAAATGAAAATATCTCATAAATAATCATAAGCTTTGTATGAAAAAACACAGAGAAATTAAAGAAGAGAACCAACCTTTTGTGGCCTTCCAATAATGGTGGAGATAGCAGTGGTGAGTTGAGAAAAGATTGGATCAGTGTCAACTCCATCTAAGCTCAGATTTGTGGTGATGTATAAGCAAGGCATCTTCTTCTATTGGATGGATCTATGTTATGTTATGTTATGTTCTAAGATTTATATTTGGAAGTTGGAACCCAATTTTACTAAACTAATTAGTTCAACCTTTTTTTGGAACTTCCAATTTGGACCAGGTGTGTATAAATAAATACTATACTCTATGACCTTTCATTTTCATGTTAAGCTTTATTTGGAATTTGAAGATATCTATTTTTTTTTTTTTTGATATCATGAAGATATCTACTATTTTCATTTAGTGTAGTTAGTGGAGAGAGAAAAAGAGAGAAAAAAATTTAAAGACTAATTAATTGATTCATTGACTGATTAATTTGATTCATGGTATGCTTTATTTGAAGATATATTTTTTCATTTTATAATATCAATGATATTTATTATTTATCCAAGGAACAAGTTTAAAGTCCATATGAAGATATTCATGACTCATTCAAAAGTTTCAATTTGAAAATTCATTTAGATATTTTACTTTGGATTAAATAAGTTTTTCATCATTAAAACTCATCCAATTTCAATTTTTTTGAAAAGCACGACTCTCTAAATACTTCCTTCTAATTTTTCAATGATCAACAAAGATGTCTTTAAATTACAAATTGAAAATTTTTCAATGATCAACAAAGATGACTCTCTAAGCACTTTTGAGCTTTTTATGTGACTTAACAAAAAAAAAATGCAGCTATACTAGTGTAACATTAATTAGTTCAGTGATTGATGTTGAATTCGGTAGGTATTTCTTGCAACTGCGTTAGAATGAGAACTGAAACTATTTGATATCATAATTCACCCTAAACTCTAGACTAGACCAATTTCTTTAGAAATCTGAAGGAAAAAAAGTTTTTTAAATATTTCAAACATGTTTGTAAAATAATAATTCAAAATACACACATTGCATAAACTAAAATTGCATGCACACTAAAATTTTGTAATTAAGGACAAAAATATGTCCTTCTTTTATAAGGACAAAAAAATGTCCTTTTTTTATAATTTGTAATTTTTTAAATAACCACATACTTCCTCCATCTCAAAATATAAGGAAAAAATTATTTTTTTTTATTCCAAAACATAAGAGAAAAAAATACAAATTTAACCAATTTTATTTTAAAGTTCCAAAAATACCCTTTGTCATATTTTCCAAAGCAATTGCATTTATTAATTTAGAATTGATATCTTAGAATTATGATATGAATGCACGTTAATTGATGGTCACCGCAAATTTGGGTTTGTTACTAGTACATTACGAAGCAAGGACAGTGACTAACTATCCGTCTAAGTGTCTAAGTATCAAGCAAATATTCTGTTTGGTATCCAAAATACTACAACAAGTGAAAAATTACAACTCTAACATAATTGATTTGAGTTCAAGAAAATTTGTAGCCAATACACCCCCAAGAAAATTTTGTTTGGACCATGCATTTAAAAAGGAAAGGCCCCCCTGGATATAATTAGCAAGAAGACAGTTTTTTGCTGCCTTCACCAACATAGCATCAGCTTTAATCATACTTTGCATCCAAACAAACAATACCCAACAAAATGAAGTGACTAGAGAGTTGCACCTTAACGTTATATTCAAGTTTGAAAGTAGCATTTTCTCGTTTATATCATCATATGGTATCATATGATATACCATTGAGGTTAATTAATTAGTTATACTATTATTAGATTAATTAATATTTAATTTATAAAATGAAGTGAGTGAGATTTACCCTATAATATTTTCAAACGACAATATAATGGCAATGTTGGGAGTGATAGTTTGCCAACTCCAGCATGCTAGAATAAATTCCAATATCAACACCAGCACCTCTTTGTGGATCTTGTTATATTTATATAAAACGTTTTTTCTTCTTACCCGTTCTAGAATTAATTTGAATAATATAATATAATAGTTTAAGATTAATAAATACTACTATATCTATTCATCATTATATTTCACTTTGTTCATTGTAGGAAAGTTTTTCTTACTAACATTGTAGGAGAGATGTTTGTCAAAAATAAAAATGAATATTAAATTGTGTTCCCATTATCAATTATCAACAAATAACAATGTTTTCAAACTCTAATCATTAATTACTTATATTATGCTAATGAAAAACATTTTATAATAAGAGTTTCAACGGTGTTGCTATTTGCATGAATCACTAGCAGCCACCAAAACATTGCTTAGACCTTGAATTCAATGAACTCATTGTTCAAATTGTCCACTAAGGGCTTGTTTGGTGCGCAGGTTAGGAAACAAGATATGTTAAACTTTTCCAATCTTGTTTTAATCCGTTGTTTGGTGCACCAATAGAAAAAGGATAAATTTAACTTACCATTAAGCTTATCCAATTACTCTTTGTTATTTTAATCCTTATTTTCGACTGAGTTATTCAATTACTTTTTTTTCTCTTATCACGTGTGCACCAAACACATAACATGATATGTGCTAATCTTGTCACTATCATATCGTATTATTATTCAGTTCTTATCATATCTTGTCTCTATCTATCCGATGCACCAAACAGGCCCTAAATGTATAAATTGGTATTTAAAATTATCACGCCTAGTCATTTTATTTGAAATTGTAGGTCACAAATATTTTCATTTTTATTTTTCTACCCTATTGAGGTAGCACTTTGTAAAATTGTGTCTTAATTTTTCCAAACTTCTGACCCATTAGTCCATAACAGTTAACACAAGCTGGAGCATTGAACTCTTGAAGCTGACATCATGTTGGATATGTGATTTTGTATTTATAAGTGAAAATATTGGATTTGAATCCTCTCATTCTTACGGAAAGTTGTTTTTTCTTTGTCTAGCTAGAACTCCATTTTATATGATGAATGAATAAATTGAGGGATTCAAACTTTTGTCAATGCATATAATTGTTGGCGTAGTGGAATTTGGCCACAAAAATTAAGCACACACACAGACACACACACACAGAGAAGGTTATTGTGAAAAATGTAAAGAATTCTGCTTTACTTCCACTAGAGGAAAACTAATGTTAAACAAGCCTGGTGACAAATTGTGATGTTTTTGTGATATACTTCCACTGGTGGAAGTCTAATTATATACTAGTTTGTTGCTTTTCACATAAGCAACTATAACTACCTATGACAAAACAAATTTCACAATTTCTAGGTAGTTAACAACAACTAACTACCTCTAACTAACTTCTAACTTCTAAATGATTAGAATTATACAACTTTTAACACACCTCCCTAATCTCTAATCCATTTAGAAGGTAACAATTCTTAGTTTGGATCTTAGAATCTCAAACCTATCTATCTTCATTGGCTTGGTGAATCCATCTGCTAACTGCTCCAATGTGGGACAATACACCACCTCAATCTTCTCATTCATCACCTGCTCTCTGATGAAATGAAACCTTGTCTCAATGTGCTTTGACCTGCCATGAGACACTGGATTTTTGGCCAAGTTGATTGCAGATTTGTTGTCAATCATCAACTGCACTGGCTTGTGCAATTCACACCTTAGTTCCATGAACAAAGTCTCTAACCAAACCAATTGACAAGCTGCATAACTGCTAGCTATGTATTCAGCTTCACATGATGATAATGCAGTCACTGGTTGTTTCTTTGATGACCAGCAAATGACTGCATCATTTAGCAAGCAAACATACCCTGATGTGCTTCTTCTATCAGTTCTATCTCCACACCAATCAGAATCTGAGTAGCCAACAAGCTTGTACATTGTGGGATCAACTCTATCCTCATCACTGCATTCTTCCAGCTTTGAATTTGTTTCACAAGGGTTTTGAATTGACTTACACTCAGTCATATCAAACCTTTCAAGGATCTCTGATGCATACTTCTGCTGATGCATCACCATACCCTTATCAGTCTTCACAAATTCCATTCCAAGGAAGTATGATAATTCCCCCAAATCAGTCATCTCAAACTCCTTATTCATAGTGAGTTTGAACTTATCTATCTTCTTTTGATCACTGCCAGTGATCAGTAAATCATCAACATATAGGCAGATTATAACATTCTCAGAATGTTCTGAGTCTGACACATATACTCCATATTCAACTGTACATTTTTTGAATCCTAGTTGAATTAGGAACTGATCAATCCTTTTATTCCATGCTCTGGGAGCCTGCTTTAAGCCATATAAAGCCTTGTGCAATTTGAGCACCATGATTTCCTTTCCCACTTTCTCAAAACCTGGTGGTTGTGTAACATAAACATTTTCTTCCAATGGTCCATTTAGAAAGGCTGATTTCACATCTAAATGATACATTGGCCACCTTCTGATGTTAGCTAGAGCTACCACTAACCTTATGGTCTCATGTCTAGCTACTGGAGCAAATACCTCATTGTAGTCAATTCCTTGCTTCTGAAGAAATCCTCTAGCTACCAACCTTGCTTTGTGTTTTGAGACACTACCATCTGCATTCAACTTTGTTTTGAACACCCATTTGAGATCAATGGTCTTCTTTCCCTCTGGAAGCTTCACTAACTTCCAAGTCTGATTCTTCTCTATGGATCTCAGCTCTTCTTGCATTGCTTTCTTCCATACATCAGTCTGCAATGCATCTCTAAAGCTAACTGGTTCTGCATCAGCTAACAAGGCAAAGTGAATTACCTCACCATCATTGTTAACTGCACTGTCTGATAGCAATTCACAATCTGCAAGCCTATTTGGCAATTGTTTTGCTCTGGTGGAGGGTTGTCTTGTTGCTTGAGTCACTTGTGGAATCAACACTTCATTCTCAGTGTTGTCAGCTGCTTCTGCTTCCACTTCTTCATCAGATTCATCATCATTGTCTTGCTCTTCATTTGGATCAATGTTGATAAAGCTGTGACTGTGATCCATGCTGCATTCTCTTGCATTATCCCAGTCCCATGACTCTGATTCAACCACCTTCACATCTCTACTCAATGTGACTTTGTTGCTCCTGGGATTGTACAGCTTATATGCACCAGTTGAGTGATAGCCTATGAACACCATAGATTCACTTTTGTCATCTAGCTTGCTCCTTCTAGCATCAGGGATGTGTTTGTAGCACAATGATCCAAACACTTTCAAGTGCTTTACACTTGGTTTTCTTCCACTCCAAGCTTCTTCTGGAACTTTTGCTTTCAGCTTCTTTGTTGGATATTTGTTCAAAATGTACACTGCAGTGTTAACTGCTTCTCCCCAGAACTTATGTGGCATGTTCTTCTGTTTCAACATGCTTCTGGCCATGTCAAGTATTGTTCTGTTCCTTCTCTCAGCCAAGCCATTATGCTGAGGAGTATAAGGTGCAGTCACCTCATGTACAATACCTTGATTCACACAGAATGCTTCAAACTCTTTAGAAGTGTACTCACCACCTCCATCAGTTCTTAGTATCTTGATTGATTTTTCACTTTCCTTCTCAATCAGAACCTTGAACTTTTTGAATACATCTAAAGCTTCACTTTTCAACTTGATGGTGTACAACCAAGTCATTCTGGTGTACTCATCTACAAATGTGATAAAGTACTTGTTGCCTGATAGTGTTGGAACCTCAAATGGTCCACAAATATCTGAGTATACAACACCTAATGCATCACTTGCTCTCATAGGTAACTCAGAAACAAATGGTAATCTGCTTTGCTTCCCTTTCAAACAGATTTCACATGACTTTGCAGAAGACACTAATGCAGGTAAACCATTCACTAAGTTTTTAGAGCTTAATTGGCTTAAACTTCTAAAATTCAAGTGACCATACCTCATGTGCCATAACCAGTCAGCATCCTCATTAGCAATGCTTGCCATACACATGACTTTCCCATAAGGAATAATGCATTTGTACACTCTGTTCTTTGATAAGCTGGATTTCAGAATCAGCTTATTTTCATAATCAAACAGCTTAAGTGATTCTTTGTCAATCTTTATTGAGAAACCCTTTTCAACTAGTTGCCCAATACTCAAAAGATTACACTTCATACCAGGTACATACAATACATTCTCAATTATGGTCTTCTTACCATCATATCTTCTGATGATAACATTGCCAACACCTCCTGCTACAAGTTTTCTGCAATCTGCCAGCTTAACATTGGTTCTAGTGCTTGAATCAATGCTTGTAAGCCATTCTTTGTTTCCAGTCATATGATTTGAACACCCTGAGTCCAAATACCATTCTTGATGCATGGAATCACTTTCACAAGTGGTTGCCATCATCAACAGAACACAATCTTGATCAGAATCACTTTTCTGAGCTAAATTGGCTTCTTCATCACCTTTGAAGGTTTTCTTCCCTTTACCAGCCTTACAATCTCTGGCAAAGTGCCCATGTTTCTCACAATTATAGCACTTAATCTTGTTTTTATCAAAATTCTTCTTTCTGAGATTGTTCTCAGAGTTCTCACCTTTGGAAGACTCAGCTCTGTCATCAGCCTTGGCTTTTCCCTTCTGCCACTTGTCTCTGCCATTCTTCCATCTCCTTCCATCATTCTTGGTGTGAGCTTGCATAGCTTGGTGTACATTCCTATCAGAATTCCTCTCCAAGATCATGAGCTCATGTGATTCCAATGAACCTTGTAAAGACTCAATAGTCAAGGTTGTAATGTCCTTTGCTTCTAGGATTGAAACCACCACAAAATCAAACTTGGTGTTCAAAGATCTCAGGATCTTCTCAACCACAGATTGATCAGTGACTTCTGCACCACAGTTCCTCATTTGATTCACCAGAACCATGATACTAGACATGTAATCACCAATTCTTTGATCTTCTTGCATCAACATCATCTCATACTTTCTTCTGATGGATTGAAGCTTCACCTGCTTCACTTTTGAGTCACCATCATGATACCTAACCAAGATATCCCAAGCTTCCTTTGACTTCACGCATTTGCTTATCTTCTCAAAGTGATAAGCATCTACATTCTATTGCATGTAGAATAATGCTTTGCAATCCTTCTTCTTTGCTTCTCTGTGCGTTGCTCTTTGTGCTTCATTCGCGTTTGCTGCAAGATCGTCATAACCGTTTTGAACAATCTCCAACACATCTTGAGCGCCAAACAGGGATTTCATCAATGCACTCCACCGATCCCAGTTATCTTTGTCAAGTGTCAAGATGTTGCTAGCAAAACCTCCATTACCCGCCATATTCGTCAAGATTTGTCAAGAATCACTCAAAAGATTCACCAATCTCTGAAACGAACCGGAGCTCTGGATACCAATTGTTGGCGCAGCGGAATTTGACCACAAAAATTAAGCACACACACAGACACACACACACAGAGAAGGTTATTGTGAAAAATGTAAAGAATTCTGCTTTACTTCCACTAGAGGAAAACTAGTGTTAAACAAGCCTGGTGACAAATTGTGATGTTTTTGTGATATACTTCCACTGGTGGAAGTCTAATTATATACTAGTCTGTTGCTTTTCACATAAGCAACTATAACTACCTATGACAAAACAAATTTCACAATTTCTAGGTAGTTAACAACAACTAACTACCTCTAACTAACTTCTAACTTCTAAATGATTAGAATTATACAACTTTTAACAATAATATATTGAATTTTTTTAAGACACAATTTAGGTGTATTTCTTTTAAGTATTTTTCATATGCTTCTTAATATAAAATTTAATTTGTTTCGGTAAATTTAGTTTAGTTTTTTTTTTACTTCGTAAATTTAGTTTAGTTGGTAGGAATATTATACGTAATATTGTGTTAGAACCGGGGTTCAAACCTTTTTGTTGTCATAACAAATTTTGAAAAAATCATGAATTTCAAAAAATCATAGTTTGTTATGTTAAGAAACATATGAAAAGTACCTAAAAAAATACAAGGCTAACTAACAAATATAAATATATAATTCAATTTTTGTGGTTATAACAAACTTTAAAAAAAATTACAAGTTTGATGAAATCATAGTTTGTTATGTTAAGAAACATACAAAAAGCACATAAAAAAATGCAGATAAGTTTTATATTTTTTTTTATAATAAAACATACTGGATTTGAAACTTAATTAGCATTCATTATAAAAGCAATCAAACATTCCACTTAACCAACAATAAATTATGCTCGGTTAATAACTTATATATTCTATTAATTAAACGAGCATAATTTATTGTTGGTTATGTTGATTCGAAAACACATAAATTTCATAGATTATGTTGATTCAAAAAATACTAATAAGAGGTGGTGGGGAAGATGGCTATGCTATTATGGTGTTTATGGCAAAATAGGAACCACTATGTGTGGAATGAAGCTAAGATAGGTGCTAGACAAGTAGGCATACAAGCTGGAAGTATGTGGAAGGAGTGGGCGCAAGTGCATAAGTTGAAGAATGAAACAAGTCCAACAGTAGGTATAAGTACAACAATCCTCTCTATGGCAGGTCACACATCTTCTAGTTGGCAGCCCCCTTCATCCGGTTATTTAAAATGCAATGTCAATGCAAGCTTCTTTGATACAGTTAATGCTACAGGTTGGGGATGGTGTCTACGAGATCATCAAGGTAGATTTATCTTGGCAGAATCAAATATCACCCAAGCTAAACTCAATATTATTGAAGGAGAAGCTATGGCTGTGAAAGAAGCTATTAGTGAGTTGATACAAAGAGGCTACTCTCATGTGATTATTGAAAGTGACTCACAAATAGTTGTTGAAGTTATCTCTTCCACAAGACGCGGATACTCAGAATTCAGCAATTTAATTTCACAAATTAAGTCTTTGTTGTTATTAGTTCCTAACTTCGAGGTAAAGTTTGTTAGGCGTCAAGTAAATATGGTCGCTCACTCTATAGCAAGGGCGGCATATTCTAGAACTAGACGCTGTATTTTTGAGTCGATTCCTCATTGTATCATCAACTATTTGAATAATGATATGAATTAAGTTTGCTCTTTTCAAAAAAAAAAATACTAATGAAAAACAAGGGAATTTATGTTGAATCGAAGGAGAAAACACTAACATAGACCTAAAGACAAAATCATGAAATTTAAGAATCAGTCAAAGTCAAAAATTAGTTCACCTTTCAGAGATAACGAAAAGGGAATCAGAATCGGTAATAGGAATAGGAATCGATTGCAGAAAAAATGAGTAAGTATAGAGAGTAGAAGACAAAAAATGAAGAAAAAAAGAGAGTATTGTAACAGCCCGGGCCCCACTCTTATATAGTCGATGACCCGGCTGCCACCTCACGAACTTCTCCGCCCCCCTCCTCACTAGTGAAGTTTTTGCCTTCCGTGGGAATCGAACCATGCACCCTGGGTTAAAGTGCATGTTCAATCCATTCCCACTACCAATTGAGTTGCGGCCCACTTCATTAGGCTTTGAAGTTTGTGTTCGTTTCCTTTTCAATGTGTCCTTCTTTGGAGACCATGTATTTTTTTTCCTGTAGGACAAGAGTACTCGTGAACAACCAGGCCCTTCCCTCTAGGTAATGCAGACCAGTCCTTAGTCTTGGAGGAGGACTCACCCATTTCATTAGGACAAGACTCGCGAACAACCATACCCTTCCCTTTAGGTAAGGCAGCTTCTGTTTGATTGGATGGCTCGGTAAATATAAAAGTATTTTTTGTCCCAGCCTTTTTTACCAATTTGAATTTGTGAGTACTAAAATCAAACCTACATAAAACAATTTCAAGATCAAATCAAGAATACAATTGAATCTTATACCTTTTACCTTTTTGTTTTTCTGGCTGAGTTCTCAAGCCAGCTAATTCAGTCACTAAGCGATCTGGTTTAAAATAATAAACCCTAATTTTATAAAAATTGTGTCTTCAACAATTTTTGTTTGAAAAAAATTAATGTTGTATTTTTTCACACTTGGTTCTTGGTATATGAGTAAGTTCATACGAAATGAGAAAATTATTATTCAATAAGAAAGATATATGAAAATCTTAACAAAAATTAAGATAATAAAAAAAAAATGTGATTCACAAATACGGGCATATAGAACAAATCAACACATAGGGAATCAAAATTTACAAATAAATGTTTATGCCATATACATGATGTCTAAATATTAGATCTTTAGGGTTCATATACATGTTTAGATGTAATTGGGAAAAATTCTCTCTAACCCCCCCCCCCCCCCCCACACACTTCTTTTTAACCCCTCCTAAAATCCCAAAATATCCTTGACTTTAACCCCCCCTAAAATCTCTAAATTCGGGACGCATCTCACGAAGTGTACTTCGGGAGATACGTCCCGCATTTGATTACACCCCCAAGTTTTTAAGTTCAGTATCGATACTGAAAAGTTCAGCATCGATACTGAAATGATTTCTGGGGAGTTTTGAGGGGGTACAGGTACAATTTTTAAGTTCAGTATCGATACTGAAAAGTTCAGCACCCATACTGAAATGATTTCTGGGTGAGTTTTTGGGATGCAGGCCAAGTTTTTAAGTTCAGTATCGATAGTGAAAAGTTCAGCATCGGTACTGAAATGATTTCTGGGGATCAGTATCGATGCTGAAAAGTTCAGCATCCATACTGAAATGATTTCTGAGTGAGTTTTGGGATGCAGGCCAAGTTTTTAAGTTCAGTATCGATACTGAAAAGTTCAGTATCGATACTGAAATGATTTCTGGGTGAAAAATAACTCATTTCGTGACGTAGATCCCGAAATGCATTTCGAGTTCTACGTCCCGAATTTAATTGAAATGCCCCCTAAGGGCAAAAAAGGTAGTTAGGGAGGGGAAAAGAGAATTGTAGAGGGAGCTAAAGAGAATTTTTCTGTAATTGATTTTATTATTCTATGTTCATATAAATCAACAAACCTAATATCATATATATACACGATCTTGTCAAATCAAAATTAGATCTTTAGACATATAGATCTAATTGGTTTTAGTCATCCAACATCATATGGTGATATAAATCAACAAGCATAAAAAAATATAACAAGATTAGATTAACAATAAGTAATTAAATCTCATTCAAGAATAATAGTGGAGTAGATCACATATACATGATGTTGTCAAACAAAAAAATTGGATCTTTAGAAGGTTGATATAAATCAACATAGATCTAATTGATATTATTATCATCCAACATCATCATATGTTTATATGAATCAACAAACCGATGCATAGAACAAAATTAAACTAAAAATACACCACTTAAATAATAGTGGGTAGAAGAACAATAACATCGTGCGATGAAGAGCAATTGTAATATCACACCTTTTGACACACTCCATTTAACACACCCATTTTTATTGGAGCCACGTCACCTCTCAATTTTTAAGTTTACCTGGAAACCGGTTCTACAGGTGGAGAGAGAAAACACAATTTCTTTTAATTAAATTTAATTGATATGCTGCATCTCCATCTCAAGAGAATCAATTCCTTTCTCGTACTTTTGTTGTTTATATGATCATTCTTACTTTGTTTGCTTCACTTCTACCCATGGGCGGATTTACCACCCGGGCTGCAGCCCGGGCTCGGTCGGAATTTTTTGGTATTAATTTAAGTTAAAATTGATATTTTTAAGGATTGATTTAGGGCAAAATTGAAATTGTTTTGTTCAGAACTCAAATTTTTCACCGCAAAATAATTTGTTTTGGTGTTCTAGGAGTTAATTTAAAGTAAAATTGAGAGTCGTAGAAATTAATTTATAACAAAACTGAGTTTTTTTTTTCAAATTTAAAATTTTCATTGTAAAACTGAATTTTTTGTTTAAATTTTTAATTTTGCCCGGGCTTTATATGTTTTCTGGCTCCGCCACTGCTTCTATCAGCACAAGATTCAATGTTTTCTTGTGGAAAATTAGGAGGGTTTTTCTTCTTAGCCACTACAAATTTCATATTATTAATTTATGGGTCATGTTAACATTTGCCCAAAAATTACTCTAAATAATAATTTTATTTTAAAGAAAACAATGTTTCACTTTAAAAAAAATAAGAAATGAACAAGGTCCAAGACTATATTTTTTTTTTTTTGAAACAACCATATTTCTTTTATTAGTATACTAACAAATGCCTTAAGGGCACAAACATTTCCCTTAATTTATTTACCTTAATTCATTCAACTCAAACCCTTTTCGTTTATTCTAGTATTTTATAATTTAATTGTTTCTCATTTAATCGAGTGTGAGAATTTAAACCTCACCAATAAAAAAAGCTAGAGTGGGAACAAGAATGTTATCATCTCTTATTTTTAAATGTTGCTAGCTCAGCAACATCTAACCCTACTTTTTTCTCTCCTAAACAACATTAATTGCTTCACTTAAATGTTAATTATAGTCTATAGACCCCACCTCATTGTTAAGCATATACTTATTTTTTAAATATTTTTAATCCATTATTTTTGACACAATGTTCACTTTTTTATCTGCTTCAACAAAATATTTTCTTTATCATTTTTTTTGTACAATTTAAATTTTTTCTTATTCCAAAGTTTAATAATTTTACAAAATATTTTTATTATCTCTATATGTTTAGTATCTCTTGGCCAATCCTTTCCACTAAAATTTTCATAACATGATTGTAAGAATCTTTGTTGATGGTGTAACACAAGTCTTCGGTTTTAAAATATTATTTGTCAATGACATTTTCTTTAAATCTAATAAAAAAACCAAAAATTGTAAGACTTTTGTCTATTCATATTCAAACGTCAAAACCAATCAATTCTACATGTTGTAATATATTTGTTCACACATGTGTTTTTGCACGGTAAATTATATGTTGCCATATCATGAGCAACTTCAAAAATATGATTAAAGATATTAATAATTAACAAAGATTACAAAGATACTGTTATAACTTCTAATTTGGTTATAACTTCTACATATATAATGCGGTGTCCAACCAATTGAGCTAAGCTAATAAAACTCTTTATTTTTGATAAAATCTTACTCCTTTTCAATATTATACATTCTATATGAATTAATTTATTGTTATATATATAACTGCTTATAAGATCCGTGCATGCACGGGTCGGAAGTCTAGTAGGATTAGTAACTTCTCAAAAAAGAATAAGGTGGAAAAGGCCAAATAGAGAGAAAAATTTCTCTTTAACCCCCCTATATTCTCCCCCCCTAACTACCTTATTTGCCCATAGGGGGTATTTAAGTAAAATTCGGGACGTAGATCCTGAAATACATTTCGGGATGTAGAACCCGAAATGATTTTAGTATCGATGCTGAACTTAAAAATTCGCTCCATTTCACCCCAGAAATCATTTCAGCATCGATGCTGAAAGTTCAGTATCGATGCTGAAATTAAAAACTTGCACTATTTCAGGTTCTAGATCCTGAAATGTATTTTAGAATCTACATCCCGAATCTCATTTCGGGATCTACGTCCCGAATTGAATGGCAATTTAGAGTTTTAGGTGGATTAAAGAGAGTATAGGGGGAAGAGAAATTTTAATAGAGAGTGAGGATGAACATCCAATTTGTAAGAGATAGAGACTAAAATAATAAAATAAAAAAACATAAGTGAAGATATTGTTTAAAAAAAACCCGCGAATTTTGCATTAATAATTGGACTCGTTTATTTACTCCACCGCCGTTCACTCCCTCCATTCCCGCCGGCAATGGACGACACACCGGAACCCGAACCCGAATCCGAATCTCAACCGAACAATTCTTCACAACCTCTCACTCTTCACAAACTCTCTTCCATAAGATCTCTTCTCATCAACCCTTCAACCCCAAAACCCACTCTTTCCTCAATTCTCCAAACCCTAACTCGTTCCTCACAACTCACTCACCACACTCTCACCCTACTCACCGACCTCGCAACTCACCACCCTTCCTTCTCCCAACTCGCCCTTAACTCACTCCTCACCGCCACGGAATCAACCAATCGTCTCGCCGTCGATTCACTCGCTTCCATTTCACAACTGACTTTCCCCAAACTCGATGATTCACGCTTCGTGTCCATGTGTTTCGGGTCTTCGATTCCGGGTCGGGTGTGGATGTTGAGGAATGCGGGATATTTGTTCGAGGTTCGACCTGCGTTGTTGTTTACGGTTTTGTTAGGGTTTACGAAGGATCCTTATCCTTATGTGAGATGTGCTTCGTTGGAAGGGCTTGTTGGTTTAAGCGAACGTGGTGAGTTTTGTGATGTTGGTATGGTGAAAGGTTGTTATCAACGTGGTGTTCAGCTTCTGAATGATATGGAAGATTGTGTTAGGCTCTATGCAGTTCGTGTTGTAAGATTAACTCTCTCAGTATGATTGGATTGAATTGAATCTTTAACATTTTCAAGTTTAGAAATTTTTTACTTATTTAAGTATTCATAATAATTTATGGATAAGTGCTTATTTAAAGACTTGTTAGGACTGACTTAAACAACTTATGACATGTCTATCATTTGCTTATTCCATAAGCTCTTCAAGATAGCTTATGAAAACTGTTTGTCCCTATGAAGCACAGACACGCCTTGGATTAGGCGTATCCCGTGTGTCCGACACGACATTGACACTTACAATTATATTGAATTATATCATTTTTTCAAATTTTTAGCAGTGTCGTGTCCGTGTCCGTGTCTGTGTCCTTGCTTCATAGGACTTTGTCCCTATTTTATATTTTGGTGTAGAAATAGCTTATACATACGTACTTATATGATGAAGCTTAACTAAGTTGTTTATCAAAATAGTTTATACAGTTTTAGGTTGCAAGGTTTGTAAATTGTAAGTAATAGTACGTATTTACCAAATGAAAAAAATAGTATTTTCTTTCTGAAAGTGAAATATTCCCTTCAAAGAAGTCAATTTAGAATTTTGTATTATGTGTCCCCGTGAGCTTAACTTAGTTGGTAGGGACATTACATTTTATATGCAGGGGCTGAGGTTTGAACCCCATACACTCCACTTATTCACCTTAAGGGTGGAATTTTTAGCCACTAGGCTACTTGACAAAAAAAAAAAAAATTTGTATTATGTTTCTTAGTGACTATTCAATAAATAGTATATCTTTTTTCCTCCCTCCTTTGTTGAATGGGAGATATTAGGCGTAGTATAACTCTATTCAATTCTAGGAATTGTTTTGAGGTTTATAAACATTAAATGAGAAACTTTTAAAAAAACATAAATGTGAAGAGTTTGAGGTTTGAGCAGACACATGATTTTCTTTCTGTTGACAATTTTTACACTGTAGGTGGTTTCATTGAAAAAATGTTTTTTCTTTTTATACTAAATCATGACTTTCGTTTTCAATAAAAAAAATATTGATTTTGGTCTTAGAGAATATACTTAGCATCAGGGTATTAAACTGTGATTCAATACTGTAATAAAGGTTTAGAAAGTCTCATCACATGTATTTATTCGTAATTTTTCACAATATTAAGATATCTCAATTTAAAACCGTGCTTAACAAGTGATATTATAAATTGTCGTTGTTGTTATGTTTTGAATGAGAAAGTACACACTACACACGGTGTTTTTCTCATATAAGTTGCATACTTGTTAAGTCATTGCTGAATGATTAATATTCTGTTTTTAAGCTACTTGTGTAAGCAGAACAGTATTTGAAGAGTTGATGGTAATCTGGTAGGATAGTTGTTTGAATGATGCTAGTTGTTGTATTTCAGGTAGCTTCTTGGGGTCTGATGCTATCAGCTTCTAATGCAGACATGAAGGCATATTGGTGCAATGAAGTATTTGCTAAGGTATATTTGTTATGTTGTGGACTTCACATGGTTACGTGGAGTCCATGTCATTACTTTTTTGTGTTGAGTATCTGTTTGAGTTTTCAGGCATTTCTAATAGTTATTTACTGCTCCCCTTAATATCACATATGGCATAACACATTCACTTCATGTGCATGTAGCTTTGTTCTATGGCAAGAGATATGAGCATGAAGGTTAGAGTTGAAGCCTTTAATGGCCTTGTGAAAATGGAAATAGTATCTAAGGATTTTCTTTTACAAAGCTTATCAAAGAGAGTTATAGGAAATGGAAAGCAAGCGGAAACTATGGATCAGAGCACTTCTGAACAATTTGCAATGTTGGCTACTAGTGTCGCTGGTGCAATAGTTCATGGACTTGAGGACGAATTTTTTGAGGTAATTTATTGAATATATCATAGCAATATATTGCTCTTTGTTTACAAAGGTTCATCTATAAGTTGACTGTGACTATCTTCCTTAATTTCAAGGCTAATTCCTTGTTTTATTATAATGAAAATTACACTTTGTTTCTGCTTTACCTGTAGGTGCGGAAATCTGCATGCCTGTCTTTGCACACACTGACTATCCTCTCTGATGAGTTTGCTCGTGAAGCCTTAGACTTATTAATGGATATGTTGAATGATGGTTCAGCGGTGGTTCGGTTACAAGCTTTAGAAACCATGCATCATATGGCAATTAATGGCTACCTAAAGCTTCAGGAAAAACACTTGCACATGGTATCTTTCTGCTCCTTCATTAGTCATTTTTCACTTTCCAGAATATAGTTCAGTGTCAATAATTTTTCTTCCGTTTGAAACTGCAAGATCCACCTCATTGTTATTGGTTAAATTTATCCTTCCCGTGATCCCGTCTATGTTTGGAGATTCAATTATTACACTCTTATTTTTATTTAATTTTCTTAACTAAAAGATTTATCTTGTTTTTGGGACCAAAATGGGGTTGGAGGTTTCTTGGTTAATAAGTTCTGCTCGCAGTGTGGTTGTATTCCTGGAAGATGAATGGATTATTCATTATTCATTATTTACGGTTGGTTTCAATATGATGAGTAAGTTATCTTACTAGGGTTGGTCTGGTGATGAGGGATTTAGGTAGTATGCATGAGGTCCTAGGTTCAAACCATGTTGCCTCCATTGTACACAAAAAAAAAGCAATTGATTTACAACCAAAAATTTCTAGAATGCTTGTAGAAAGCAATTGATTCTACTAGATTTGTAGAATGCTTGATCACTAGGGTTTAAAAAATTTCTTTTTCAAAGTGAAGAATGACTAGTGCGGTGCATAGAAAAATTGTTCTTGATGGAAGTCAGAAAGGTATGATCATTTTTGAGATTCATGGGAAATATATTGTATGATAAACAATAATGTGTTTTGGCATCTGAGAAGCTTAAATTAGACAGAGAAAAGCATACTCCCTATATCCATATAAGCACTCATTGCACATTTTACTCTTGCTAAGACAAGTTGGTAGATATACCTAATGTCCTAAACTATAATGTGTCAATTTTATGAGTAAATATACCTAGAATACCTTTTATATATGTATATAGTTATTTTTGACTTTTCATATTCCAAGACACTTAGTGATATTTAAATTAGTGGTTTATTTTGAAAAGAAGCAATAAATGTAATATAGTAATTTGAAGAAAAAAACTTGTATTTAGGGACAAAAAAAATGAATGCTTTTATTTAGGGACAGAGGGAGTATTTGTTGCTGGTAATCAAATGTAATTCCAGTGAATGTTGTGTCTTTTTCAAAAACAGTAGATATTAAATTCCACTTAGTTGCAGACTTTTTATTCTTCAACTAAAAAAAGTTTTGGATGGCCCTAAATTTAAGATAAAACTTTTTCCATAAATAGAACCTAGTGAACAGCGTGAAAGGGCTGATCTGATTTTTTATTGAGACGAGTTATGTTCATTGAGTGGGCTTTTCTAAGTGGAATCCTTAATTGTTTGCCAAACAGATGAAAGTTTATCCTGCTAATTCCCATAATATTCTTAGCTAATGTTTCATTCATTTTTCAGTTTCTTGGTGCTCTAGTGGACAACAGTAGGGATGTAAGATGTGCTGAAAGGAAAATACTTAAAATAGTGAAGCTAAATGATCTGGCAATGTTCAAATCATCTATTGACAGACTTATGGAAAATTTAGACAGTTATCCGCAGGTATGCTTTGTACTATGATGGTATAGCCTATTGACACTGGTAATAATTTGACAAAATGAATGAATTAAATATGTGGCAGTGTCGTGTTGGTGTCTAATACCCTTGACACGTGTACTGTGTCAGACATAGGACACGCCTTTGATCATAACTTCATAACTGCAAAACAAAACTACTATGTTCCCATTGTCTATTATTTCTTCAGAAGACAATGTGAAATCTCATGTTAAATTTTTAAAATTTCAAGATACAAGTCAGTTTTGTTTACAAAAAGAATGTGATCTTGCGAGATAAAATTGTTACGACATTGTTTATGAAAATACCAATTTTTTTGTTTTGTCATTTTCATTTAATTGGTTTAACTATTAGAATAAATAAATTGAAAGAAGGAATGGTCCCTTAGCAGAATCAGAGAAGAGATATTAGCTTTTACAAAACAGAAGTCATCGGGAAATTATCCGTCATGTCCCTTTGTTCCACATATTCATCAAGTCTATAGTCTTTTGCTTTATCAAATACATACTCTTACTGTCTTTTGAAATAGCAGAGTCATGATGCTAAATACTACTACTTTCTAGAAATTTGTAACTGTCATTTGTCACCTGTGTTTAACTATAACTACTACTCTTGCAGGATGAAGCTGATGTATTCTCTGCTTTCTCTCATCTTGGTCGAAATCACAAGAAATTTGTAGGCTATATCGTCAAGGGAACTTTTGAAGAGGTGTGCTTGTGTAGAGTATATATTATAACCACATATAACACGTTGAATATTTTGCATGCCAATGAAACAAATATAGCTAGTCTTTAGAGTTTAGAGAGAGTGGCGCTGATTAGTTTTGATGTTACTCTTACAGGTAGAAGCAGCTTTTGAAGGAAATGTTGAATTTAAGAGTGCAAGGATAGCTGCACTATTAATCATTTCTATATCCGCACCACTATTTAATGAATATTTAGGCATTATACCACCAGTGTTGTTTTGCTATGCAGTTACATTGCTAGATAGAATTTATTATGCTTTTAGTGATATCATGGATAAGGATGCCCTTTTGGCATACCTATGTGAGAAAAGTAGACCTCCAATTGCCACAAATATTAACCATGGGGAAGGGGAGCAACAGTTGCCTTTAATTGAAGGCGAGACTCCAAATTGTGCTAGCAATGGGGCGATTGATTCCAAAATTGGATCTCAAATCATGAAGGCACATAAAGAGCTAGTCAGCTATCAGGTAGAACAACATCAATCAGAGTGTAGTGAAGTTGCAAAATTTGTAAACTACATCCTTGCAAAGTTCCCTGATATGTGGCAAATGATAGAGACAGGTCTTACAAATGAAGTGTTAAGGTCTTTGAGGTAATAAATTGTACTATTGCTTCAGTAACATTTGTGCCTTGGCATTTACTTTCATTTGCTTCATATATATTTTTTAGTATACATTATTGCATGTATGATATAGGGATTCTGGTTATTTGGTTTGAGGGTTTGAAATTTAAGATTTCCTGAAAGCTTATAAAGTGGTCTTTTGGTTGTTTAACTAGCATATATGCATCTAATATTGGCTCTTTTTTTTATAATCATTTGATGTTGTAGGTGCTTGAAGGAGGAATTAACAACGTTGAAATTTGACTCTTTGGGGTCTCATGATGCCTTGGCATTTACGTTACTTTATCTCCAGATAATAAAACTGCTTGTAGAAGTGTGGGAGCACTTGTTACCAGCGAAAGGTTCATGTTCTCATGGAATGGGAGACTTGGAATTCAAATTGGGAAAGCTTGATAGGAGAATTAAAGAATTGATGAGTAAGTTTGTAGGTTTCTCCGCGGAAGAAGAATTGAATATTTTGGAACTTATATTAGTAACTTATGCCCTCAGGCTATGTAAATTGGAAACCATTTGTGTCAATCTTACATTCAAGAGGTTGACTTCTATATATTCATGCGTTGAATCCATCCTTAAAGAAAGATCAGTTTTGCCATCCAATTTTGTAGTTGAACTTGGTAAGTTATTACATGAATGTCAAACCACCTCCATCGATGGAGCTTCCTGCAGTCCACTTCAGATTGATAGATGTCTCAAGCTCTTCTCCCTGAAGAAGTTTGTGTTTCATGGAACGATCAAACATTTGAAGGCGGAACTAAGCATTTCCAATAACGACTCTCTACATCCTTTTCCCTTTGTTTCAGGACTACCGGTTAGTATACCGTGTGAAATCAAACTCCATAATATTTTAAGTAATTGTAAGTTGTGGTTGAGGATGAGTTTGGATGATGGTTTAGTACAGCATGTCTTTCTTGATTTTGACAATTTAGTAGGCTCTGGAGATGTAAGAAATTTTGTTTTTGTTGCCCCTTTTTACAGAACACCAAAAGCTAATTCTTTTACATTGAAAGTTTGTATCAGCTTAGAATGTTTGTTTGAAAATGTTAGTCCAATACAAAGGTATGGAGGACCAAAATATGAATTAGTGCCTCTTTGTAAAGAAAAACAAGTTTATTTTTCCAATGTTAATAGAGATTGATTTTATAGCTTGCATGGCTAGTGAAATCTAGCTCTTTCAATACATATGCACTTCCATTGAAATAACCCCTGTTTAGATATTTTTTATGAATTGTTAGAGTTTTTGTTACCACATAGAAACAAGGTATATGATTTTATGAATATTTCAAAATGGTCTCCGACTCTATTAAATTATAAATTGGTTTCTATCTTTAACCACTAACTATCAATTAAGTCTATATTTTACAACTTACTATCAATTTAGTTCTTAAAATTTTCATTTATTCTCAATTTGGTCCTTAACATATTCTTTTGAATGACTAATAATAAAATTAAGATATAGTTGGAGAACCTTTTGAAATATCTGCAAAGTTAGAGATTTATTAAGTGTGTTGAGAACCAAATAATGAAATAAGTAATTTGTCTCATTTAATGCTCTGAAAGTACTCCCAAATAAGTAATAAGGTTTAGGGTTCAAGATAGAAACAAAATTGGTAGAGGGAAACTTGAGAAGTAAAAATTGAAAAATTATGGTTAATCATGTTTTGCAAAAATTGAAAAATTATTGTTGTAAAAAAAAAATTGAGATATTTATCCTAAACCGTTAGTGATGACTAATCTCCATTGAGTAACAACACAAAGTGGGTGGATTAAAAAAAAAAAAACACAAAGTGGGTACTTCTCTCTTAATTGAATTTTCATCATATACATGAATCATGAATCGAATCACTGACCACATGTTTAACCTGATCAAGACTCTTACCACTTGGACAAATTAAATATCGGCAAAACAAACTCTATTTATCATAATTTAAGTTACATCAATTACTAGTTCAAAAAAAAGTTACACCAAATCTGAGATGAGAATTTAGATGCTAGGGACGAAACCGGTGGAATCAAGTTTCAGAGTAGGAATTCTAATAATCTAGAATAGAATTCGGTACAAATGAGATATTATGCAAAAACATAATATTGATTGAGAATTTGAGAGAAGAAGAGTTTTTGTTATAATGTTTGATTGATTTCAAATGATGAGGCCAAAACCTTCTTAAATACATCCAAAAAGACTAAAATAATAAAATGGCGTAAAGTAAACTATCATCTAAAAATAAACGATTAAAGTATACTTAATTTCCTATAACACAATCATAAAGACTTTGCACTCCATAATAACAAATCATCAGCATCACAGCAATTAAACCCAAAGAATAAATGGTCACAAAAAAATAATACAAGCCCCGGGGCATACTAGCAAAAGTTTCATTATCTTGTAGACTTGTTGGAGCATGACTGGGTGCTGCTGGACTAAGAGCATATGGTTCGAAAGTGATGTTGTTCAATTGACAAGGGAGTGATATGGCACAAATAGTAGGGAGCTTCATTGCCATTGCTACATCCATTGAAAAATGATCTTTATCACAAATGCAATTGGCCTTGTTTGCTATAATATACTCAAATTCAGAACAACATGAGTGACTTGGTTGTGAGTCATTCTCCATAAAATATGGTAGACACTCATCCACCATTGAACTTAGAAGATTTCTACATATTCTTGCTTCAGTCCAACTAGATATATGAGAGATTAGTATCAAAGCATTGTTACTTTTGAAGATCAATGCAAGAATAAAAACTAAAATTATCAACACATTTGCCATCTTGCAAGAATAAGATCCCTAATAATAGTTGTATTTGGTTTGTGCTGGTTGGTACTATTTATTTATTTTAAATTAAATGATAATTATCAACATCCAAAAATTATGGAATTTGAAACATACTTTTCTAACAAATTCACTATCATTTCTTTTTTAACAAAAAATTCACTATCATTTATCAACCACAATATTCTAAAATTGATCAAGTATCGCGTCAGATATCGTATCCGATACTGATACCCGACATATTTCTCAATACGTTTTGGGAAAATATTCAATGTTTAAATTTTATTTTTTAAATAAAAAAATGTCGACACTTCTGCGATACTCTCCGATACATATCAAAGAAGTATCCGGTATTTACATTTTATCTATTCTTTGAAAAGAAATAAAATTGATCCAAAAAAGCTAAAAATTTTGTTTATGTTGCATACAAATTCTCAACTCTCTCGTGAAAGAAAGATGAAGAATATAAGAAATGAGCGACAAGATTATAGAACATTAACAAAGATGTGTATGACTCGCTTTTTTGAATAATACTTACGATATATAATTCACATCAAATTTTAATTATGTTTATATACTTTACACTTATATATTTAATTTTTTATTAAAATATTTGACATTCATATCATTCTTACCTCTGTTATATATTGTTTTTTTATTATAAAAAAAACAATTAGCTTACAGTATCAGTGGCGGCAACAAGATATTGTGGGCAAACAATAGGTTTTTTTAGGTGGTAAGTTTAACTAAGGGTGATCAAAAGTCAAAATCGAACCAATTCAAAAGCAAAACTGCAAACCGAATCATTCCGAACCGAAAATTGCAAAAAGCGCATTTAGTTTGGATGAGTTTTCTGTCTAACCGCGCTGTTCGGTTCGAATGGCGGTTTTCATTTCTGAAAACCGAACTAAATCAAACCGCATTTTTAAATTTTACTTTAAGTTTCTTTTATGCAATACTACTATACTAGCCCAACAGGCCCAATACTACTATGCAGCCCAACAAAGTTTCTTCATTCACTTCTCTCATTTGATATTGTAATGATTTTGGAGTTATAATAATTTATTACTTTTTTTGTCATTCACTTCACTAATTTATTTTAGATAAACAACTTTTATCATGATGTTATTTCAAAACTTTTTTTTTTGATATTTTAAATTGTATGGTATTGTAATACATGTTAACATTTGCTTTGTAATATTATTTTAGATAAACAATTTTTATTAGTATTGTAATGTTATTTTGGAACTTCAATTTTTTTTTTGATGTTTAAAACTGTTCGGTACTATGTATATTGTAAACCCGCGGCGACCGAACCGCACCAAGCTGCATTAATTTTGTTTGGTTTGGTTTGGGTGTCTTTTTAAAAACCAACCGAACAAAACTGAACCGCATGCATTTTTATCTCGCAGTTCGACTGACTTTTTTGGTCAAAACCAAACCAAACCGCACCGTGATCACCTCTAAGTTCAACAATGTGCCTTCTTGTTGACAACATTAAAAAAAAATCGAACAACAGATTTTAGGCTAAAAAAATCTTTAAAAAAATTAAAAAGTAAATATTTATAAAATATTGTAAATATTGAATTAGACTAAAACAAATCTTTACAAAAAAATAAAAAAGGATTTCGTTAAAATATTATGAAAAAATTGAATTGTATTGTCAATGAGATTCGAAAAACAAATCTTAGCCTAAAAAATCTCTACAAAAAAATTAGAGAAGGTCTAATTGAATGACGTTTAAGAAAAAAAAATTGAATTTTAGGCAATTAGTTTACAAGTTAAAAAAATATTGTTGAAATATTTATTCTAAATTAAATAATAAAAAATTTAACCCAGATAAAAAGTATTAAATTATAGAGTTTTTTTTTTGACGGAATTATATGGAGATGTTTATGCTAAAATAAATACCGTAAAAAATATAAAAAAAATCCTATCTAAAAGATAGAATCTTTTTTTTGAAGCATAAAAGATAGAGTTTTGCTTCCAAAAAAAAAAAAAGATATTAACAAAATTTGAGATATTTATGGGAGACAAAAATCCTATATAAACAACGTTCAAGCTTATGTAATTGATTATTCCACCAAAAGTCTTTTTCTTTTCAAAGGGCTAGTAACTTCATTGTCACGTTACTGTCAAGTGTCAACTCGCCAAATTCACTTTTCCACTTTCTATCTCAATGGAAGATGATTTACACTGCTCTGCTACAAAGCGGAGAAAACTCGACGGCATCGGAATGAATATGATGGAGAAGATGGGTTATAGAGGGGGTGGTCTTGGGAAGAATGAGCAGGGTATTTTGAACCCTATTCAAGTTAAACTAAGGGCTAAAAATTCTGGTCTCGGTTTTAACGAATCCAACAAGACTATAACGGAGAATGGTGAACCGGTAAAGAAAAAAGGTGCATTCTTAAATCAAAAGAAGAAGAAGAAGATGAAACAAAAGGAAGTTTGTGTAACTGATAAGGGTTGCTTGACCAACAAGCAAGTTCATAAGATTTATGATATGAGGGGGCCGCAGATACGAGTGCATACAAATTTGTCTGATTTGAATGCTGAGGAGAAAATAAAGGAAAAAGATATTCCAATGCCTGAATTGCGGTATAATGTTGCACTGATAGTTCGGTTGGCCGAGGCTGATATCCAAGAGATTGATAGAAATTTGAGGAAGGAGATCGATATAGCACTTAACTTGAAAACTGAAAAAGAGAAGTTGGAAGCTGAGGCAGAATTTCAAAAGAAGCAGTTGGATAATTATGAGAATACAATGAGTTTGCTGGACGGAATCGGAGAAGAAAATGCCTTAGTTGATGAACTTATTCCAAAAGAATTTTTGGCAAATGAAAGTATTCGATACAATCTCAATTGCGGTCTTGATATGACGAACCAGGCTGTTGAAGATATGCAGGTGGTGCAACCTGATTTGAAGGAGAAGATGGAATTTGAGACTCAGCAGAAAGCAGCAGCCTCTGCTCAACAACAGGCTGCTGCAAGCTTGTACGATGATGCTGTGAATTCGGATCGTGTGAATGAAATGAGCGTGAAAGAAGTTATTGAGGCCTATGCTCAGGATCATGGTTTAGTGTTCAAACTTAAACCTGGTAGAATGCACAATGGTTATCAAATATATGGATTTGGTAATGTCAGTATAATAATCGACTCTCTAAATCAAAAGGTCTATGCCCGAAATGAGGAAACATGGTATTTAGTAACTCTTCAACGATTGCTAGAGTTACATATTAAATCCCTTAGTAAAAGACGCTGAAATTTGCGTTCGGTATGTGATGCCAACATCTCAGTTCTTAGGTACTCTAATTCTTTACGGTGTTTGTATCAGTTATTTTCTCTAGATTTGTTGGCTAATTAAGGACATTGTAACTTTCTTATATTTTGTTTCAATATCGAAAATACTGTTTAGTAATAATGCTGATATAATGTTACCTGCTGTTGCAGTTATAATCTTTGTTTTTCAGTAAATGAAGACAAGTTTTACGGATAATAGAGCAGAAAGTACCATCAGAGAGTAAGAAAAGCTTATCTGAAACAGTTTACTTAAGTGTTCAATTTCTATGCTTATTAATAAACACGCTTCTATAATAAAACCGTGCTTAGAACACTGATCATTGTTAATTTTCATTCCATTGCTGCATAACATAAGTAACATATTAATTTTTTTATGTTGCTCTTATAGGTTGAAGAAGCTTTTGAAGGTAACATTGAATTTAAGAGTCTTACATATGAGGTGAGATAAATCATAGCATAGCATTGTTTCAGTAACATTTGTGCCTTAGCCTTTACTTTAATTTCCTTCATCTACTATTTAGGATTATGTATATGTTGTATAGAGGAGTGCTAGCAACTGAGGATAAAATCAATCAAACCAGATTTTGTAGCATATTCACTAAGATTTGGTGAAGTTGTCTATGGATATTCAGTTGTCGGAATAACCAAACAACTCATATACAATGTGTGTTCATAAATCTGCATACACAAATTCACTCAGAGTCGTCCATGATATTTTGAGTGTTATATATTTAATACTACTACAAATATTTTTTAAGCTAGGCTTAAGTTCCAATAAAAAAAAAGATCCAACTTAGACTTAGAAAAAGTTCCAATAAAAAAAAAGGCATGTCTTATATTAAAATTCTTTGTTAATATTAAAATAATTATTTCCAATCTCAGCTCAAATTTGATTCACTATAAAATAGAAACACCGGAAAAGATAAATCTAAGTCACTGTCATTTCAAAATATTATTAAAAAAAAGATAGGTCACACTGAGTTCTTGATTCGCACAGGGCACCAAAAATCTTAGAGATGACCCTGCTCTAATGTTTTGTAAGATATGACTGAGCCTGTTAACTGTATATGCGGCCCTCGAAAGTAGCAGCTGCTCTATCAAACACAAACACCTTAACATAAGTAGCAGTTGCTCTACTAAACATTCAGGGTCATGCAAAAGTATATTGATCCTACACTTTACAAAAGCAATAGCATGGTGAAGAGCATTTTTGCAATCATGGAACAACATTCTGTCATTAATGACTGCAGGCAATGGCTGACATGAAACACCTCTTCACATTTGGTGATGTATAGATTTCCTTCCATCCTTGACCTTCCTTGTAACTCTCAACCTGTGTGCATATATACAAGAATCAAATATGAATGTGAGACTAATATTAATGGTACGTTTGATCTGCAAAATATAAAAATTGGACAGAACAACACAAGACATAAGAGCACAAACTTTTAAGGTATTGAACAATTTGTTATTTTGTACGATATTAATAGACTGTTTTGTCCTGTCTTTTATTTTTTAGCAGATCAAACGCGTGGATCACCAAAGGCAAAAGACTAATGTTAATAGATTTACTTACGGTATCGACAATAGTCTCACAATCATTAACACCACCAATAACATAGATGGAATCTTTGACAACTGCAGCAGCAAAATAACCTCTAGGATGATTCATTGATGTTTTGTCCACCATCCATGCCCCGAGACGAGGATCAAAGACTTCAACACTTGAAACCATTGTGTCTCCATCATAGCCGCCTAACGCATACCTATGCGTGGAATGAAAAGTTCAAGTGAAGCTTGTTTCAATTAACAACAGAACATTACAGGAGAAGAAAGTTAAGTCACAAGATCTGATAGGAGACCCTCTATCAGGCCACTCGGGTAATGCACAAGATGTTGAGTCTCGGGCATAATGAGTGTGTTGAGAGTCTCACATCGGATAAGATATGGCTTGCAAATGTGTTTATAATAAGTGAGAGACGTGTCACCTTACAAACCAATTCTAACTCAACTTAAAGTAGCGTCAACTCAAATTCTAAGAATTATCAAATGAATATTGAAAACAAACAAAAAGAGCCTTGTCATTCGTCACAATGGTTAGAGTTAGGGGTGTTTAAATCCACATCAAATAAAATAAAAACCATAACCCAATTTAACCGCACAAAAATCAATTTTTATTAGATGGATCACCTTTAACGAAAACCTCTCGGATCAGATTTCAAACATTTTTAAAACTGAATCCAGCTGCATATATAGATTTTCATACTAAGAATACAAAGATATACGTGATAAACACAAGGGCGGTCTAGAGGACATTCGGGAGGAGCAACCGCACAAGGCCCAAAATGTTCAGGGAACCAAATATACAATTTTTTTTCTTAGCGAGTGTGTATTAAAATATAAATATATATAATTAATATAAATATTTTTTCAGACATAGATTAACAAAAAAACTGTCAAATTTAATAAATTAGCCCACATGCATAAATCTAACAAAAAATCATAGTTGATATTAAAATAATTATTTCATGTACTAACTTCCAACCTAAATTTGATTCACTATAAAATAGAAACCCTGGAAAAGATAAATCTAAGTCACCATCATTTCAAAATAGGGCTCAAATTGTTGATTCGCACAGGGCACCAAAAACCTCAAGGATGGCCTTGTACATATTACAAAAACACTCCAATGACACTTGTGCAATTCCTCATTGCTACTACATCAATGAAATGATAATTAAAGGCAATCAAGAACAAGCAATGATGTTGAACTCACAATTTTTCATTTAGAACAACTAATGAATGACAGCCCCGTCTTGTATTCATGTTTGCTATTTTGGACCAAGCATGTTCCCTAGGATCAAATCTTTCCGCAGAACTGTAATTATGTTGAAGAGTCACTCATATTAGTACAAATGTACAAATATAAATAGAGTACATCTACTTATATAAAAGTAAGAAATAAAATCATTTTTAGATCAACCATGTTTACATGATAACTTTTTTCACAACATATACGAATCAATTGAACAGAAATCTCTCAAAATAAGTAGTGACGTAGTGGAAAATGAAGCCAGGAAAAAAATAGAGGATCAACATCGTAAAACATATCCTAATGAACGGAAATCAAGTTATAAATCTTACTTTAAATAGTAATTTCCATCATATCCACCAGTAGCGTAAATTGCACCATTGAGTTCCACTGCAGCAAGAGCGAATCTCTGGAAATATGAAGAGCATTCAAGCAATAAGTCAACAATTTTGTATGCTTTTCAAAGAAATTATCCAAGTGATTACTTTATTTATTCTATAATGTGACTAAGAAGAACATACATCTGTTAGGAAGAGCTGTTAGTTTACATCCTAGAAGTGACTCACACAAAGGCAATATATAAACTTTCTTATAACATCCTAAACCTTATCTAAATGTCATGTCTTGTGAAAAATATAAAAATAAAAACAGAGGAAGTACAATGTAAATGAAAAGCAGCATGTAATACAATTAATCCGGTTGTCATGTTAAGCTTATGCCTAAAAAATCACATAAACTCTTCCTTTGTTTTTGGTTATCCGGACCGTAATTATGCCTCTCAGATCTCAATCAAGTAATGAACATTTACTGTTTGAAAGGTTCACTTTACCTTGTCATGCATTGAACGTGCGGGGATCCACCGTCCAATGTCGAAATCGAGCATCTCAACTTCCGAAAAACACTCAACACCGTTGCCACCTCCAACAGCAAATATTTTTCCGTCCAAAGCAGCACCAGACAAGCTACCTTTCTCTTGGTTCAGAGAGGGACACAAGGTCCAGTTGTCAGAAATTGGATTGTACGACTCAACTACACAGACATAGACAAAAATGGTTAACAAAATTTCATCTCATTGTAAAAAATGACAATTTGAAAACCAGAGTAAGTTATCATACCTGAGTCAAACCAGGCACAATCATTTCCACCACCGAAAACATATACCTCACCGTTAAACTCTACAACTGAAGCAAATGACCGAAGACAGTTCATAGGCTTCAGAGACTTTATCACATTCTGAGAAGTGCAGTACATATCCAAAGCTGCCAAGGATGACTCTCCATCAGAGCCGCCAATTAAAAAAAATGAATCTTTGAGATCTAAATGCAGCTCAGCAGTTGGATTGATCACAGTCTCCTCAACATGTGTCGGAGGAGTATCAACATGTTTCGGAGGAGTATCACGTGTAGATTCCAAGAGCACACAACGGTCTTTTAGAAGCTGAATTTGAAATACTGCCTCTTTCTGAACGGAAACAAAAACCAAGCCAATAGTGATATGAGAAAAGGCATATTCAAGTATAATATGAAAAATATAAAACAAGTGCGATTAAATTAACGAAGTTCACTTCAAAAGATGATTCGGCCTATTACCAGCTTCTGCTCCAAGTAGTTACTCCTTTCAGCTTCAGTTTTACTAAAATCTCTAAGTTCTTGGATCTCGTGCACCAACTATAGAATATAGATACTTTACAAGTTAGTTGTCCGTAAAAAAACTAATATATTACAAATAATGACAGTTATAAAACATTCTCAACCACCTGAGCTATGTTGTATTGGTGCTCTGATGGAGAACTGTAATTCTCCTCCTTCTCAGATGGAGAATTGTAATTCTCCTCCTTCTGTAACGGTGAACTGGAATTCTCCGCCTTCTCCTCTGAATGTTGTCCTTCAGACCAATTCTCATCCGCATAAGCAGCGTCAGTTACATTGTAATCAAAACACAGATTCTGATTTTCATGCTTAGCAGTCAATCCCTTTAGTTTCAGCAATATGAGGTCCTTCTCGCTCTGTCCTGCTTCCTCCGTATCAGTTGAATGGGTATCTAAAGGCTTAAAGCATTCATCTAACAAATCACTGTCATTGGAACCTGATATCATACTTGAGTGGGTAGAATGGTGCTCATATAACTCTGATTCAGGCATTTTAAAAGTTTTGGATTTCCAAGAAGGATCATGCCAAGCAAGACCTCGTGATACGGGATCTCGTGGAACAGTTGCTCGGTTTGTATTCAGAGGAACAAAATTAGCTGGGGCAGAATTAGCAGGGGCAATTGCGAAGGGTTTCATCATGGCAATCAGTCGGCTTGTTTGTCCATGGTCAAGCTCAAACCAGAAATGGGTAAGAAGATAGTAGTTCTCCTCAATAACAGGTTTAAATTTATCTTCAGTAAGTGGCCGGCAATGCAATCGAATTCGGGTTCGCACCTTGAACATTAAAAAACATAAGCATATAGACATTAGTTCCTTTTCATGAATAATGAATAATAATCCATAGTTGTCAACAAGAAAATTTTACCTGGGCCGGAAATTGTGTTACTTCTGAACCGTCAGATGTCCATCCATAGCGATCTAAATACATCCTCCCTTCACCAGCCGCCTCAAATATCCCATGAAGCGTCCGGTCAGTATAGTTAAACAGGAAGAGAGGCAAACCCGGTCGAATGTTCTTCACATACGAGAAATGTGAAGCAGGTAAGCCTATTGAAACAAATAAAAGTTCTATGAATTAAAATTCACAACCCTTAACCAAAATGCCTAAAAAGTGAAAACTTGTAACCAACACTGAACAAAATGCAACCATCATGTAACCATGTTCAGGTAAAGATCTGACTTTACAAGTGTTTCCATGTTATATAGAATAAATAACACGATTGATTTCAAAATGCTTTGAATAATGTAAGTGTTCTTTCTCAGATTCATACTAACAGTAACAAAAACCACACATACTATTAATCAAAAGAAAAACAATCACATAAAAATGATTTACCAAATAGTTGTTTAGTTAAACATTCTTTAATGGTAGCATTCTTGCAGCCAAATATGACACCACCAAGCTGATCCGTAGTCAAATTTCTTCCTAATGAAGGATTAGGACCAAGCGAGTTAAGTTTATTCCCACTTAAAGAAGAAATTGGTGTTTTCTTCCTATTCAACATCCTGTCATAAGAACAACAAAAAGGTTAATGTCTCATTTACAATCTATAGCAAAAACTGAAATCACAAACAAACCTAACTTATTATTATTATTATTCCGATTACTACGCTTCATCTAAATCGAAAAATGAAAATCGGGGTTTGGTTAACAATGGTTTTTCTTTGAAAGATATGAACACAGAATGAAAAGAACAAATGCAAACACAAATTTCTTCACTACATCACCTTAATAAGCTATTAAATGAAAACCAAAAATTTAACCAAAAATGGCAATGCTACCTTAAAAACCCACAAGGAATCATTTTCCAGAAACAGAAAAATTGATCATGGACCACATTCAAAGAGAATAAAGCAACAATAAACACTATTACAAAACTAAAACACTCACATGAAGATCATAGCTGGCAAACACTAAATGATCATTGATGAGTAACAAATACTACTAAGTTGGAAGTATGAAGCAGAAAACAAAACAACATGAAGATGAAAAAGTAAAGTAAACATCAAAGTTTCAAACTTTATTCAAAAGGGTTTAGATTAATAGCCTCAAATGTTTGAAATCACATGCAAATTTCATAACTTAACGAAAAAAGTTCATTTTTTTAGATTATTATGATGATGAACAAAGTTTTGGGTTCATAGTTCATACCTTATAGAATGTGAAATGTGAAAAAGTGAGTGATGAAAAGCTGAAGAAAACGAAACCAGAGAGAGAGAGAGAGAGAGAGAGCGGAGAATGAGAGGGTAACCAACAGTGAAGAAGAAGCAGAAGTAGCAGTACAAAGAAAACGAGGGAGCGGTTTTTTTTTTTGTTTTTTTATTTTTTTTTATTTTTTATTAGTCATACATAAACTATGTGTGTTTGAAAGACCAATAAGAATGAACTATGCATCATTTGAATCAACCATATGACCCAACCATTTGACTCAACATATCAAATATTTATGCAGTTTTTTTTATCACGATAAATTTTTGTAAAATGAAGAGGATATAAGTAGATTTTATTTGTATTGGGGCTGAATTTTAAATTATCATATCTTATTTATGGAAATTGAAGTGTTAATAATATCTGGGTTAGTTTAGCATTAGATCTAGCCAATTAGGTAGTAAAACGAATGATGATTTTCTGCTGTAACACAATCACAAAATTTCAAGTGATAACTAATTACAAAAGTTGATTTGAGATCAAACGGTCCAAATCAGCACATTGATTTTAACGTTATTCAACAATTTCGACCGTTGATTTAAATGAAATGTTTGATACCTAGAACTACGTCACACAGTTACTACAACAAATCATATTTTATCATAAAACCTAATTGACAATTTGAACTACTAATAGCATATATTATTAAATATTAACTTTACCTTCTTCGTGATTCAAACATCTTTGACAAATGGGGAAATTAATTGTTGAGGCAAAATTGATGAGATGCAAGAGTTGTCGAGGTAGAACTGATGAGAAGTAAAGTGATGGAGCGAAAAAACTCACAGTTGATATGAGTGAAGAAAATAAATTATAGAGGGTTAAACACTTGACGAACTGGTGGTGTATAGTGGGGGAAGGGAGGACTGGAGTTAATATGGGTGAAAAAAATATGGGAAGTGGCCAATAATTTTCGCCAATCAGACATAAGACAAAACACTCGATTATTTGATGGCGTATGGTGGAGGTTGGGCCAATCGATTTCGCCCAAATTAAAAAAGCTTGAAATACATGCTTGAAGTGACAACTAATTTCAATATCGAGTAAATATTTTTGGTTGAGATCTAAATGAACATCAAATAAGATAAAAGTAACATGCGATTGAAATTGTAAGACGCAAGTCAGCAATTTCTCATCACTGTCAATTGTGTGAATAATGTATATATTTAAACAACTATTTTTTTTTAAAATGTATTTAAAATTTATCAATTAAAAATGTTTGTTTGAGTTTGACGCTATGTCAAACATACCGTCAAAAAAATGCCAAACATAAAATTCCTTGTTGAGTGTATTACCAAAATCATTTGTTGTACTAATAGTAGACCAAATTAATTCTAATTTACAAAATTGAAAATTTAAATTTTTATTTATTCATGAATCATAGACATCACTTGTATATACATAGCACTACCATTTTGTGGAACTATACAAATCACATTTTACCCCATCTCAAATCTATTTGTGAACATCTATAATGTGTGATACTCTTGCCTATCTTACTTCTCATGAGTATAGGGAAACTCAAAGCCATGTAAAACACTCTCATTTTTACTCTTTGAACATAAAACTCCGTATAACCACGGGGTACGTGATGTTGGGTTTAATTTGGTTTCGAACATATAAAAGTGATTTAAACTATGAAATACTATAAAATATGATAAAATTATTAATTTCAATATTATCAGCTTGTTATAAAATAAACAGAGGAGATTTTATTTTACTTTTACATGATATAATATATCTTTATAGAGATTGTATAAATCTTAAACTTATTGTCGATACTAATGGTGTAGTTCTACTTCATAGTCACATATTACCTACTTTTTTTTTTCCAGTTCGGTTTGGGTTGAGCTTGCTAAGTTATATTGGATAATGAGTTGATTGATACTAATTAATAGAGTTAAGTTAACTATTGTGGTTTTATTTGATTCAGTTTTTGAAATAAAAACCGCAAACTAAATCGAACCGCGTAGTTGATCAACATAAAAATGAACCGCCCGGTCTAATGAAATTCGGTTTTTGATTTGGATTGGTTCGGTTTGTGATTTTATTTTTAGGTTGGTTCAGATATAAACATCCACTAAGGTTAGTTCTAACATACATAAATGATGCATATGGTGCATGGTACACAAGTTAATGATATTGTTATAACGAATATGAATTTTACACCATTAAATTGAAAGTTTATATCATATAAATCATTCGTGTCAAAATTAAAAAAATAAAATAAAAATTATTTGATATGTTATTGAAATTAATCAAAATTAACACTATTTATAATCAAAATTCATAAACCTTTATAATTTATCTATTTTTTAACCTATTTCATTTAAAGGAGAAAACTAACGTGCGCGATAAAGGTATATCTCAACCAACTTAATAAAGAATTGCACTTTATAAAAATCAAAATATTATTTTTTTCCAATATAAACTTTTCACTTTTTATTTTTTAATATGTGCCTTTAAACTTAGGATATATATTAGCATAAATCTTCGTAAATGTAGCTTAATTAACAAAAACATCACATTTTATATTAAACAGTTTAACACCCCAATTATTTATTTAAAAATAATAAAATTTCTAATCAATACCTATATACTATTTGAGCAAAACAAAAAACTAAACAAGAGTTAGTTTGAGTTAGTAATAGATGCCAAATGCTAAGTTCTTTTTCATTTTCTATTTCCTCCCACACATATCTGATCTCTGTGCACCAGACACCCAGATCACACTACCAAATCCCCCTTCTTTTGTTTTGTCTCATTCACTGCACCAATGCCACACCTCATAAACTGAAGGACACACCCATTGTACCTTCATTTCACACTATTAATAATGATTAAGACGTTTCTCTTTTGTTTCTTTCTTTTCTTTTCTTTTCTTTTCTATTATTTATTTATTTGTTAGCCCAATTTAAAATTCCAAATTGCCTTGTCCAAATTACTTGATTTGATCATAAGAATCAAATGGGAAAAAATTAAATTCAAATCAATTTTTATTAATATGTTAAGTGTGACCAAAAGTCACACATTAAATAAAATAGTAGATCCTAATTAACCGCAATCTATGATGCAACATCTGTTATAACCAAAAACATGAAAAATGTAACGAAATTGAAATGTTATTATGAAAATCTAAGAATTGCACTTTATAATCTATGATGGCAGGTTTAGTATTAGTCTTAATGAAATTGAAAGACAACCAAAACATAAAAGAAAATAGTTGCATATATATTTATTTTATTATAATGGGAAAACGACCCATCCTTTTTTTAAATAAGCAATGAAACTAAGCAATCTTCTTTCAACTTTTTCCTTTTTATCCATTTTCATGCAAAACAATATTTGGTTTTTGGAAAAAGTAATGCAACGCAGTACTCCTCAGTCCTCACTCAGTACTCAGATTTTGTTCTTTTATTAGACTGACGGGGGTGGAAATAGAAAATAAACGTAATTATTATTATGTTTATCTGAGCCCATTTTGCATTTTATGATGCTTTTGCGTGAAGGAAAAGAAAAAAAAAGATACTACTTCCTTTTTGTGTTTGGATCAGTTTTTTTATCATGCTAACCATTTTATTTGTTTTTTTTTAAGTATATTATAAAATTGAAAAATGAGTTTTAGACTTTTTTTAGATAGCTAAACTTGGTTTCGTTTTCAAGAAAAATAAATGGCTTAATCCATTCTTTATCCATAGTTCTATTATTTCTAATATTTTGTTAAAGGAATTATAAAGTACGTTTATGTAGATTCTAATATAAAAGAATTAGTGATTTTTAAAGTTTTTGATGTGAAGATACATCCGTATAAGAATTTTAAAATTAAAGAAATTTTGTGGTATCTTCATTAATATCTTGGACTAAATACAACTCAGATGGAGTTGCTCATAGTAGTTTTGAATTCTGATAATGCAGTTTGTGGTAGTGTGTTTAGATAATATCAAGTTAAATTTCTAAGTTGTTATGCTTCCAATATTCATGCTTCATTTACTCTCGATGTAAAATTTACTATAGTTATTTTGTCCATCCAAATTACTTTTAATAAAATTTGATATTATCTTTAATTTAAAACTAATTCACGTCTTGTTACCTTGGTATTCCAACAACCTTACGTAGTCACATTGTTACCGGACCTTCATAATAGATAAATAAATTGCACGCGTCTTGTTTTATCTCCGCACTCTTTTTCTCTTAAAATATTTTTAATTAATTTTTAAAACAATTTGTTTATTTTACGAACATTATTTAAAAGTTATTTTCATTGTACTAGGTAGACACTAGAATATCTCTCTGACTCTCTGTTGTTTCGTGGTGTTGGTTAGTGGTGACCCTTTCATTTTCCGTTCCACCACCTCTCACTCTCTCTTCCTATCTAAGTAGTGTGTGTTTCACATTTTATAAGGTATGAACTCAGAACACTCTTCATCATCATAAGCAAAAAAAATGAGCTTTTTTCGTTAAGTTATGAAATTTGCATGTGATTTCAAAGATTTTAGATTATTAATCTAAACCCTTTTGAACAAAGTTTCAAACTTTGATGTTTACTTAACTTTTTCATCTTCATCTTATTTTCTCTTCTATTTCATACTTCCAACTTAGTTTAGAGTACTTGTTACTTGTTACAATCTTTTGATACTTTTGCAAAGTTTTTAAATGTTAGTAGCTTTTAACTTTGTTACAGTGCTTATTGTTTCTCTTTGATATGTATGTGGTCATAGATAATTTTTTAAGTTCTTGGAAAATGATTGCTTTAAGGTTTTTATAGTAGCATAAGCATTGCCATTTTCTAGCTAACTAGCTTAGTAGATTGTTTTCATATAGGAAGAAATATGAAGGATGGTCACTCCTCGGATAAGGTGTGTCTCGGTGTCAGAAATGCGTGGTGTCCGACACCGACACTTTCGATTAAGGAATTATATGATTTTCTCAAAATTTATCGGTGTCCGTGTTGTGTCTCTGGTGTACGTGTCCTTTATGTGTCTGTGCTTCATCAAGAAAGTTCTAATCCCAGATTTTTTTTTCCTTCTGATTTTGAGAAAGCGTAATCAGAATATTGACAAGTTAGGTTTGTTTGTGATTTCATATAGGAAGAATTATGAAGCACGGACACTCCTCGGATTAGGCGTGTCTCTGTATCTGACACCGACACTTTCAATTAAGTTGAATTATATCATTTACTCAAATTTGTATCCGTGTTGATGTGTGATGTGTCCGTGTTGTGTCTGGTGTATGTGTCCTTTATGTGTCCGTGCTTCATCAAGAAAGTTCTATTTTGCTAAGCTAATCCCAGATTTTAGTTTTCTGATTTTGAGGAAGCGTAATCGGAATATTGATAAGTTAGGTTTGTTTGTGATTTCAGTTTTGGCCATAGATTGTGTCAATGAAACACTAACCTTTTTCTTCTTATGCTAGGATGGCGAATTGGAAGAAGACACAACAAGTTTACTCTCCTAGTCCAAACCATATGGCATTTAGAAGAAATTTGACTAAGGAACAGCTTAGTGGTGTCATATTTGGGTGCGAAACTGCTAGATTTAATGAATGTTTAACCAAACAAATATTTGGTAAGTCATTTTCATGTGATTGTTTTTATTTTAGTCAATAGCATGTGTGGTTTTTGTTAGTTTGAATATAGAACACTTACATTACAAAGCATTTTGAAATCGACGTGTTATTCATTCTAAATAACATCGAAACACTTATGTAGTTAGAACTTAACCCGAACGTGATTACATGATTCTTGCATTTTGTTTTTGATGCCACAAATTATCGGTATTGGTAACGAGTTTTCTGTTTTTACTAGGCATTTTGGTGAGGGTTGTGAACTCTAACTCAAGGAACTTTTATCTGTTTCATTAGGCTTACGTGCTGCACATTACTCGTATGTGAAGTATATCAGTCCTGGGATGCCTCTTTTCCTGTTTAACTATAGTGACCGGACGCTTCATGGAATTTTTGAGGCGGCTAGTTCCGGGAGACTGTTTATGGGCCGCTATATATGGACTGCTGACGGTATAGAAGTGACACAGTTTCCGGCGCAGGTAAAACTTTCTTTTTCTTGTTTTGTATAATAGATATAGTACTATTTAAGACAATTATGAAATATGAATTATTATTCATGAAAAGGAACTTATGTGAATACGCTTCTGATTTTAATGTTCAAGGTGCAAACACGAGTTCAGTTACAGTGTCGGCCTCTCTCGGAAGATATATTTAAACATGTAATTGCTGATAACTACTATTATCAGGACCATTTCTGGTTTGAACTTGACCATGGACAAACGAGCCGATTGATTGACTTACTGAAACCCTTGGCAATTGCCCCTGCGATCACAGTTAAAATGCCTGAATCAGAGTTAGGGGAGCATGATTCTACCCACTCAAGTATTATACCAGGTTTCAATGTGAGTGATGAATGCTTTCCGCCATTGGGTTCCCGTTCAAATGGTAAGGAGAAAGCAACACAAAATGTGAAGGACGTATTGATGAAACTAAAGAAATTGGTTGTTGCTCATGAAAATCACAATCTATCTTTGGAAAACCGTGCAAGTGATACTCCTCATGTGAATGGTATTTGGTCCGAAGGAAAGCAATTAGAGGAGAAGGAAGCAAATCCCAATTCACCATTAGAGAAGGAGGAGAATCCTAGTTCTCCATTTGAGAATGAGAAGAATACCAGTTCTCCATTAGAACATCAGTACAACATAGCTCAGGTGGTTGAGAATATTCGATAACTGTTATTATACGTAATATATTAATTATTTGTACAAATCACTAACTTGTAATGTATCTATGTTTTATAGTTGGTGCAAGAGATCAGAGAACTGTCGGTTTTCAAAAAAACTGAAGCTGAAAGGACTAACTACATGGAGCAGAAGCTGGTAATTTCTAGAATTTATCATATTTGCCAATCATTTTTCCGCCCGTACCATTTTTTTGTATATTACTGGAGTACATGCATTAAATTGTGTAAGTTCATCACATAAATTGTTAATGGATATAAAACTAAATCATCTAATCATATTTTTAGATTCTTGTACTGGTTAGTGGTTTCAAACTTTTGTATTTGTTTGAAGTTTGCAAGGATTCCAATCACTTGCAAGTATGCCCTTTACTCATTGCATCTATGCAGTGACCTATTTTCGACGATGCATAATTCAAGCTAGCTTTTTAATCTACAAATAGTATTTAGGAAGTAAACTGAGGGAAACATGCAT